>SRMA01027142.1:531551-931040 GCA_007224835.1 Danionella cerebrum | reverse complement strand
GAGTCCCTGGGAGGGGTGCTGGAAAGTGCTCCAACTGGGGACTCCATCGTTCTCCTGGGGGACTTCAATGCACATGTGGGGGATGACAGTGTCACCTGGAGAGGCGTGATTGGGAGGAATAGCCTCCCCGATCGGAACCCGAGTGGTGTTCTGTTATTGGACTTCTGTGCACGTCACGGTTTGTCCATAACAAACACCATGTTCAAGCACAAAGGTGTCCACCTGTGCACGTGGCACCAGGACACCTTAGGCCGGAGGTCGATGATCGACTTTGTGGTCGTATCATCTGACCTAAGGCCATGTGTTTTGGACACTCGGGTGAAGAGAGGGGCTGAGCTGTCAACCGATCACTACCTGGTGGTGAGTTGGATCCGCTGGTTGGGGAGGAGACCAGAAAGACTTGGCAGACCCAAACGCACAGTGAGGGTCTGCTGGGAACGTCTGGCCGAGCCCTCTGTCAGTGCGATCTTCAACTCCCACCTCCGGGAGAGCTTTGACCAGATACCCGGGGAGGCTGGTGACATGGAGTCCGAGTGGACCATGTTTTCCACCTCCATTGTCTCTGCAGCAGTTCGAAGCTGTGGCCATAAGGTCTCTGGTGCCTGTCGCGGCGGCAACCCCAGAACGCGGTGGTGGACACCGGAAGTAAGGGATGCCATCAAGCTGAAAAAGGAGTCCTATCTGGCCTGGTTGGCCTGTGGGACTCTGGACGCAGCTGACAGGTACCGGCAGGCCAAGCGAGCTGCAGCCCGTGCTGTGTTAGGGGCAAAAACTCGGACCTGGGAGGAGTTCGGGGAGGCCATGGAGGAAGACTATCGGTCGGCCTCAAGGAGATCCTGGCAAACTGTCCGGCGCCTCAGGAGGGGGAAACAGTGCCCCACCAACACTGTCTACAGTGGAGGCGGGGAGCTGTTGACCTCGTCCAGGGATGTGGTCGGACGGTGGAAGGAATACTTTAAGGATCTCCTCAATCCCACTGCCACTTCTTCAATGGAGGAGGTGGAGGCTGGGGTATTTGAGGTGGACTCGTCCATCACCCAAGCCGAAGTTGCCGAGGTAGTTGATAAGCTCCTCGGTGGCAGGGCACCGGGGGTGGACGAGATCCGCCCTGAGTACCTCAACTGTCTAGATGCTGTGGGACTGTCCTGGCTGACACGTCTCTGCAGCATCGCGTGGCGGTTGGGGACAGTGCCTCTGGATTGGCAGACTGGGGTGGTGGTTCCTCTTTTTAAGAAGGGGGACCGGAGGGTGTGTTCCAACTATCGGGGGATCACACTTCTCAGCCTCCCCGGGAAAGTCTATTCCAAGGTACTGGAGAGGAGAGCGCGGCCGATAGTCGAACCCCGGATGCAGGAGGAACAATGCGGGTTTCGACCTGGTCGTGGAACACTGGACCAGCTCTATACCCTCTGCAGGGTACTCGAAGGGTCATGGGAGTTTGCCCAACCGGTCCACATGTGCTTTGTGGATTTGGAGAAGGCGTTCGACCGTGTCCCCCGTGGGATTCTGTGGGAGGTGCTCTGGGAGTATGGGGTTAGGGGCCCTTTGCTAAGGGCTGTCCGATCATTGTACAACCAGCGCAGGAGCTTGGTCCGCATTGCCGGCACTAAGTCAGACCTGTTCCCAGTGCGCGTTGGCCTCCGGCAGGGCTGCCCCTTGTCACCAGTTCTGTTCATAGTTTTTATGGACAGAATCTCAAGGCGCAGCCAAGGGCCGGAGGGGGTCTGGTTCGGGGGCCTAAGGATTTCATCTCTGCTGTTGGCAGACGATGTTGTCTTGATGGCTTCTTCGGGCCTGCACCTGCAGCGTGCGCTGGGGCGGTTTGCAGCCGAGTGTGAAGCGGCTGGGATGAAGATCAGCACCTCTAAATCCGAGGCCATGGTTCTCGACCGGAAAAGGGTGGCTTGCCCTCTCCAGGTCAGTGGAGTTCTACTGCCCCAGGTGGAGGAGTTCAAGTATCTGGGGGTCCTGTTCACGAGTGAGGGGAAGATGGAGCACGAGATCGACAGACGGATCGGTGCAGCATCTGCGGTGATGCGGTCGCTGTATCGGTCTGTCGTGGTAAAAAAGGAGCTGAGCCGAAAGGCAAAGCTCTCGATTTACCGGTCGATCTATGTTCCTACTCACCTATGGCCATGAGCTTTGGGTCATGGCCGAAAGGACAAGATCCCGGATACAAGCGGCCGAAATGAGTTTCCTCCGCCGGGTGGTTGGGCGCTCACTTAGAGATCGGGTGTGAAGCTCCGTCACCCGGGAGGAGCTTGGAGTAGAGCCGCTACTCCTTCACATCGAGAGAAGTCAGCTGAGGTGGCTCGGGCATCTGTTTCGGATGCCTCCTGGACGCCTCCCAGGGGAGGTGTTCCGGGCATGTCTCACAGGGAGGAGGCCCCGGGGAAGACCCAGGACACGCTGGAGAGACTATGTCTCGCAGCTGGCCTGGGAACGCCTCGGGATCCCTCCTGGGGAGTTGGAAGAAGTGTGCATAGAGAGGGAAGTCTGGGTGTCCCTGCTAGGACTGCTGCCCCCGCGACCCGGCCCCGGATAAGCGGAAGAAAATGGATGGATGGATGGATAAAAGGCTTCACCGAACCATTAAGTGGAAAAAGCTATATGTAAACTTGAGCAATAGGGATAAAATGCAAACAACCTCTGCTAGTGTGGCGTCGTCCTCAATGGCAGCCCCATGCAGAACTGTGGTCTGGTTTGTGAGGCTTCTCCTCTCCTCCAGCACCAGAGCATTCACTGTATTTTCATGTCCAAGTTCAGCAGC
Organism: Danionella cerebrum; assembly: GCA_007224835.1. NCBI lineage: Eukaryota > Metazoa > Chordata > Actinopteri > Cypriniformes > Danionidae > Danionella > Danionella cerebrum. The sequence continues at coordinate 928,270 of SRMA01027142.1, read as the reverse complement.
CAGATGCAGAGACGGTTTTGGTCTCTGGTCAGCAGCGTGAAGATCTGCGCCAGCCTTTAGAAGTGCCTGAACCACAGCAGTGTGCCCGCTTTCTGAAGCCCTATGAAGAGCGGTACGACCCTCACCGTCCTTGAGGTCAAGTTGAGCTCCTTCTCTGAGCAGAAAGAACAAAATGGCTTCCTTACCATGCTCAGCAGCTAGATGGAGGAGAGGATCATTGGAGGAGCGCACGCTATTGACATCCAAATCTTTGATGAGCTCCTGGAGGAGATGTATGTCACCTGAGGAAATGGCTTTGCGGAAGGGGTCCGGGTCACCTTCAGATTCGGGCATTTGTTTGGAAGGTGTAGACTTCTCCAGGACACACGGGTTAAGTTCTTTGATTGATTTGGGACCTTGTTTGTCTTTCTGTAGCAGATATCCAATGAGTTGTCTCCGTGCATCTCTCATTCCATTGTTAACTCCGCCCACGTATGCTCTGACATGCTGATAAATCTCAGGCTCCACTTGTTTCAGACAAGGGTAGAAGAAGATCCGACAGGCACGTTCTCCTCTGGAGATCAGGATCTTCAGCATCTTCAAGTTTTTCTCCTCTCGCTCTGGGATGCTAGATATCAGAGTTTGGCTCCCAGCTTGAAGGACACCATTAGCTATTAGAAGATCTACCAAGTCCTCTGTGTTCATAATCCCTCTCACTAATTCCTTTTGTTTTGCCCGGATAACTTCAATGGCGTAGGGGTTGGTGAAGTTGGTAGAACCCATGCTTGTGATCAGAAGGAGATGTGATTCTAGAGGAATTGCTTGCAATTTATTCCCTGTTGGAGAATTGCTTGCTGAAGAAATGAGTGTTAATGACCAGAAGTGCACCTGCGACAACCTCGATCTCCATGTCTTTATCACTATAAACAAAATGTCTCTTAGCAACAAGAAGTTAGTAAACAATAATGACTGACTTTCTAAAATAAAGGTTATGTAACTCAATCAAGTCTATTCGTACTAAAGTATTTTGCTAAATGTTATTAAACCTGCAAGTCCACCTTTAGTACATATTTTTTTACTTCTTTGTCGTATCTGGAATCCAAAGAAACCTGCTTTATGGACACCGTAACCATAACATGAAATCTCTTTTGTCTTAAAGTTTCGAACAAAAGCTCCCTTTCTGTATTCAGAGTTCAGGGATAAAAGACATGTGGCTTTCCCTTTGTTACAAGGTGGCTAATCTTAATGCTAACTCAATTAAATTAAATGTTTTCACTTTGTCTCCCTCAAGTTCAGTACCATTACAGGATTTTTGTGAAACAGTGAAAATTCCAAGCTTTTATTTCTTTAAATCTTAAGGACCATGACCGAATGTTAATATTTGACCTGCAATGGTTGGCAAAGGTGTATTCCAGTCATCAGTCATCTTCTGAACCAACATCAGTAGCACCTTATGTGGGTTTTGGAGAAAAATTAATTTCCCCTTTTAAGTTTATTTGCGGTGTAAAGTAAAAAAAAAGGGTTTTTATTTAGTTTGGAAATAAATGTGATCCAGCACTCCAGTTTCTTCAGTGCGTGATGGTTTAGGCTGCCATCTGCTGGGGTTGGTTTTTCGAAGTACACAAACACCACCATCTAGTAGGCACACATAGATGACTTTGTGCCATCTTCTGTTTATGAATGCTGGTTTCATCACCAAGGAGGCCTGCACTTTTCTGACTGCACAATGGATTTCACAAGTTTGTTTGTTTAATGTCAGAACCTTAAAACCACCCTTGTTGCTTTTCGATTAAAAAAATCAATTTCTTATATTCTACTAAGCTAAGTCTTTCATTTAGGAAAATGTGCTACTCATATTGCTTATGCTAGCGTGTTAGCATAAGAGTGGATATGTTTACATTTGAAAAGAAGCATTAGCTTGCTTTATTCGGATACTTTTGGTTTGTTTAACTTCTCTTAAACCATTGTGCGTTGTTTTATGCAGTGAAATACTGTCTACGGTCGATTGGGTTTAACTCTTTGGTCACGGATGAATAGCTTTTTTAATATTTAACTTATTCTTTTATGGAGATTCTTCTGAGGGGTTACTCTTCCCGTAACACACGCCCACTAGCTCTGACGACATCAACTTCCGACCACGCGTTTGCCAAATATGGCTTGTTAGGTGCTAGGTTTCCGGCATGATCTCATCCTCCATTGCCAAGTTTGGGCAGCGATTTAAGAGGATCTGAAAGATGCTAAATATTAATCTGTGTTGGTGACCTGAATATAAAATGAGAATTCTCCGAATCGACGCTTTTCCTTAAGTGCATTGGTACACGAAAAGAAACGGAACACGTGCTTGAAAACATGTTTACTCTGGGAAGCATCAGAGATAACCGATTGTTTTAATGATAGCTCAATTGTATTTTTATTTCTTCTTTAAATTTAAAGTGTTAATGTCGCTTTGTAGATCCGACAACCATCTGAAAAGCTCCTATACAGAATTCAAGAAAATATAATCCGACATGAAGTAATGTTGTCTCAGTGGCACCTTCATGTTGACCAATAGCGCCCTCTGCTGGTGCTAACTGAGCGGTCCTTTAAATTCTTTTTTGAATAACTTGAAGTAATAATTGCTTGTGTGAATTTAGCATTATTGATTTTTTTTATTATTATTTCAAAATTGTTTATTACATGATTCATTGAACAATGGATATTCCTTGCTCTGAAATAAGATATAATGCAGGACTTTTTGAAGTTTTTAATACAAAACAATTGGCTACGGTGCTATTAAATTACAAGTTGTGAACACTATATAGCCCATTTGAAGCAGGTTCACACGCATAAAAGCATGTATACATTTCTAATCTGAATGCATTGATTCTGTTTGTGTTTGGAGATGTGTTGGTGATAAATAAGAATATACTTATATACTTTTAAAAAAATCTGATTTAGACAAAAGTGAATTGTGACTTCTTATTGCGTGTACAGTAGACTGTCAGTAGTTCAGGGTGCAATCTTGTGATTAATGACATCACAAACAGATAAATCTGAACACGTCTGGTTCTACAGACAATAACAGTTTGTATTCATCAAATATGGCTTTTGCTGCGTCAAAGAATGTAACATGTACATATTGATTATTCTACTTTTGTTTGGGCTTTAAAATTAAAATAGCTGAGTTGAAATAACAGGAACCTATATTTCATGTTTACAGCTCTGCAAATTAAAATTACTGAAGTGTGTTTTACATCTATGGATTAATTTATAATTCAGTTATAATTCATAATTCAATTTATTATAAAAGTTCAAGGTGTTTTGTTTCCTTTAATGACTAAAATTATGATTTTTGTGTTCAACAAAAATAAGCCAACGGTTTTGAAAAGCATGTCATGTGAAATAACTCTGCTTGCAATTAATTTTAAGTAAAACATTGTATTTAAACATGTGGTTTCACATTTTGAGTTAAATCAGGTAAATGTTTATATTTGTAAACTTCCACATGGTTCTGGCAGTGTTTTAAAGATATAAATGACTTCTTATCAAATGCCATCTTGGTATTAAAACACACATTCTACGCTAATGTCGCTCGAAAAAACTCTTTGTAAACATAAACTTCATGAACTAAATGCAAAAAATTGTACGGTTGATCGAAAATGTAATTACATTTATTGAAATAAATAAATGAAGACAACTTATTTATGTGGATTAGTGGACATTTAAAAGTGAATTGTGTCAACACATCATTTATGTTGTGTGTGTTCAACCACCAGACAATAGACAAACAACAGTTTTAACACAAAGTTCTTTCCACCAACTACATCGAAGAGGTTTCTTCAATGTGTCATTTCTCATCAACCTCCACAGAGTGAACAAATAATGTGAACCGAAATACTGTGTTCTGTTCAACAGCTTGAGACCTTTCTCAATACTTTCTTGAGTTATTAACTATATTTACCAACCTGTTGCTGCAGGAAACTGTACTCTGAGTCAACAAAGTGAGACTTTAAATCGATGATTATATAAATATTACAAGAAAAACACCACTATGGGGTGAAGCAGAGCATGTTGGCATTGATAGTATTTCTAATGAAAGTTGAATAAACCGCCTGCATTAAATCACTCCTCGTGGTATGTGACAGCTTTTATTATCTGGTCTGTCTGGGTCTTTGCTCAGTCTCTCCCAGAACGTGTAGCAACATGTTCATATAATGACTCCCAAACACACCCAAGCGCCATGAAAACAACAGAGCTTGCTTTTGTTTTAAATGTCATATGCTTTATTACAATTCATAAATATGGATCAGTTTCTGAAGTGCTCAGAAAACAAACTTAGAAAATTATATTGAACTTTACAAACGGTAAACTTAAGTACTCCTGGTTGATCCTATTTACAGTAACAATGAGTGAAACCTCATCAATGAACGTATTTCAGAAGAAAGAAACTGCTGAAGTTGGGCTTTAGCTCAAAGTCAGTGTTGCTCAGGGCGAGAACAAGAAGAGCATCGTGGAGACTCGGAAGTCAGGCAGGCAGCGTTTGGATCAAGAGTTTTTCGTCGGCCAGACTTCCTCGTTGGGGCGGCAGTGCCAGTGCCAGTGCCAGTGCCCGGGTGTACTCCGTAATACTGAAAGGAAGCTCTTTCTCTTCGGAAAGTAAAACGCGTAACAGAGTGAGTCTCACGCGCTTCCAGAAGTTCCGCGCTCCTCGGAAGTCCGGTGAGAACATCCATGTTACGGTCCCGGTGGCGCGCGACAGGCTCCTTGGCGCCAGCTCTCGGACGCGGAGGCCTTGAAGTCAGTTCTGTCACAGTGAACCCGAAACGTCCTGCGCCCGCGCTCAGAAAGTCTGCAGCTGTTGCGTCAACATGAGCTGGCAGCCGCTGTTGACGTGGTTCATGACTTTCTGCTTGAGCTGCGCCACCTGCTCGCGCAGCATGTTGGCGGTGGACGCCAGCTCCGAGTTCTGAGACTTCAGGGTCTTGACTTTGTCCTCGAGCCGCGAAATGCGCTCCAGTTTCCTCTTGCGGCATTTGGAGGCGGCGATCCGATTCCTCATGCGCTTCCTCTCGGCCTTGATCCGCTCCTGACTCTCCATGTCGATGGGGGAGAGCGGAGGGGTCTCCCCGGGCATCTCCGGCACAGTCTGGGGCTCCTCTTTGAGCGCCTGCAGCCGCGGGTGCTGCACGGACAGCTGCGGAGGCGCGCTCGGGTAGCTCATTGCGGGGTTCGCCGGGTTGGAGCTGACGGCGGGGTTGAACGTGTTCAGATCCGCGTACACCGGCGGCTCCGAGCGCATGGAGGAGCTGTACGCCGCGCCGCCAGCTATGGAAGATGCCATGCTGCCGTTGATGGAGGTCTGCGGAGCAGAGGTGACGCTGGGCATGTGCTGATGGTGCAGCTCGGCCAGCGCGCGCACGAAGCCCTCCGCGAAGCCCTCCTGCTCGTCCGTCACGTTCTTGGGACAGAGGAACTGGGTGGGAGTCGGCGTGGTGGTGATCAGCCCGTTGCTGGACTGGATGATGAGTCTCTCCAGCTCCGGGGACGCCAGCTTGAGCAGCCCCACGTCCGGGGACGTCAGGAGATCGCTGGCTTTGGCCCTGAGATGAGGTTTGAGGCTCCCGGTCGGGTCGGACAGGTTGAGCGTCATGTTGTGTTTCAGAGTCTTGCTGTGGTTGTATCCAAACGCCGCGCTGTCGTGCTGAGAGAACGCGCCGTTTAGAGAGTCATCGTAGAAAGTAGTTTCCATCTTGGTCGACATAGAAGGCGAAACGAAACTTTGTTTCAATGGGTAGCAGTCTTTTCAGGCGCCAAGCTTTTTAGGCGTCTGGGACAGGAACGAGAAGTTTCGAAAAGTTCCCAAAGTGTCCCCCGTCCGGTTAGGAACCTACTGCGCCAAGTGTCCCGGGCGCGTCTCCTCTCGGAACGTCTCCAAAGTGCTCAAAGACACGGATCGTGTCGACAAACGGCCAGTTTCTTTCTCTCTTTTTTTGTTTTGTTCGACTTGTTTCACTATGGCGAGCTCTGTATACTCTGAGCTCTTCCAGCGTGGAGGCAAACCTTATCTGCCACCGCTGCGCCACTAAAAATAGAAATGATGTCATGCGCGCGGCCTCTCATTGGCTGCAGGCGATTCGCTGGGCGGTACGGCATTTCAGATAAGGCGCGTTGCCTAGACGACCACCCAGAAGATTCTTCTTCCCGCGGTGGCTGATGGGATGAGGTAATGCTGTAAGTCGAAGAAGCGGTGCATTGTGGGATTACGTATTGTTTTTGAATATCTGGTTACCCGCTTAGCTGTTTTTGACCGTGGCGGGATACAAAGAAGCCGAGGAATAGCCAACGCGCCGCATTTACAAGTTTACTTTCACCAAACTTTCACGAGTTTCACCAACGGTTAAATCAACCAGGAACGACGAGGAAACACGGGAAACAAACTGCAAAAATGTACAATATGTGCTGCGAAAGCTAAGCTCAACTTCGTACGGCCACACAGAATACTCTAAGAAGGCACAATGTGATTTCAGAATCAGAGATATAAAGTAGTTTACTGATACAAAACTGTTGTGTTTTTAACTTTCTGTTTGTTTTGAGTTTTTAGCTGTTGTTTCAATGACAAACCGAAAAAGGAAAGTTTTTTTTAAACAAAAGGAAAGAAGCGGATTATCTAAAACACACTCCAGAAAATAGTTTTCCAGACAACCAAAAGTTAATGAGGTTAAATAAATGAAATTTATGACAATTTCAACTGGATTAAATAAAATAAATATAGGTATAAAAGTAACTAAAAGGTTTATATACTTTTAGTATTCCCATTATTCACTACTGCTTAACAGCTAAATACTTTTTTTTTTTTTTTACATATTTTCAATTTAAAAATAAACCACATCTAACCATGTGACACCTGACAAGGAAGTATGGGGTAAAGGTTAAATTGGTGGAAAGACAGAAAATAAAACTAATAAAGATAACTTCATAGAAAGAACATGTAAATATGCAGTTTCATTTAGATATTTGGGTAAAAGAAATAACTTTGGATTTAAATGAGGTGACTAGAGTTTTAAAAACGTTCATTATTAAATGCGACAAGGAATCAACTTTAAAATGCTTTGATGTTTTCCTATTATGATAAAGTATCAACCTCTTTCTGAAGACTACATGTCGTTCAAATTAGTTTGAAAGTATGTGTAAAATCGGTCCGCAAAGAGTCCGAAAAGTGAGAAATCACGACAGCTTCATGAACGTGGAGCAGGGAAAAGGGAACTGTGTCTGCCGTTTCATGCATCAGCCAATCGGTTACAAGGGGGCGTGGCTTATCATGCACCTACGTCATCACGACAACGCTCCTCCCGGACCCGGAAATCTCGTGGGAAACTTCACGTTTAGAAACAGTCAGACTACAACCCGATCAAAGTCTGCCAAAAATAAACCGTTTGATGTTTAAAGTTAAAGTTACACTATGCAAATCTGCATAATACTAACGCGCTTATAATACTAACACGGACTATAATGTTGTCTAAACACCTGATTGGTCTTCTATGTTTTGAATGATTTAAAACACTGTCTTTCACGATTTTCTAAGCTTGGAAACATGGTTCTGACCTTATAATTTATAGAAGTATTTCTTTGTCTGTAGGACAATTTTTGAAACATATAAATTATATGCCTATATAGTCACACAAGAGCTGGATTGTTTTTTATGTTTTGTAAATTTCTGCTTTCTAGAAGTTTCCTGAGTGTTTTTAAAAAGTACACAAAGGTCATGTGAGGGCTGTTATTGTAAACTAAAGGTCATAAGCAGAAGATGAGTCTTCGTTGTGATCATTGCAGTCCTTTGCATCATTAATTCAGGGGATGACCAGAGAGAACTGAGTCTGCAGGGTTTTGTTTTTTCAAGAATTACATGAAAAAGCAATTCTTCTCGCCTGCACTCTTACTCTTTTTCCTTATGTGCACCTGTCTACATGTTGAAAAATCCAGGTTTTCGTTTCCTTTTACATACTTTTATGAGTGCAGTGATCCTGATAGTGCTTTAAGTTCAGCGATTTATCACAATTTTAATTCAAATGTTGTGTTGAATGTCTGCAAGTGCCGGCCATATAATTAGAAAATCATGAAAATGTTTATTATTTCAGTATTCCACACAAACCTGCATATTGCAGGTGTTTAACTGACAACTAATGAAAAATTCCAAATCCGAATGTTTAAATGTTGTGAAAAGGCTCTAAATTGAAGACACACAGAGTAACACCCACCAATGCAGAAGAGCTGAAGGCCTCTATCAGAGCATCCTGGGCTCTCAGAACACCTGAGCAGTGCCACAGAATGATCGCATTGCTGCAGAAATTCTAAGGGCATTGCACACTTTTCATTTGGCCAACGTTTCTAAAAATCCTTGTTTAAGTTTAAAGCATTATTTCAATTTGCAGATATGCTTATACTGGGGTTTGTTTCTTTAAACTCACGAGCGAAGGGAAACCCAGCAGAAAAACAAAATATCAGCAGTTATCTTTAATTCTGTCAGCGCAAGTCTACAAATCAGAATGCCTTCGTATTATGAAATTGTAAAAGTTCAAATACATGAAGAAAAGCCATGCTGCGCTTTGAAGAGCCCATTCAATAAAGCGTTCCACATGAACATAATGAAGCATTTGATCATCTTCTCTGCAGCTTTCCAGAGTTTGTGAATCATGCAATATCTGAGCTTGAGGAACATCTGCCCGGTCGCGTCCTCTGCCCCACCGTGCCCTGCTCTGCTTTAACGCCAGTCTACTCAATCCCTCATAAAAGCCCATTGTGCTCCCGGCCTGTCACTGTGTGTCTGTAATTAGTGTTCTGTAGTTCATTGCCCTCGAGCTCATGCTTAGAAATCACTGGGTTCCTAATGGAGCACTGGTCAAAGGTCGAGAAATAGTCTTGTCACACCCAGCCACTCGTGAAGTCTCCACGGCCAGTTTAATGTGCATCTCCAGTCCCAGAGTTTGAGTAAATCAGAAAGCTGGCGCTGACTCGACTCTCTGGACAGGTACGCCCATGGGGGTTCTTGGGCTGTTTTAAGGATACGAATTGGCTCTTTAATGGATCAGGGCTCAATTAATGGCCTTGCTACATAATTTTAGTGATTTCTAGAATTATTGCAGCTCATATATTGGCTGAAATGGGCTCTGGTACAGGTCTGACTGATGTGCTCTCAGGAGGAATAGTTAATAGTTGTCTTGTTCAGGAGCTAAATGTGGATAATTCCGATAACTTTGTATTGTATTTCTATCCCTTAACCATTTCCCTCCTTAATTTGCATTTTGGGGGTGTTCCCAATGCTCTTTAGATTGAGAGGAAATGGCTGAAAGTGAACTTCAGACAAGAGGTATGACAAGGTTACTCACTTGCGGATGACCCATGGCTTCGTTGGGGCGTCCCAGTTTCTAGTTGTGTATTTTTACTCTTTCGCCTTCCACCAAACAGAGCGTATCAAACGCTGGTCCCCGCTACATATGCTCTCAAAATATACAGGTGCAGAAAATAAACTGCGTTAAAACATCATTACAAATGATAATTTCCATGCAAACCCTTTCCCGGGAAGAAAACACTTTCACATTAATGTAATTTAACATTTTGGAAACAATCCTTTCTAGATTTCCACGAGGGACGAGTGACACTTGGACAGTTCTGAAAAGTTCCATTCTTACCTCACTCTCATTCATTTTGTTTCATAACCTCTTTCATTGGAACAAAGCACACACCCCTTTGAGATGCATGTTTGCTCAAACCCTTGAAATATAGATGTGCATTCTCATTCATCTATTCATAAACTCCTGTAATTTTGAATGACAGCGAATCAAAGATTGATGAAGAGACTGATCGTGAAGCCATGCGGCGTCTCTCACAAGCATTTCCTTGTAAAGAAGAATCAAACTAGAGCAGGACGAGAGGGAGATTAATATCGTCTCCATGTTTAGGGTTTTACTAGTCACTGAGAGAAACCTTGCTGATAATCACTCACTTGGTAACTCCGGAACGGTTTATGATTTACAAACTATATACGACAGGTTTTGGTACAGCTTTCAAGAGGAAACCACCTTTGTTCTTTTAGCGAGTCCAGGGCCTCTGCATTCATTCGACATGCTTTGGCAGAGTTCTTCTCGAGTTGGAGCGATTCACACCAGTTAGCAAAAATACCATTTATTGGTCTGCAGCGGACATGTGGTGGACAGTGGTTGGAAATCTTGAGATTGATGTGTGTGTGGTATTTATTATTCTTCGGCTCCAGAGGCTGAATAAATAGCTGTGTAGACCTGAAGCTTGTGCCTGCCAGTCACGATGCCACCGCACAGTTGGCATGGGTGTGAGACATTAACAGGGGGAATGTGGTAAATGCTAACATCTCCTTCTGCCATCTGGGGATGGTTGTTATTTTGAGACGTCCAACTTTTAGTGGTTTCTCTGAGGATGTCTAAGTCTTAAAGACGCAGCTGCTCCTGCACTTTGTGTGTTTTTTTTTTGTTTTTTTTTTCCAATAATGCATGTAAAAAAAAATCTGTGTTAAATCTCCCATTAACAGTGTTATCGGCGGCACAGTGGGTAGCACTGTTGCCTTTCGGTTAGGTCACCGTGTACTCTTCCAGGTGCTCCGGTTCTCCGGAATCTCAGGAAGAAAGAAGTTCCCTGGATTCTCACGGAGAGGCCCCATTGTTGACCTCTAAGCCACCGATTGAAAAACATGTTTGTTTACATCCCGAGTTGATTCTCATGTTGTGTTGGCACATTGTGATCCATGTTTCTTCTCTTAATCAAAGTGTAAAGGGTCCTTCAAAGGAAAAGGTAGGAGCACAGACAGAAAATTTGTCATTTGTCATCCAGTTCTACCTAAAACAGGGGTGGGAAAATGGATTTAGTCAGCCAACCATTGTGCAAGTTCTCCAACTTTTAAAGACGAAAGAAGCCTGTAATTTCAATCATAGCTGCACCTCAAATCTGAGGCACAAAAGGAGGAAAACATCCAGAAAATAACATTATATAATTTTGTTTTTGCCCAATCCTCCTCTAGAGCAGCGATGAAACACAACACAGAACTAGAGGCTGGCTAGGGCACCACAAGATCTTGAAATGCTTCTTACGCACCACTTTCGATGCCCAGGCTGTGTTTGGGATCACTGTCCTGCTGGATGACCCACATTTCATATTTACTGCCCTTGCTGATGTAAGGAGGTTTCAACCAAAACCTCACGATACTGGTGTCCCTGGTGTTCTTTGACGTATCTTTGCTCTTGGAGCGCAACTGAGGTTGTAGACGGGTGGCTTTTTAAAGAAGTTGCAGAAATCTTGTTTTTTTGCGACCAAATACTTTTTCAAAGAAGGAATTTACCAATAATTTAACAATCCTGTGATTTTCTGATTTACTTATCTTTTAAGTGGAGGAACCTGTTCCATTGGTGGCCGACTAAATGTGATTTTGACCTGTTGGTAACATTAAAGGGCTTCTTCTCTCCAAAAGGTGTTGTGAGGATTTGAGATGAGATACTTGGTCACATACTTTTAGCTTTGTAGTGCAGCATCTATAGGTGTTTTATGTGTACAGGAGAGAGAGAGATCTGTGCCATTGTGTTTGTCCCGAAATGGACCCCTCCTCTTTTTTTTTTTTTTTTTTTACAACCTACGCCATCCGGAGTTCTATCAACAAACACAGTTTGGCACAGGCTCACTCTGGTACGGATAAATGTTGTGCTTGTCTTTTAGCCACTCTGTGCTAGTGCTGTATCAGTTTCACTATCTCTCTCAGAGAGAAACACACACACACACACGCGCACACAGATGCGTGGGTATCTTTACTACAGGACTCCAGGGCAGGAAATCCGTTGCCTTGAAAACAGATTGAGTGAACTCCATTGTGTTGGTTTGTTCTTTCCAGAAAAACCTTGTGCCCACGTGAGAGGAGTGAACTTCCTGAGTGCTTCTGTTGCACACACAAACACCCGACTGATTTTGTGATCAGTAACACACAGATTTAGTTGGAACTCATTGTTTTAGGCCAGGAGTCCTCCCCTAGACTTAAAATTGAGTTCAAATTACTGCCCTGCCTTTGGCAGCTTCTCAACCGTGATTAATGGCTCCACGTTAACTTCTCACGTGCATCTTTTGGAAACTTTTATATCTACACCCGATGATGTGAGAAATTTGCTGATAATTTGATTCAATTCAATGAAACTCTTCCTTCTGATGGCAGCAAAACTGGCTTAGACTTCCTGCTTCAAGGTGAATCTTGTGGAGACTAGAGTGGAGCAGAGGTTTCTGAGAGACACAGCAGTAGAAGCAGGAAGCAGGAGTGGAACCAGGCAGCGAAAACTGCAGATCTGACCATTTTGGAGGTGCAGGGAGGAGTCTTTAAAGGGGAGAGAGTGCGAGTGATTGGGAGATGGTGGCTTCTAGTCACCAGCTGTTTTTTTTAGTTTATGAAATTGTAGTTTTGATGTCACATTGTTTGAAAATGCTTAAGGACCATGTTAGTTTCTAAATTTGTACGGTTTGGTAGCAAATATTAGTTTCTTTGGTGAAAAGGTTTCTTCACTATTTTTATTAAGACACTGAAAAGTATTTTTGGAACTTAATATTTTATTATCTTAATTTTGTTAATAAGAAATGTTGCATTTATTGAAGTAGAGACTTTTTTGGCATTTTTGAACTATCAAGGAAAGGTTGTAAGTGTCAGGTGGCTGAGCAGAAGGGAGAAGGAGTCAGGAACTGTTCACAGATGTATTTGCATACAGTACAGAAGAATGACGTTCTTTAACGCGAACGGAGCTCACCATTGAATCTTGGTCTCTCACGAAGCCGACAGCAAGGAACCAGATCTCTTCGGAGAGTATGAAGGGATTGGAGTAACAGTCAAGAGTAATCCACAGCAGCCGATGAAGAGACAGAGTAAAAAGCACAGGAGGGTCCAAGAAGGTAGAAAGCAATCAAGGAGAGTCAGAGGGCATGAACCGTAGATCTGACAAGTGAGGAGGTGCATAGATGAGCATTTTATCTCTTTGCCTCGACTGCTTCATAGACTGTAAAATCATCGGGTTGGTCTTAGTTCTCCCTTTTATTACTCTTTTTTTCAGATTCTTATTTTAAAGTTTACCACTAAAATTGACTTAAACCCAAATTTATTTGTGAAGCACGGTCACACAGATACAAATTGCAGCCCAATATTATGATCCAAATGCATAAAAAGATCTTGGATTAAAAGCACAAACCAGATTGTTAAGGTAAGATCTAAGACGGTGGTGCTGGCAGTCGGTACTGATTAAACAATGATTTTACCACGAGTGAAGCTGTGAGTCTCCGAGGGTCTCTCTCCGAGGGAGACGGTGCTGTTGTGGAGCTTGTAATTTGGAACTATATGACACATGGCTGGTTTCTTTTGCTTGGCCCAGAGTCAGAATGATTACCAATAACACAAAGGCTTTTTGCTCCAAGAACTGCTGTTGTTTCAGCTGTTCATGGACGGAGGGAAAAAAAGAGGCAGGTTCCTTTACGGCTTGTTTTCTCAACCAGCTGCGTCCTTCGACTGGAAAATAATAACAGGAAAGCAGTTGTGAAAACAATGTACCAAATTTCATTCGTAATTCACTGTACGGTGAATAGTTGTTTGGTGGTTCACAGTGCAGCTTCTCAGGAAGAACCCTCCTGGTTTGAATCCAATAAGAAAGACTTTTCGTAAAGAAGTTTGCTTATGGGACAAATTTCCTTTAATTAGCTATTCGATCAGATTCAGCGAGTCCAAATTGTCATATGGAGATCTGCTTCTCCCAGAGGGTCAGATATAACTCAAGATTGGTTAAACTGGTAATCGTATACAAGGGCTGGTCATAAAATTAGAGTATAATTATGATTTTATTTCAGTAATTGAGTTCAAATGTATACTATCATTCCTCACAGACAATCAGTGGCATCTTGCACAAGTAGGGTAAGACACAAAAGGTCGTCGCAGAAGAGCTCATAGAGCTCAGTGTCTGAGCACATTAATAGAGAGGCACATGGAAAAGCTGTGGTAGGAAAAAGTGCACAAACAATAACAACAATAACAAACAAAACCCATTCAAAATTCATAAAAACCTACCATGCACATACCTATGCAAGACATGGCTTTTCCCACTCTTGAACAGGTTGGAAGAGAAAAGCACAGAATCTTTGATCAGTGGGGTCCAGTGTAAAGTTTCCACAGTTAGTGGCTGGTGTTGGTCCACTCTGTTTTGTGCTGCTCAAGTTTCTGCCTCTAGGATCCTCAACAGTGGACTCTTCAACTACAAAAAAGGCATGACACAATCAACTATTTCTGTTTTAGTTCATGATCATCAGCAGCTGGTTAAATTAGTGGATCATGCGTCTGACTATAATTGCAGCATTCTCTGTAGTTGCGCAGTTTTATTATATACTTAAGTGTCTCTAAAATTGAATTTTATCGGTAATATAATGAATCTAAACTTGAAACTTTTTACATTTTTAACAAAACGTTATAAAGAAAAAATAAGTCACTGATTTCTTGGTAAATTTATAACAAAAAAAATAAAAAATTTCCACCCCCCCTCGCCAAATGGCATTCAACAGATTTTATTAAAGTTAAAAATGATATCCATCCCATGATTGACCGCTTTTTGAAAGAAGCTATAAAACTAGTCCCGACTGAACATAAAGATCTTTAATGGAACCCCCGTGTGTTCGCTCACATCGACATCTATTCTGCTCAAGTACCAAATTTACAGATAAGGACTTTTTAATTTCCTTTAAATGTGTTTTGGTTTATTTCCGTGTTTGACGACATCCTCTAAACCATAACTTACAGCGGGTGCTTCTCAGAACCGTCTGACCCTTTTAAAACGGACCAATTATAGCACATTAACAGAGCAGCCGCTTTAGAAGTGGCGATTCGGTTCCAGAGCTTTCGAAAGGTCAGCATTACCTCAGCGAATGGCTCTTTTATCACGGTTTTATTTCCGAAGCACTAAAGTGATCCGTCAGGTGTCCTGGGAGTTTATTTTTCTTACGTTTGCAGAGTAAAATATGATCCTGGATATGAAGATCAGACGTGTTCTCCATCATGTTCTCGACTTCTCCAAGCCGTTTTCGTTGTCAGAAAGGTATTGTCAGAAGTGGATGTAAACGTCGGCTCCGGCTTTTAGCTCTGATTCATTGTGTGACATAAAAATGTGAGATGTACTGTCAAATCATCGTGTGCAGATTGTCAGGATGAATGTGCTGTGGCTCGTCCCCGTCTTGTCTCTTTATTGCTACTGACACTGATGCTTCATTTTCAAGACTCTCCGTCTGACAGCAGGATTTTTCATCCATCAGCGTTTGCCCTTCTGCTTCAGGTCGAAAAAACACTGCTGCTCATCTCCGTTTGACATGTTGAGAGTTGCCTCGGTGGGTGCTTTTAATTAATAAAGCTATAAAGCTAACTGTGATTCCCAGAAGACACTCTGGAGGTGTGAGTTTATTAGCTCTGTCAGTTAATCGACGTGGAAGCGTCTTGATTAATGAAGGTGGAATTTAGACTCTTGTTTAGTTGTTCGTTGAGTTGCAGCTTCTAGAAAATATTTTACGATCCCAAACTCAAAAGAATGCAGAAAGAGAATCAAGCTTCTGGGTAATAAACCCGTCACAGCTGTCGAATAAAAATAAAGTGTTTACTTTATTTTTAAAACCCACACGTGTTCCCTTTCGACAGCAGAACATCTAAGTCAAGACTGTGGAAGGATTAGAGTTTACGGTGTATTTATAAATAGAAACTACACCGCAAAATCCTAGGAGTTAAATTAACTCTAAGTGTATTTAGTCCCACTCCATAAAGAGTTAAACCAACTATGAGAAAGGTGTTTATTTTCTTTTTTTCTCCCCCAAATCTTCAAAGGAAAATTATTAGGGTAAAGAAAAGTATTGACCAAAGGCTCTTGGAACAGAGTTCAAATAGATCAGTAGAAGAGTAGTATTGTATTTTTGAGTTAATTTATTTTATTTGTGATGAAGAGAATTTGTTGCAGAGTCTGTATAGAAACAAAAGTACACAACTAGAAGACAGATGATCAAGTAACTCCTCCTGAGAGTTGGTTTAACTCTACTCAGAGTGTGTCTGGTCTGGATTAAGAGATAATTTAGCTCAGAATATCACTGTGTACTATTTACAGGAAACAAATGGTTGACTTGAAAAGCCCCAATTCTCTTGGTCTCACTTGAGCTGGAGAATCTACAAACACCTGATATCGGACACTTTCAGATTGATCAAAAAACAAAACCTGAGATATTACCCAAGTAATAAGGTCTTAAGTATTCAGAGCCTTTGCTGTGATGCGTATATTCCTTCTGACACTCTTTGAGATGGTTCTAGACCTTCATCTGACAAGCCTCTACTCAGTGCAGGACACAGGAAAATATGAAGACTCAAAGATGGTGAGAAAAAAGAACCTCAAGATGGACCTTTTTTGGCCTTCATTCTAAGTGGTATGCTTGGAGAGAACCAGGCACCTGTATTCAGCTGCAGGGACAGGACGACTGGTTGTGATTAAGGGAAAGATGAATGAGGCGAAATAGAGAGACATCCTGGACAAAAACCTCCAGAATTCTCAAGACTTCAGACTGGGCTGAAGGTTTACCTTCCAACCAGACAATGACCCTAAAACATATAGCTAAAATAATGGAGTGAGTGCTTTTGTATGACCCTGACTTAAACACAACTGAGCATCTCTGGAGACAAATAGAATGTTTATACACCGACGTTCACCATCCAACCTGACAGAACTGAAGAGGATCTGCTGGAGGAATTCCAGAGGAGTGAAAACTTGTTGCGTCTTTCCCAAAACGAGTCATGGTTGTTTTCGATCAAAGGATGCTTTGAGCAAACCGTCTGAATACTTACGAACAGTTTTTCTTTGTTAATAAATCTGCAAAAAATGTGAATAATTCTTTGAATAATTTTCTGTCAATATGAGGTGCAGGTGCAGGAAAAAATACCTAAAAAAGAGGGGATGGTTATATTAATAACCTTTTTAGCAAACAGCTGCAATATATCGAGGCGTGACAATGTAAGGGGGTCTAATTAATTTTATTAGGCAATGTTTATTTATATATCAGACAAATGTGTCTATGGTGTTGGATATCAAACTGCTTTTTAAAATTCAACAAAGATAAAACAGTGATTTTCTTGATTAAGGTTTGTGGTAAAAATAGAGTAAATGAAGTTTGCATCAAACTTTATATCGATGCATGAAATCGCTTCGTGAAAGTGTCTAAAGCAGACCAGAGTAGTCTCCAAATGCGCCCTCAGAGTTTCTTCAGAGAAACCCACCACACCCTTATGTGTGCAGCATGCTAAACTTCAACTATTTAAAACCCAAACACTCACAACAGGTTCTTTTGGCCACAAAGTGGAGCTTTGTGAGGCTGCCAAACGTGCAAACGCAAATCTGACGACCTCATTTCCAGAACAGGTGAATGTTTTCGGCCCCAACTCCCCTGCACCCCCACCAGCCCTATTTGCCTCCTCTCTTTGGACTAGAGACCCACAGCAATGGAAAAGTCGCTCATTTGAGCTAGACCTGACAGAGGACCTCCCCCTCCTGCCTGTATAGTTCAGAAGACCTGTCTGGTTTTTGAGCTTGTGTCAGAGCAGCGTATGTGTGGGTGGGTGTTTGGTGAGGGAGAATGATCGATGGCTATTAGGCAGCAGCACTCACTGGGCTCATTTGTGTAGCTCTGTTTGCACAGGTGCCCAACAATGTGTCGCTCTGCACCAAACCCTCGTTGTATGTGCATTTAGCTTCATTCGGGAGCTGGCGGCTTTACCACATCTAAACCTCAGAACAAAGTTACCTCTCTTCAGTGTCCCTGAGCTTTTATCTTAGGCATTGCGTTAAGGGATTTCATCGAAGTCATGAAGAAATACACGTTTTCTGTTCTGTTAGATATTAATGTCATTGACTGGAATTTTTATCTATGCAATGACCTGCAATTGAGCATTCGGTACCAAAAGTGTTCACTCATCCAGATTTTTACGCGTATGAACTGAAGTAGCGTCAACATTTTTAATCTGTGGGTACCCACGGCAACCCATTAGTCACTCATTTTCCATGTTGACTTCTGAAAGAAAGAGAAATTCTTCTCCCAACTCCTGCCTTTTTGTTTAAAAAGATAAGTTCCACACAGTGTAACAAAGACAGAATGCCTGGTTTCTGAAAAACAACAACCCACCATAATCCCCCTTCTGCAAACTACACAATTACCATTTCTCCAGGGAACCACCAAACCCAAACTCGTAAATCAGATGGAGAAACATGATTGGTGTCTCTGGAGAACACATCTCCACGGTTCTGAAAGCAACACGTTCTGAAACCTCAAAAAAGAGCCTCTTATTTTCGCTTGACTTTTCCACACTAAGAAGAACCAGCTCTTTAGTTTTAGATTTGTTTTCCTCTGAAACATGATTTGTTTCAGTTGGGCCATGAGCAATGGTTTACTGCTGTTGCTAGATGATGAATCAATAAGGGAAAGTGCCAGAAACGCGAAGCTTCATTTTAACCCCGGTTTTTTCCTCTTGGGCCTGTCCCTCTGGTTACCAAACACAACAGGAACAACACTTGCCAAAATATGCAAGTAATTTAAAAGACTTTCTCTTGAATTGGGAACCAAACCTGAGAACCAGACTTCGAGTTGCTCGATATTCTGTGAGTAAGAGCTTTGTGATTTCTGTTGTTGAAACCAACCACCCAAACAAACAGGGTTTGGCTGTTTTATTACGGATACTTTGGGAAAGAAAGGAAAATATTAAGCCCTTTTGTCTGCAGGTCTCATGAGGAGCTTATGAAATGTGTAAACAAGTCCAAAACAACATGTGGAAGTTCCCTGGTAAACAAATGAAGATGTGTTTCAGGAATGAGGTATGTTTCTGCGCAGAGGAGATTACTGTTAGTCAATAGCAGCTGAGGATGCAATTCAATGAAGAAAATGCATAAAAGTCAAAAATACGATTTCACAGACCAGGTAAAGAACCGTTGAACCTTCCTCTTGTGTTTGGGTCTGCTCTGACACATTTGAAATGTGCATAAATGTGTCTAGCACCAGCAAGAAGAGTGTTGATCATCCACTGGATCAAAGGAGGAGTGGTGTTTTGTGGCGTGTCTGATTAAAACACATAGGCAATGGACATCGTTCTTTCTTTATTGACTCAACAAGATCCAATAACATCAAGCCAAGGATTGCCAGACAGTTGTCCAA
This sequence comes from Danionella cerebrum, assembly GCA_007224835.1. Classification (NCBI taxonomy): domain Eukaryota; kingdom Metazoa; phylum Chordata; class Actinopteri; order Cypriniformes; family Danionidae; genus Danionella; species Danionella cerebrum. The sequence goes on along the minus strand of SRMA01027142.1, from coordinate 909,064 downwards.
TCAGTCTGGTAACCAGTGCAGACGCTCAAGAGTAAACATACTGGACACTAGCATACAATGGACCATCATACGGGCAGGAGTGATGCTTGGAATAAACGTGGAATGGAATAGCATTTAGTAAAGCAATGGGATTATATGCTTTGGGATGATTTGGAATAATTCGGAATGGTTTCATGTCACTACATCAGAAAAATGTGGTAAAAGTACCAGCTACAAACGTCACTACCTCAAATCTACAAATATGATTTATAACCATGAGGGTAAATACTGCAGATTCTCACAGCAAATCTATTGCAGCACATAGGTTTACCCTTTAACCCCAGACTTTCAATAGAAATATTTCATGATGGTCAATTTTTTTTTTTAGATATTTTCTTCATTGTGATAGAGTTAGTTTGTTTGCGTTTACTCATATTATAAGGATCCTCGTGAGGATGTTCTTTTTACAGAAGATCAGATAACACCAGCCTCCAACAGATCCACATCCATCCATCCTGTTTGCCCTGTAACGAATCCTGGGACTCAGTTATTACATTGTGACCACTTATGTAATTGATTTTGGTTTAGGGTGTGCTACAAAAGACCGGCACCCTATCTTTACGATGATACGAAGCCTTCAGTGATTGCAGCTAATCATGGCTCTCTGTTAGCTAATGCGTATACAGCTCTGGTTCAATCTGGTCAAGCAGCGATAAATAATTAATGATGTCATTAGCCCAAATGGCTTTCTGTTCAATGTCTGGCCCATCATCTGTTATAGATGATGCATGAGCGGTTCAGAAGAGAGCCGAGATTAAAGGGACGGTTAAATAAAATATGTGATCATGTAGGTATTGTGATATTTGGCTCCTCCGAAAGATTTTTCCAGAATATTGATAATGTCGTTTGGATTTAGATGATCGTGGAATAATTTGCCTTGAACTGCGTTCGGTTTTTGTGTCACTGTTAAGAGTGAAAGCAAGAAAGAAAACCGAAAGCAAAAAAATACACTCAAAGGGGAAATGAAGTCAATGACTAACTTAAAAAAGCCTCCTGACAGAAAACAAAATATTCCCAGTGTGATTTAAAAAATTATGTTGGAGCAGGGCATCCTTGGCATGTTTAGGATGAACATGAGGTTCACTGTAGTCGAAAAATCAGCCATTCGAGAGTCTAAGTCCCTTCTGAGATCTCAGGGTAACGAGGAAATAAACACGGAGTTCACGCATCAACCAGAGCTACATTTATTTTTCTCAGCCTTTTATACTCCTTGAACATGTTGGGAGGGGCAAGATACAGTTCCTTTTACCCGTTTATGGTAATGTAGGGTGTTTGCTGAAATTCCTTTTGTCCTCAGTTTGCCTTTTTGGCTCTTGCTTTTCTTGCACCACACTTGTGATTTGCAGTTCTGAGGATCTGGATAGAGCTTGTGACACATTTCTGTGTTTAAATGCTATTACACCGTGTCTTCTCTTCCAACAACCACACCAGAGCTGGGAAGAGCACAAGTAAGAGTAAGAAAAATAATTTCATGGGAAATCCTCAGCAAAAACCACCCACAACGGGGAAAACAAAAAAACCCTCCAGGCAGAAACAGGATATAAGAAAACAAGGTAAATATCCACAGTACAAAATGGAAATTAAAGTTGGAGCAGGGCCTTCCCAGTATGTCCTCTCTTCCAGTAACCACACCAGAGCTAGGAAGAGCACAGGTATGAGTGAGAAATTATTTTATTGAAAATCCTCTCTAAAACAGACCAGACAGTTGTGTTTACTTGATTCATCAACAAACATCAGGTTCAAAAGCATTTTGGAAAATTCTTACACAGCCAAGATAGTTAACACTTCTTGGCTGTGATCAAAAAGGTTTCAACTTTTTATTTCTTGAGAGGCTGTCCTGTTAGCATGCTGCACCAGGGGTTACAAGACCTTGAGACGGTGTGGTTACATAACTCCAGAAAAGCAGTGAAAATGCCACTCAACATTAATTTTGTTGTGCATTTGCATTCTTTTACATTACACTAATGATTAAAAACACTGTTTCAAGAGAACTTAAGAGGAAACAGTGCTCTTGGAAAACCATTCATGGAAGTAGCGCGACAGAGCAGATAGCAGAAGGAAAGGCTGGTGCAATTTGTTAAAAACAAACATCATTTTAAGTAACTTTAACGATGAGGGGAAGCTAATTTAATTTGTCAAGTCAGCAGAACTCAGTTGATTGTACTGCCCCAATATCGAAACACGAAGATTGTTGTTCAAAACACTTGGCCAAAGTTTTCCCCTCTCTCATGATTTTCATTGGCTTTCAAATTTCATTGTGTCTTTTTAAATCTCAGAGTTAGACCCCAACAGCCTTTTTGGCAGTCGCCCAAAGCAGAAAACAGCCTTTTAAGAGCATTTCGTGAAGACCTCCTCTGCTTATGTGAGCCAAATACATTAGAACACCCCCATCCCCACCCCACGAGCCACTATCTGGTGTTCTGTGCTCTCTGTGGATCTGAGCCGACTATTGATCCGTGATCAGATTTCAGGCCTGTTCCTCTGGAGTGGTTTCTAACACACATAAACACATGGACACATAGTAAGACCGATAATCCCTTATCTTAGCCCCTATGTTCGGCTCTCTTTGTTCTGCACACGCATTGTGTTCTGGAGAAAATATCCACTTATTTAATTCGTGCTGATTGACATTTATGCAGAGAATAAGAAATTATTACAGTTGAGCTGCAATAAAAAATGTTTAATACTCGCTGACATTTTATCTCCCAAAAAAAATCTACAGAAAGGTTTCATCACTTTACCATTTTTACATTTTATGTTCAAGAGTTATGTATCTTTAAATCATGAACGGTAATTTGTTTGGAGCCCCATTGTTTCTGTTAAGTTTGTTTTCTTTACTTCCACTGAAATGCTGTTAACAGTCTGGGAGTAGGCGGAGCCTATAGGTCAAATGGAGATATTCTAATAGGGTGTATACAAGTGGAAACCACCTGCTTTTGAAATTTGCGTTAACAGGCAGTTGCAGAAGTTTGCCTAATAAAGTGGCTGGTGTTTTTATATATTTGAAGGCCATTTTAATCCTTAAGAAACAAAAAGTGGAGTTTAATCGATCAAGATTTAAGCATATTTCAGTCATAAATTCATAAAACTTTTCGGATAAGTGTTACAATAGCTGCTCATCTCTATCTGCTCATTAATGATTAGCTTGGCTTGTCCAGTGGGTTTGGCATGGTTTCTAACAAACCTTAGTGTTGTATGGTTTCTGAGAGAGGGGGGGGGGGATTAATAATTGAGTGAGTGGTGTTTGTTCTCTTTTCTTGTCACTAGTTTCACAAGAGAGATTGGTTGTCTTTCAACATTTGTGAACATGTCACCGGTGAAGTTCGAGCAATCTGGAGAATGAGCGAAAATGAAAGAGTGATAAGAGTCTTGTGAACCTCGTGCAGTCGGGAGTCTGTGTGTAAAAATGCGAGGCAGCAGTTTTCAATGTAAAGTCTCATTATCAATCTGCTGGCCTGTGTTCCGGTTGCCATGCCGACTAAAACAACAAATATTTGGAGCTATGTGGCACCTTCTAACAAAATTCCAAACTCCAATGATTTGGAAAGTTCCACTGTCTTTCTCTTCTGACCTCCCCTCCCTTCTTTTCTTGTCCCCTGCAGAATAGTGTCTTTGTTTTATGGAAGTGAACTTGAAACAGTGTTGAGGTGAGGAGAACATTGCTGAACAGTTCTTAGCTTTGTCTTTCTGTTTGTTGGCAACGTGAGTAAACAAAAGGATACATGCTGTGGGTTTGGCATCAGTTCTCCAGCAAGCAGTAAATAATTTACTAACTCTTGACGTAATAAACTGGACTTTTTCAAATTTGCACTTTAAGTACCTGAAACCAGCTGTAATCCAGTCTGGATTTGCTTTCATTACGGGTCGCAAAACCACAATTAGTGGCAAAACAGGGTAAAATGGCTTGGGCTAATATTGAAAAGTACAGAACATCCGTTATTCTCAAGATTACATGTTTAAGTTCAAAAGAATTGGACTCAACTGTGAACGCCATGTGTCACCAGCCAACCAGCTTTCCGTAGACAATTGGCTAGAAGTTGGATTTCCTGCCATTTATATATTCCTGACTTTAACACCATGTTGAAAACACAAATTAAAAACGTGTATACAATTTTAGCTTAAATCTTTTTTTTTTTCCTTCAAAACAAACTTTTGTGATGGCAAATAAATAATTAATATTTGTTGACATTTTGAGGAAAAAGCACTTTAATTAAAGTGACACTGCAGGTTATTTTTGTTCGGTTAAGTCAGAACTTTCTGCCACTCTGTTGCCATGCCCACCACAGTGAGCCTCCAAGCCTTTTGGAAACCTACGAGTGACACATCAGAAGCTACATACATAGATTAATATGAACTATGATTGTATCTCTTTACAAAAGGCACCGAAAAGCTAAAAATCTTTCAGATTTCATTTAAAAGTACAAAAAGTTGGTAAAGACATTTTCTTTTGTTGCTATTCTGTCTCTGACCGAATTTATAAACTCATCACTTTTTGGACTGTGGCCTGACTTTCAAAATCAGTTCTTCTTTACGTCCAGTTGAACTACTGTTCTAAACGAGACTTGTTTCAAAGCAAACTTTAGCGATTCCAGTGGAAGCCATTGTGGTGTAACCAAAGAGTCAAAGGATTAAAATCAATTAACTTTAGCTTCAATCTCCGGTGCGGTCACCTAAAGCAAATGATTAAAGCCTTAAAATCAAATGGACGTATTTCATTATGTTTTCTCTTCCTCACTGGGGCTTTGAAAATGCAGGTTGCATAAGACGGGCTAAATTCTTGTGAAATAGAGAAAAACTTTGGTCAATCGAGAACATGATGGTGATATTTGGTTCGAAGTTGAGTTCGAAGTTCGTATCGGAGCCGTGCAAACACAAAGAAACTGTGTGGAATTTTCCAATTACAAGCGCTGTGCCAAGCTGCAGACAGGCTTTTTAATGTTCCCCTGAGAGAGAGGGTGAGAGAGAGAGCGAGAGAAAGAGAGAGAGAGATCCCATCATCACTAACGCAGCACTTAATAGAGTCTTAAAATAACAAACACACCCACATGCCAAGTCCTGGGGCACCTTTCAGCCGGACGGACACTCAAGCCTTTAATGCCCAAGGGTGATGCCAGGGGCCAGTGTAGGGCCACACCTGTCCGTCGCGGCACCTCAGCTATTGTGTTCAGATTAACCCGGACAGACGCATGATCTCCAAAACTCCAACTGCTTATTTTTAAAAGCTGATTGAAGATATTTCAAAGAGGAACAACCGAAGCATTGTAGCATTCGTCTGCAGATTTACTCGACATTCACACCACACGGATCGCACGGGTCCGCACCAGTTGAAAACACAGCCATGCGACATCATTTGGGGAAGAATGGAGGAGCTCAGAGAATTCCAGAGTGGTGCTGTGATGAGATTGTTGCAAGTTCGGTTGTGAAATTTCCTGATTACTGCCGGTTCAACACTCTTCGTGATACTATAGGCAGGTTTAATTGATTGGAAACTAAATTATATAGAGGGGTGGACATTTATATGTAAACAAGTAAATGTGGGAATATGTGGTTGTGCTCCTTTCGTGTAGAGAACAGTGAGGTTGACACTTATTGGGCGCGGTTCGACACCCTCCCCTTTCTCTACTTTCCTTTCAATAAAGGCTAAAAAGCCCAAAAATATTTGTAGAGGCATATAGTAAGCAGAGTTTAACAACCTTCTGCATTTTTTTTCATAATAATAATAATAATAATATTTTTATGTTTTTGCATACAACATTGTCCAAAGCACAATAACCCCTGTACCTTCACACCATTCGAAACCAGGACAAAGCAGGAAATCCTAAACCTAGCATTAGCAATGATAAGCATTGATAATAATAATTTGGTGGCTTTCAAGACACTCAAGGTCACCTTACATTAAAACATACACAAGAAGCATGTCACGATAAAATACATACACAGAAAATGAGGAGAAAAATACCAGGCTAGCAGAGGAAAGCTTTGGTCCGTTCATTTCTTCTTGTAATGCTAGTGTTTAGCGGTCTCTCACATGGCTGTGGCTTGATTTGTGTATAATTAAGATGTTTTTTAAATAAACAAGGATTATATTAAATCTCAGTTGTCTCTAAGATCAAAATTGGGGCTACTACTGCTAGCTCTAACATGTTTAATCTATGGGATTGACTCCTTTTTTTAATAGCCTCAAGTGGTCAGTCGATGAACTGCAGTTTGTCACTTCTGCATTGGCTTCATGAGAAGGGTTCCACTCTCAGGGCCGACAATAATAAGAGGACCACTGTGCACGGTTAACAGGTGAGGAGAATCAAGAAGTCCAGCATCAGTTCTCTGTGATCTGGACTTTCTGGATTGTCCATGTGCTTTTTGCAGCGTCTGAAGCACAGCTCTTTGTTTGCATAACTCTCTTTCAGCTCATAAATCAGCGTTTGACGGTGAGCCGCAGGGTTTGGGATGACAGCCGATGCCTCTCAGTAGAAGCTTAGAGTCGCTTCCAGTCATCGCAGATAAAGAACGCATTGATTACAGCTTTTTGATGTTGATTTAAATACAGAGTCCAAAAAGCGACCATAATTCAAATTGAGATGTTTTATCGCTTTTCAGACGTATACCTTTTGATTGAGTGCAGTATATTTTACTGCATCGTCTCATCTCGTCTCGTCTCGTCTCGTCTGCTTGTGTTTGTTTGTTATGGAGTTATGAAGCTGGGAATGTGTTTAGTGGAAACTTAAGAAGCAGAAAGATTCAATTTATGCAATCCGTATGTTAGAAATGCTGTTTCAAAAGCAACACATGTTCGCTGGGGTGGGGGGGGTAATTCTGAAGTTTCTTTTGACTAAAATAATTAGTTCTTTTCTCAAATATTTGATTAACAGCAGAAAAGTGATTATTGAATCGTGTTTATGGCACAGTTATGTCAACGTCTTAAAGTATATTGATTTTTTAACTCCATGACTCCATGGTAACATTGTATTTTTGTATATTTATATTGTAATAGGGGTTAGCGGTTAGCATTTGTTTTGGCATAGTTTCCACACCCGCTATTCTTTGTTTGCCCCACAACACCCAACTATGACATTGAAAAGATCATAAAGGGCATCAGGTATCTGATGTAACCAAAACGTGGAGGCGACCTTTGCTCGATGGTTTGGGAACCCAACCTACTGGCATGCTGTCAGATGATAACCAATGGGAGTGGGGAGGGTTAGTGTTCAAATATCTTTCTGAATGAGCCGTTGGTTCATTCTTCCTTTATAAATATTATGTTTATCAGTTGACTACCAATAATTTGAATCAGAAAAAAATTCCATTTACATGAGACTTCAAGTTCGGCTGATTTTTCATGGGAAGTGACATCACAAGCAGCACCTCAGAGCATCAGAACGTCAAATAGAGGCTGAAAATAAACAATGGTCAATGAAAAGTCGCTGTTGGATTATTACTGCATGGTGGATTTCCTTTCAGCATATCCTCAGCTGCTTCAGGGAGTTTCTTCTCATTTCTTAAACAAGTGGATGACCGATCCACGGAGCATCAAGCAGAGACAAGGAGATGGAGAAACTTCTGAAACTTGGTTAAGAAGTGTCCATTATCTGAACTCAACTGTTTAGGGATGTTGTTAGTATTAGAGGGTTGGATTCATCTCAGTGTTCTCCGGCTATAGAATGAATGAAGGCCAGAGCAGCTTTCTCCTCTCCTTCTGGAATGCATGTCAGGAATGTGTACCTTGAGTTTCTCATTCTTCTCTGTTTATACAATCTAACAGCGATAACGTGGATCTGTGTGGGCGAGTTGCTTGGGTGCTTTAAGGTGAGTTTCAGTCCTGTGTTGATGTTTTGATGTTTTTTTCTCCTGAACTTGATTTAAAATAGACATACTGTGAATAGTTTCACATGTTTTTCATGAACCATTGATGGTGAGCTGTGCATCCCAGCCATCTGTTTGCGTTTCATTTGCACGGTTGCACATGTGTGTGTTTCTGTGTGACTGACTCAAGTCGCAGGGGCTGCTGCAGGTTGCGTGGAAATTCCATTTGTAGTAAAACTGTGACCTGTGAACAGAAAGCCGCTCAAGTTCAAACCAGTCGAGGAGCCAAGCTGCCTTGGCACATTTTCAAAGTGTCTGAAGAGCCAGTTGAGGATTGAACCAGTCAAAGCAAAAAGTCTGTTTGCATTTATTTACAGGTTTCCAAATGGTATTTGTTTGTTTGACACTAAAAGTAAATTACAGTGTTGGTTCCTCATTAAAAACACCTGAACCAACAAAAACCCATAAATTGTTGCTACGCACACTTACAGACAGATGAAGTTGGAGAATGGTTATGATTGGCTGTCTGTGAGAGGGTCCGGAGATTCTGGAGCATTAGCCGCTTGCAAGAAACAGTTTAGGTTGATGTTGAGTGGCTATTAACCTCACTTCAGTTGCTATAGTAACAGGTGGGAGTGAACAGAACTGTTTTTATTTTTTTTATTTTATTTGCTTTTGAACAATTCGAAAAATTAAGCATGTTTGTGTTGTTCCCTCATCAAAACACGCCTCAAGTTCTTATCAGAGTTTTGCATGTTTGTGTAATCCTATATTACTTTTTCTGTGAGCTGAAAACCTCTCGTTGTTCCTGGCACCACCCATGGTTCTAGCACCGCCCACTTACCAATCAGATTAATAGTACAGCTTTTCTATATGCAGAGTGGGGGCTCTGTCTGACCTGGAATTGTAAGCGCAGCAGATCCACTGAAGAAAAATTCAGAGAAAGTGTGTTTTCTGTCAATTTAAAAAAAAAGATAGCAGGGGGCGTGATGAATACATGACTGGTGTTAAAACGTATAAAAATACTATTAATATTGAACTTTGAAATCTCTAGTCTCATTTAGCTAAAATTGAAGGGTCACACTTTTTTCCCTGAAGTTGGAAGCTACCATTTCCTAAGATGCTTTGCGTGTTTTTTTTTTTTTTAACAGAATCAACACAAAATAGCAAAGCAACATTTTCGTTTCAGGAGTAGTTCAAGAGATTGTTTAATGGCTAGTAGGGAAGGTAGCTTTTTAAAACATCATAGTTTTATTGACTGTAATAACGCTAGCATGTAGCCACCTGAATGTGTTGTGATGCATGGTGTAGGGAGCAGATGTTTATAAATCTCCATGAAAAGAAACCGTCCCGTTTACCAACGATTGATGCTGTCTTTACCGTAGCCTCCGGGTTGGGTTAGGAAAGATGCAGAACCTGGATTGGGACACAGCTTTAATCTGTTGGAACAAGAATGAAACAAAAAATAAGAGTAACCTTAACCTACATAAGAAATACACACACAAATGCTAATCCGAACGTGGCCTACATCAATACTTTTCAGTTTAAAGACTGAAACATTATTGTTAAAGTAGTTTAAAGCGTTACATACGCTCTTTATATAATACCAAGATTAATATTATCTCAGAGCAAGACGCACAATTTCTTCATAGTTATGCAGCTGCTAGCAAAAGTGGCTACATGTGCTAAGCTAATGCTAACTCAGGCGCTGACCATGATTCGCTGTCTGATCGGTAGTTTTGTGAATGAAAGACTTTTTGTTTTCATAGTTGCTTGGATGTCAAACTTCGCTAATCAAAATGACAGTTATGGTGCACGGTTAGCGCTATGATTAGCCATTTATTCCATTGAGGAAATCATTATGGTTTGATTGACCTCAAAGACAGGTGCTTTTCTGGCTAATAGCTCTCAGCTGCTCATTTATTCATCAAGTGTGTTTACGTGAGCGCTGACACTAATGATATGATGATAACACAGCTGGGCTTAAACTCTGAAGCATGGCAGCAATCATGATAATGTTACCCTTCTCTCTCTCTCCCCCACCTCTATGTAGTAGTACATGCTGTGCATCATGAATTGGAATAAGGCAGCAAAGAGTTGTAGGAGGACAGACGTCACATTCAGTAACAAGTAGGAACTGGGAGATCCACCATCGCCCACTGCCCCTGTCTGTCTCTATGTGCTTCAGCTGAGCGCTTCTGATGTCACTGCGGGGCGGTGGCGGCGGCGGTGGTGAGGTCTTGCCTCTATGGAGCATCTGTGAAAGAGAAGAGAAACTGTGGTTTCAGCTCATGTCATGGCACTCCCAGCCCCCAGACACACACTCACACGCACGCAGACGCAAACTCTAACCTTCCCATCTATAAGATCTCACCGCAGCAAGATCCACAAACACTTTAAACCGTGTTAAACAAAGTACTACAAAGTTGTACAGATACTAAACTGGCGATAAAAGCAAGGAGTTTATTCAGTACAAGTATAAAAGCATGAAAGATATTTAAATGTTTTAAAACAGAAAAGTTTCTATGAAGAGAAGCTCACTGGCCACTTTATTAGGTACACCTTTCTAGTACCGGCTTGGGCCTCTTCGCCTTCAGAACTGCTTTAATCCTTCATGGCATAGATTCAGTAAGATACTGGAAACATTCCTCCGAGCGTTTATCCACATCAATATCACGCAGTCGCTGCAGATTTGTCGGATGTGCAGCCGTGATGTGAATCTCCCGCTCCACCACAACTCAAATGCGATCTACTGGATTGAGATCTGGTGACTTTTTATGAGCCGCACAATGAGTCTCTTTCTCTCTTATGGGGAAATAGGAATGTGGGTGTTTTTGGACCCCAACTTTTTATTTAGTGAACAGGAAGTAAAATTCTCCACATAATCCAGCTGCACAAGAATTCTGGGACAGAAGTAAAACCAGCACTCACATTTTTCCTTCAGGAATTGCTCATTTTTGTCTAGTTATGTTCACTGACTCCTCCATAGCAACCAGGCTGTTTACCATAGCAACCAATTTGACATATTAGTATATTAGCTTGTGAAAGTCAGAGACATGAGAATTGGCTTGTTTTACTCATATTGACATGGGGATATTATATTATGTCATTGACCCTTCCATAGCAACCAGGCTGTTTACCATAGCAACTATTTTGGCATGTATTCATCTCAACTTAAAAAAATAGATGTTGTTTTTTTGCACACACAAGGAACATTGTCACTGACTCTTCCATAGCAACCAGACTGTTTACCATAGCAACCAATTTTGGCGTGTGGGGGACAGCATTCCATTGCAGATGTTAGTGTGTCAGATGGGCATTAACTGATCAGCTGATTACGAATAAAGTCTTCTGTAGCTATCTGATTTTACTTGTGTTCCAGGAAGTAGAATTTTTATAGATTAAAATTTCTTCTATTTAGAAAAAAGCTCATGTTGTAACCAAGACCTGTTTGTGGGGCTGTGTGAGGGAGAGAGAGACTTGGAAGCTCAGAGCAAACAATGGAAACTCGCCTGCGGTGTTCACTGAGTGCCTATGAACCCCAGCGCTGTAGCTCGTGTTCTTCAAAGACAGGCTTGTGCAGGTTACAAACATAGAGTCTCGAAGCAGACATCTTGCAACCCATGTTGAAATATTTTACAGCACGGTGATGATGAAACAGTTTGCTTTATAATCCTCCTTGGCTTTTTGTTCATTCCTCTGTGCATTCGATAAACTTAATGATCCACAGGATCGTCAGCCATTTTTATTACATTTTATTTTATTTTATGACAAGTTGTAGCAATTTCTACTCCTTTCTACAGTATTGTTTGACAGAAATACTCTCTTGTAACAAGAAAAACAAGTATTGATGCCCTAATAAAATTATTCATTTCTTGGCCACTTTTAGGAAAATATGACTGATTACACAACTTGTTCCCCACTCATAGTCTTGTTACTGTGTTACCCTTTTAAAATCACAAAGAGTTACACGCCCCAGCTCTTAATATTCTGTATTCCCCCCTTTGGCATCAATGACAGTCTAAAGTCCCTTGAGCTATTTATTTATGAGGTTCTTTATCTTCTCTGTCGGTAAAGCTGCAGATTCCATTCGGCAGAAGCCCTTCGGCTCTTGTAAATTCTTGCATGAATGAGTTGTCCCCAGAGGGCGTCAGTGAAATTATGATCTCCACCGTCTGAGAACTGTGAAAGAGAAGGTTCTGGTGAGAGATCCATTACGTTCAGGCTGTTGCTGTTGAACATGAAGAAATTAGTTTCTGGTGGATGTTAAAATAACTGGACTTGTAATGCATGTAGACTATTTCTGTTGTTTAACCTGAATTGCAGACGTTTGGAGCTCATCAACCTTTGGTGAGATTTCCTGTGAGATTTTAAACACCCACCTGTTGAGCACGTCACCTCTGACTTTCTCAAATCCTGACCCGACTTTGACCCTGAGCTGTGGTAGCGTGAGACTCGGGTGTACTTTGACCATTTCTGAATCTGTTTGAAAGGTCCCTGTCATGTGGCTGGAGGAGCTACATCTAATGTTTATCCGCGAAGGGCTGCAGTGATAATTTCACTCTGCAAAAGGAAACCGGGATCTCAAATACATCTAGTGTGTTTGCAAGAGAACATCTGCTCCTCGTTTGCTTGCTCTCTTCTTGTTTTTGTTCCTTCTTCTGGCCTGCACTTGCAATCTGTCCATTTGTCCCCCAGTGTCTCATTCTTCTCTGGTCTAACTCGGTGACTTTCACGTTTCTCTCAACTTAATTAGAATAAATCACATTGTAAAAAAAACAAACCCCCCCACACTAATTTTACATTAAAAATGCACAGTTATTGGTTTTACAGGATTGTGCTTTAAACTTTTTGTTGTAATTTTGTTAAATTAAACTTTATGACTTTAAAAACTGGCAGCTGTATTTGTCAAAACATTTCCGCCAAATATAAGTTTTTAAGGATTTGTACTAGTACTTTTTTTACTATTTGTACTGTATAAATGTTACATATTCAACACGTAAAATTTACAGTTAATTATCATCTTTTCTTTACAGCCCAGAACTGTCTAATTTAAAGGTTTGTGTTGTAATAATCATAAAGAGTGAAACTGTACATTTTACGGACCAAACTGACAGCTATGGTGACAAAAAATTAAAAAAGGGTAGCCCCCGTTTTTACAGTTTCACACCTGTCGAATTCAATGCATGTGAGCTCCAAAACACCTGGAAAAGATGTGAATTTTACATATTTTATTATAAGTCTTTTACTAATTTCTAATTTGATAAACGTACGGTAATAAATCGTATTTTTAGATCAGTGACACTGTTGTGTTTACGGTCTTACTCTAAAACTAATTGTTTTGTTAATCGTAAATTCTACAGTTATTAGGTTTACTGTTTGTTTCTGCAGCATTTATACACTATTTTGCAGTTAGACATTTATTTTTTTACAGTGCACATTATTATTATTATTATTTTTTTTTTTATTTAAACCCAATTTGTATTTTTTGTCTATCTGGTCTGCAACAACAGTAATGTTGTTTAAGCTGCTGGACCAGTTGCATCCGTGGGTGCAGACCATTAAAAATCTGTATAAACAGTCTATCACTGAAATAAAGTGAACGAGTTGAAAAGCGTGTGCTGTTTTGCTTTGCATTTGCACCAAAAGCATAAACACAGAGCTCCTCCATCTTGGCACACATGTTACCGATGAGTTAAGGAATCATGTGAAACGTTCTTCGCCTGTTGTTGCAGCACCTGCTTCAGCTCTTGTTGTCCCAGACATATTACGTGAAATCATGCAGGTTTCTCTAAATGTGCAAACATTTTTATCACATGTTTAGTCACATGGTACAGTTTGCTGAGATTCACCATTCAGTTTCAAAATGTTCAGAGTGTTGGATCCCGCTCCAAGGCCAGTCTGGACTGTAGACTGGTTATATAGCCTGGTGCCAGCATGCCAGCACTCTGATGGGCATCATGCCAGGGCCATGAATTACTCACTGTCACAGCGAAGCATTTCTTCTGTCCTTAGCATTCTTCTTCTTTGTGAATGCATCTGCATGTGTTCGTTTGTGTGAAGTGATGCTTTATGTTCTGACTTGGAGCAGAAGGAGAAACTCAGAATGCGGGCATCAGCAAAGGGGCATCCAGAGATGGCACGCACAAGACGTGTGTCAGCACAACATCTCGCAAATAAACACACGAATGGTGACAAACTAAGAACATTTCTCGTTTTGCCTTTATTTTAAAAAGCAGCTGAAATGTTTTTGTTCCGATAAAATAAATATAGAATCAGATTAGAATCCAGTTTCCAAAAACATGTTTGATTCATTTCGTTTGCACCAAAAGAAAAAAAAAACACAATGCATTTTTTGTCGTTGCAAAATTCCAACTCTAATATGCATTTTGCCGTTTTGTGTACAAGAGTGTGTAGCAAAGGTGACTGAAGATGATCAATCTGCACAATTAAAGAACATTGTAAACATTTATATCCATAATCTATATTATTAACAGTTTGTTTTGATGTTCTGCACAAGGTTCATGGTTTTCTATTTGGTTTTAATTTTGTACTTTGGTTTCAAAACCAAGCAATGAAAACACTTAAAATAAATGCATCATGGGATTTAAAGCTTTTTTTTTTTTTTACATTTTTGAATGAAAAATATAGGACATATACCAAAACAATTGGTATTTGTTTTACTGCTGTTTTGTTCTTCACATATAATCTCAAAATACTGGATATAAATGTGCGTAAAACTAACATACACCGAACAAATGGCACCACAGCAGGTAATAATGTACAAAAAAGTAATAAGGGTAAAACTTTTGGGATAATTTGTTGCATCTGGAGTAACTTAACCAAACTAGTCTGCATCTAAAATGATTATTCCTTTAAAAATTATATGTAAAATCTGTTTTTTGCCCGATTCCTAGCCTGAATTGAAGTGTCCTCATCTAAACTTTGCAGCTTTGTTCAAAGCCACGGAACGTTTGCAGAAATCTAAAAATGGCGTGAGGTTAATATGTCAGTCATTTCAGTCTGACTTTGTTGGCTCTGAGCGGTCGGGTCGACTCGAGGCTGTGTGTCTCTTGGCTTGTTTCAGGCTGTTTGGAGCTTGGAGACCATGTCTGAGCTGCTAATGAGCGCTGAACTCAGAGGCTTGTGGCGAATTGTGTTGCTTCGTTTCAGAAGTCTTCCATTTTTATTACAGGCTCAGAAGTGTTGACAGGGGATGGGGTGAGCTGGGGTGCGCTCCGTCAGAGTCAGAGGTGTTACGGTTAAACATCTGTTACTGTACAGACAGAGCTGTCATGCAGAGTCAGGTTAGCATGTGCGCTAACAGCATGAGGCAAGGCTTGTGGAATCACTGGAGGTGACTTTGGCGCTACATAAGTCAAAACTGAGAAGACTTTTAAGATCTAACAGTCGGTTAGAACTTATTTCGAACCAGATCTCATTACAATTCATTTTCATAAAAGGTTTATCCATCCCTTTAAGTGCCTTATTTTTTGTCCATGTATTATCCTTTTATTTGTTTCCAATCGTAATCTAAAAGCCCATCCATTCATTTGCATTGCCTCCTTGGTCCTGGTTAGGGTCACTGGGTTCTCTTCAACACAAAAACAAAAGGTTCTTTGCCGGTTTCAAGGTGCTAATAGTACTTTCCCCCCATAAGCTCTTTTTGGTTCTTTACTGGTTCTCATTCAGTGCTCCCCTTTACACAAAGCAGAACAATCCAAAATAGGTTCTCTAACGTAGGTTTTTCCAATTTTGAGAACGCTTCACAATTCCGAGGAGCTGTTAATCCCAGTGTCAGAAGTTCAAACAGACCCTGTGTTTATAGTGGTTTAATGATCTACAGCTGGCATGCACCTTTCCACTGCCAAAGCTGTGGGTGTCCTGGTTCATGGCTATATTCCCTTTATTTGAATATGGGCCTGTAAAGTCACTTAGCAGAGCATCAAACTGAGCCACTGACATCCCGAAGCAACTAACTTTGAAAGCGAAGCTGTACTTTATATTATATACAGTCCCTGCTTATATATTTTGTAGAAACACCTGCTGTTAATTAATCAAATGTTGTTTAGATACAAATAGCTCAAATGAAAAGCCAAAAGTTTCCTAACAATGTTTAATGCCTTAAAATAAATTAGTTTCAAATTGTCATAAATTAGTTGAAGAAAAAAAAAAAAGCAAAGAAAGCAGTCTTGCGTGCCTCCCAGAGTTCATCTCAAATTCTTTGGTTTCATCTCCCATGCTTCCCTCTTTCATCCTACTCCGCACACGCTCAGTGATGTTCATGGCTGGACACTGGGCTGGCCAATCCTGGAGCATCTTGATCTTCTTCGCTCTGAAGAACCTTGATTTGGAGATAGACGTATGGCTGGGAATATAAGAGGTAGCTAGGATTTCTTGGTATTTTAGACTATTGATGTTGCCTTCCACCCTGCAGATCTCACACACGCCATCATACTGGATGGAATCCCAGACCATGATTGTTCCACCACCCAACTTGCTGTTTTCTGAGTGAATCTCGGATCTCCAGTAGGTCTCCAACAAAACTTGTGTGAAAATTCCACAAGATTCTTCTGAAAAAAAAAGCCACCTTCTGCCACATTTCCAGCATTCATTCTTTTAGCAGGCTGTGGACCTTGGTTTTCAATTGGCTTCTGTTTAGTGTTGGCTTCTGGGCACTGATTTGACCATGAAGACCGTTTCGAGACAGAATCCGACAAACTGTTCTGGTTGATACAGGGACTTCAGGTGACCAGGTCTCGTGGAGCTCTGCTGCAGTGGAAATTGGGCTGGCCTTGGATTTTCAGCCTCTTTATAATCACTTTAGTCTCAGGGTGAATCTTAAGCATGTTTGGGGATGTCTAGGTGCAGTTGATGTGAAGGTCACGTAGACTGTTTGTCTATATAGAAAAAGCTGTTGGTATATGTAGAAATATAGATCCAGATCCCCTACCAATCCCAGGATCACGCTTGGATCACGTTTGATTTACTCTAGTTGGTTTTGGAGGTCAAAAACACGTAACATTGCACATACAAGTTCTAGAAGTCACACTGTATCTGTTAATTCTAAGTGAGAGGATCTACAAGAACACATTATAAACTGGAATCCAAAGTGGATCCTGCTGATTAAACCTAAACTAACTCCATCATTGTTTGTGTATGCATCCCATAATTCCCATCTCCTTCCCTTTCATCGGAGACCTTGCTTGTTCTTGAGAAAAGTGGTTCCTGACTCACAGAAGCTGCTCAGAATGTCAATCAGCTCAGCTTCCCAGCAGACGTCAGCTCAGCCCAAGCGCTGCTTTTACTGGAAGAGCTATGCCACCCTCTCTAAGCCTCTTGATGAAGCACCTACACCGTTGGTAGTTTTTTCACCACGAATGGCCTTGATGGAGGGGGAAAAGCAGAGAGAAGTGATAAAATTGGGATTTTATGCTAATTGCATTTGTGCCTTGTAAAGCACACCCATCCCATTTAGTTTATTGATCAGGAGTGAGTAGCTTTTACTCTCTTACTACTGAAGGCCTGAGGGAGCCGTCTTTGTGAGCACTCGCGTGTACACGCACACACGCACACACGCACACACGCACACACACATCTGTCATACAGACATAATTATCATAATGTGACCTTACTTTTCTTTAGTTATTTCCATTTCCCCCATACTTTGTCCTTCAGACGTTTGATGGGACTTGGCTAACAAGCCCCACTTGATTAATTTAACCTGATTTAATATAACTAATATAACATAAATTATCATTTTTATTATGTTGCTTGTAAAAGCCACATATTGTTATTCGTCTTTTGATTCAGACCAAAAAATGAAAACGCTTCATCTCCTAGACCGTTTGACCTACAGCTACCAAACTTGGCAAAAAAAAATCCAAACAGGTCTAAGTAAAATATTTACCAATGTATATTTAGCATTAAAATATAAATGGAAAACGGCAACAAAAGGTGAAACGTAAGAGAGGAATGGGAGTGCCATCACTGATGGCTCCCTAGCAACCAAAATTTTTACTCTAGCAACCAGCTTTGGTTAATGACAAAGACGTGGGTGTTATGTTTCTGACCCGTCCATAGCAACCAGACCGTTTACCATAGAAACCATTTAGTTTGTATTACTGGCATGGGAAACTGTTTATGATGTCACTGAATCCTCCATAGCAACCAAAAATTCTACGTTGGTAACCATTCCATTTTGTGAATAGAAATACTTTTAAATGGCTCTTTTACAAGTTTGTGCTCAAACCTTAGCCAACTAGTTTCACAGGGACCGGCGGTTGTGCTTCTGATGTGGAACATGTGAATAATCTCCAACTTTTCAAAAGAAACAGAATTAAATGGTAAAAAATACATTTAAAACTGTTTGACATTTTAACATTTAAAAATTTTCTGATTTCATGGCTTTTTTTTGTGTGATCTTTAAGATTTTTGGGAAAAATAACCAAGAAATCCCAAAATTTGCCAGGGTATGTAAACTTATGAGCACAACGGTGTACCCCCTCTCACACGTATAAGTCCTTCTGACCGAATCAAAGTTTGCTCAGATTTTCTTTTGTCCTGTGTCCCTCGTAATCATATTTTGGCGAGCCAGCCGGGAGGTTACCATACATCAGCAGGGAGGCTTGACTTTCACCACATGCTTTTATTTTTGGTGGTCTCACCTCTGTCTGTCTCTGCTGCAGTGTAACATGGGTCAGAGGTCACAAGCAGAGAGTAGAAAGGTATTTTTGTGGTAACCGTAAACCACATGCTGGAGCTGTATCCAAACATCAGCTGTCTACCACATTAGAGGAGCCTGGGGCAACAGTGTAAGCGATACCACGATTTGTCAACATAATCTTTATCCTGGGTGTATTGATTAAAAGAATAGTTAACCCCCAAAAAGAGCAGGCGGTCTTTAACTACTTTCCTATGTCGTTCCTCAAAAGGGAATGATCTCTGAGTTCTAGAGAACCTACGTTTTAAAACGTTTTTGGAATGAAATTGGAGAATGACTGCTGGTTATCTACGGGCAAAGCAAGTTGTAGATATAAAGACTGAGATATTCATCAAATAAGAAACTGATGAGCCTTCCATCTTCGCTACCAGAGAGGCAACAATACTTTAACCCTTAATTTGTATTTCCACATCGATTTGCATGTAATTTGTATAAGCAAAGCTTAGCCGGTCGTTCAAATGCACACAGCATTAGACACAGGACTAATCAAGAACAGATGAATAAAACTTTCTAGAGCTCTGCTATGAACCGAGCGTTACTGACAAAACCTGAAAAACTGCAACACTCAGACACATCTCCAAGAAAATGACAATCAGAAAGACAGAATAATCTACAAAGGCATCAGTTCACTAACTAGCGCTGATTGCATTGTCAGGATCTTGTCAAATGATCTGACTTTTTTTTTTTAAGAAATGGCTTATTTTAATCCCTATAGCTCTTGTAATAATGTTTCAGTGCAAAACGAAACTGGTGAAGCCCATTGAGTCAATTTTTGCAAAGTCAAAAGTGTTGTCACTTTGACAATTAGGTGGCAGGTGTGTGTAAAAGAACCACACAGCGCTAGACCTTCACATTAACTGCAACTACACTTCTAACCCCAGACCAAGATTTTTCAGCCACCAAACTAGTTGCGTCAAGTATGGGAGATCTGCAGGGTGGAAGGCTACATCAGTAGTCTAAAATACCAGGAAATCTAAGCTACAATTCCATAAAAGAAGCAAATTCTGCAGCAGGAAGGTGCTACATCACTTACTCAGATGCTCTAGGAATGACCAGCCCAGTCTCCAGACACAAACATCATTGAGCATGTCTGGGGTAGAATGAAAGGGGAAGCTTGGAAGACGAAACGATAGAATACTAATGAACTCTGGGGGGCACACAAGGCTGCTTTCTTTGCAATTCCAGATAACTTTATCAATAAATTCAATCTTTGCCAAACCGCAGGGATGCAGTCCTTCAAGCTTATGGAAGTCATACAAGATACCAAATTTGGATCACAGCACCACTGCTTGATTAACTTCTTAATTTTTGTATTTGATGTAAAATTGTTCAGTTGGTGACAAAAGTTTAGCATTGGCAAAAGTTGATCTTTCCGTCTTTATTAAAGAATAAATCTTTTTGAAGTGAAACAAATTTGTTACAGGGCCTTTTAGCTTTTCATAATAGCCATTTGTAACTCTAATGGATGGATTAAAGGTCCGGTTCATAGCAGGTGTTTCTACAAAATGCTTCAAAACTCCAAATCCTTCAGTGTTTCCATCCTCACAACAATAATTCCTTCTCCCAAGATTCCATGTTTGCCTAGTCTGGGTTTTGTCTTCTTGAACCCCTAGATCCAGACTCATCCATCCTCTGAGCTTAGACTGTTGATGCAGGGCTTTTCCGTTCTAACATGGAGCTTCTTGAGCTTCCATGGTGTTTTTTTTTTGTGGTTTAAACATCAGTTGCGGCTGCTGCAGATCAGCGTGTGCCTTCACTGTTCAGAGAATGATCATAGATTAAAGAACGAGGATGCCTTGGATTTCTTGGAAGTCATTTGGGGCACATGAGTGGGGAAACAGCCACTGTATTTAATGCATAGAAACATTAAATACATTGTTCAGGCAGAGTGTACAACATACTAATAGTAAATGCTTTAATAACTTATACTGTTGTTTGTATGAACATGTTATGAATGTTTAACAGAGAAAAAGGACATTTTCTTTCCTTTAAAACAAAGTTTTTCTAAATGACCAAAGAAGAAAACCACCTGACGTCTTTTATTTTTGCCAAATGACAGTTTCCAGAAAAGTTGCTCTGTTTAGATACGATTCATTAAAAGAAACTAGACTGGAACTAAATAAACTGAAAGGCATCTTTAATGTGTTGATGCATCAAGATGCCAACGCTCTGCTCTGGGGCAATGACAGCAAACATAACCAAAGTAAACAAATATTTATTGCCCAGGCTATAATACGTTACACAAATGCACATGTATATGTATGCTGTGAAGGTGAACAGAGTTTTATTTATTTATTTATTTTTTTTATCCACATGTATGTTTTGAAGAAGCCTGAGGCACGTCTTGCTTTTATTCCAGAGCGTATTATTCTGCAGCCTTTATTCTATATCCACCATTTGGGATGAAGACCTGAGACCTACAAGAGAGATAAGCTGAAACATATGTGTAATGACTGGGACGCGGGGGAGGGGTGCATAAGACTGGAGGCGATTGGGGATAAAATTGGTGGGTGGCATAAAAAGGATTTTGCTATGACCGATCTCAAGGGATCAACCAATCCCCTGCCTTTGCAGCTTTTACTCCAGATGTCTGGAGTGGCACGTCAACTCTTATGATTCTCAAAACAAAGAATACAAACAATCGAATAAATGTCAGGAAGTTTACTACATGGTGTCCCGTCTTAATCGTGCACTTAGAAGCTGCTCATTATATCTGTGCTTTTCACAGTGTTGGTGTGGTTGCTGGAAAGGAGGACACCAGACACATTCCTTCTTTTCTTGTCGACTGCTTCAGTTCCTCTTTTCCTTGTTCGTTATTAAATAATAACTTCTTGTGGAAAAACTTTTAGAATTTTGGCATTTATTAATTTTTCTGCACTCATCTTTTCCCCGTGTTGGTGTTTTACATAGAGACTGTTTGATATTTTAGCTGTCTTCTCAAAATCCTTACAGACAGCTTTGCTTGAAGCTCAGAAACGCTGTTCTATGGAAAACACAAGGAAGTCCACACCTCATACGTCAGCAGGAAATTGAAAAGGCTCGGACCCGAATCGCTGGTAAATGAGACTAAATAAATGAAAGCGATGAAGCAGCGTCGGAATACAGATGGAGAGCAGATCTGGAGAACCCTCTGACCTCTGGAGATGGACTGCTCCAGAAGTCAACAAATGACTCGATTGTCTTCCGACAGTTTCGTAATTAAATCAACCGGCTTACTCAAAGATACCACTCCATTTCAACTGCACTGGGATGTCAAAATCAGTGCCACTATTGTTTTCGTAATCTACTGGACTCGCATTGAACCCACCGAGGGGCTCAGAAATGTGCCGGAGCAGTGTGTGAATAAAGAGGAGGGGGGAGGAGGGGAGGGGTTTGCTCTCAAAGTCAGAGATGAAAACCTTTTTCTTACAGGAACCATTTCATCTTTATGTATTTTAAATTGCTGTTTGGAAGAGATCCAATGTTTATTTTTTTACGCATATCAGTAAAAATTGTTTGTTCTGTTTGCACTGCATCCCTGGAGCTTTTATTGTGATCCAGGAATGAACAAGTTGTATAAACGACATGCAGGTGATCAACTGTAGACTTTAACAACTTTGGCTGAAAAGTACATTTTCCTATTTCCTCACCCATCATTATACTTTTTGTAAAGTCACATTTTTCCCGCACGTGCTCCAAAATGTGAAATCTCCAGTTTTTTTTTTTTGATTCGGAGCCCTTGTAAATGAACGTAGAGCATATGTGTTGGCAGAGAGAGAGAGAGAGAGAGAGAGAGAGAGAGAGAGGCAGGTCACCCAGCCCTCGGGCGGGGAGGATCTGTAAGTAAAAACAGTGCTGTTGCTGTGATACGGCAAAATATAAACCAAGGCACAGCCCTGCGAGTCAAACAAGGGCTGTTTCACTGCAAGTTTGGCCAGAGTTTGGAAAACAGCATTGTGAGAGAGCGTGTTTTCCATCGGAGGAGTTTTTCTCGCAGGTGTTTGCTCTGGAAATGCTCCACAGCTGCTTTGAGTTTGTTTCGCAAGATCCTCAGAGTAACAGATTGTATGTAAAATCATCATTTTGTAAATAAAAAGGACAGAACCAGTCGAACGTGCTGCACACACTGTGGGATTTGAATGTTTCACAAAAAACCCTGATCAGTGTCAGCTACAGCGTGCTTTTGAGAAACTCCACATTTCAACACAACCTGCTGCAATCGATTGCTCTGTTTTCACAGTTTTCTTCACAGCTTTAGGTTTCAAAGGAAAAAAGTTGCAAAGTTATCTCAACACATAAAGTTATTTGACACAGATTTTCAAAACTCTAAATGGCTCAAAACTTTTTTTTTCTGAGCCATTATCTATCCAGGGGTGGAGGATGTATTTAAGGCTACAATAATCTCGAAAACTCTCTAAGAGAGCAGCAAATATGAATTTAATTTGTGCTTTTTATATGTAAATATTGCTAACTTTTTTTGCCTTGTCTGAAAAATGCTTTAGTTCCAGGAAATTCTTAATATCGTATGTTTCTTCATATTAGCACAATCTGTTGTGTAACCCTGTTGCGAAATGACCTGCAAGTGTTTATAGATGCTTTTCAATATATTGTTTTTATTACAAAATATAAATGAAAACATAGTGTTGGAGTTGGACATGCAGTGTTACATAATACCAATATTTGTTCACATCAGCGGCTAAAACAATAGCATTTATTAAGGGGTTTTAAAGTAAATGATTTGTAAAAAACACTTACTGGCCTTTTCTTTAGGTACACGTGGTGGTGTAATCCATTCCTTTATGAATATTTAACATACAAACGGCTTTTGTCATCAGTTAATTGGGTGTATTATCTTATTATTTTGTGACTGATCTGTTGTGTGATGGTTTGCCAGACGAGAAGGGAGTCTACCTCGCTCTGGCCGTGAGCTTGTGTGTGGGATGGATGTGTTTGGTCTCAGGCAAGGAAATGAGGTCTGGAGATTTCTGTGGGATTTTCCATTTTGTTTTTTTTTTTGTTTTTTGTTTTTTGTCTCTGCCAGAGTCTGCTCTTGTGGATTGACTTGATGCAAGATGTCAGAGTCTGGCTGAGAAATCGAACGAGAGAGAGTGAGCCATAATTGGTTTTCTTGCCGTGAGAAGGTCGAAGGGGATGCAGTGATTGTGATGATGTGTGAGACTCCAATGCGTCCACACAACACAAATAAGTGTCTTGTACTTGTTTTGACGCAGAAACCAGAGAAAGCCCTCTCTGAAAGTTTGGAAGCATGTCTCTTATTTTTCCCTTTCTTCCCCCCTTTTTCTTCTTTTTTGCATCAAAGACACGTTTCCTTTGAAAACACCTGAGAGAGGGAGAGGGGGAGCGAGGAAAGCAGAGCTTTTTTTTACTTCCTCCCGTGCATTTCCGCACATCCACGTCTTCATTGCTTTTTAAAGATGCAAGAGAAGCTGTTGTTAAATGGCTTTCAAAAAATACTTGCAGTTCATTTCCTGTGCAAATCTCTCATTTTGGATGTCATCAACTCATTTGAATGACATGATAACAACCTCAGGAAATCTTTCATACTATTCAGAAAGCCACCTCCTAGCAGTGTGAAAAACTGCAGTAGGTTCAATTAACGATTCTGAGTGTCATTAATATTTGAAGAATAGTAACATTGATATTGACCGTGTACTCAGAGGATATAGATGCTGCTATGTGCTTAAGACGGACTGAATAGCATACTGCACCTACTGAGGCCTCCCAGTTGGTGGAGTTGGCACAAACTGAGCTTGGAAATGTCTGACATGGACCATACAATGGCAAGATAACATTCAAAGCATCAGATTCTCCTTTATTTTACTCTGTGTGTTTGAATGTGTCTCAGATGGGGAAAAAAAGACGTAGAGGCTTGTTTAAGATAGCAAAGCTGGGATCCAGTGATAAGAACTGAATAAAAGCTCTGTTTGATTAGTCTGAGAGCGAGGGACAGAGAGAGAGAGAGAGAGCGAGGGACAGAGAGAGAGAGAGAGAGATTTGTTCCTGGCTGATGACAAGGTACAGCTCTCCTTTGGAAGGGTTTTGATTGTGGACCACTATAACTTATAAAGTTAGTTGTAATAACTTCAATTGTTGCTAAACTTTTGCGGAGTCTGGTTTATATTTGTAGCAGGTGTGTTTTTAGTCGGCCGAATACATCAAGGGAACAGTGGCTAAAGTGTCGAGAACACAGTCATTGGGGCAACAAATGATGCTTAAAAAATTCTGAGGTATGAAACTGCAAACACAGTAAACCGAGCGCCATAGAAACGCTTGCACATGCAAGAGCACAACACCCCATCCTGTGCTTCCTCATTTACATAAACGTTAATCCATTGGCAGGAAGTTTGAACCAGTAAAATTCTTCTTTTTAAGGGGGTTTGAAAGCCAAACATTGTGGTGGAAGTTAAAAAGAGAAGCTCTGCAACATCCTGAAGTTAAAAGAGCAAATCGTACGTGGGCTTTGGAGGAAAACTGCAGCAAAGAACCTTTTGATCAGCTTTGGGGAGCTTTCCCCGTCCCTCCCATTCACTTTCCATGCACGGTGAGCATCATGGCTGCTGTGGCACCCCGTCAGACTTACATTCAAATGAACCCAGCAGAGGAGGCATTTGATTGGCAACAGTTAACGTGTTCCATACACAAACAGTAGTTATACAAAAAAAAAAACCACGATTATCTTTTTTTTTTTTTTACTTCTAAATGACGTCCATTGAAGAAAAGCAACGATAACTTGTTTGTGGAAGTGTTTCTCTTCTTTCTTCAGTTTTAAGTCTCTGTTTCAAAAAATCTGCTACCAATAATAATTCTTTAGCTGAGGTGTTGTAATCTCTGGGATCGTCAGAGCCCCCTAGCATGAGTTAGGAGCACTGCGTGACTCACCCAGTTACTAGTTTTAGGATTGCTAACCTTTTTTTTTGGGGGGGGGGGGGTGTACAGCTTGTATGTCATCATAGAACAGCTAAAGATTTCTGTTTATGCAAACTTTTTTAAATACAATAACAGCATACACAGAGCCCTGTGTTAACTCAAAAGCCTCGTTTTGATTTACCTAAAGCTATCATTACACAAGAAAAATCATTTTCAATAATCCATAATATTGATACTTTAATGGCAACTGACAGAAATATAAAGTATGAATGGTTTGATTCTGATTTGGTCTCATTGAAACTGTGCTTCTCGTGCAGGAATTATTATTGTCGGCTTCCCCTGAAAATAACCAGGGTTGTGAGTCCTGTGCTGGGGCCCTGCTTTGAAGGCCACACACACACGCACACACGCGTACGCACGCGCACACACACACACACACACACACACTGTCAACTCATTAGTCTTCCGTGGAGTTACTTTGTAAAATTCCAGGAGAGCTAATAAATAACCCATCGAGACTCTTTCACAAGAACTTCAGGAGGGAATTTCCCTGAGGCTGACCCTAGACCTGTCTCTCTCTCTCTCTCTCTCTCTCTCTCTCTCTCTCGCTCATGCGATGTGTGCTCTGTTACAGAACAGCAGTGACGGCTCCAGCTGCAGCCTCTTCTTTAGTCACATAAAGCTGCTTTGAAATTATATTCGTGTAAAGTTGTTCCGAGACGCTGATTTGGGGATTTTGCAAGTTATAATTTTCACAGTTAAAGGAAATAAACACACTTTTTGAATGGAATTACTGAAATAAATCAACTTTTGCATGATTTTCTAATGCCGCACCAGTTTGTGTGTCTAAAGGTAACTTTAGAATCAACCCGAGTGTCAGGAATTAATGATTGAATTGTAATGTGTTGCTACCTCGTGTGATCTTATCTGGGACGTTTTGCACCGTCTGAGACTCTAAAATTTGTCTTCAGGGCCAGGTCTCAGCGTCTCTGCCGCACACAGACAGGAATACAGTTTAACGAACCGGTTTAACTCACTGACCCAGTATATCAGAGCGGTGTTTTTTACAGAACATCTCACTGGGCTCTTAGTGTCACTCTGTTGAACCTGTTCAATCTTGTCATCACTCGGTATGAAAATACCTCCGTGTCCGGAAAACAGGAGTGTTGTTCATTTCCCTGCACTCACATACTCAAGCGTCCCGGGGCTGTGGAAATCTCAGGAGCCTCCGCTCGAGGCTCGGTTTGTGTAATTTGTGTTCTCAGCTCATCAGGAGGAAGAACACAATGTTTTGCTCAGCTGTTGCTGAGGTTTGATGTCTGTTGGAGTGTTGGAATTAACAAAAAAAATGCATTTTTATACAGAAATCACACATAATACTCGTAAAATTCCCTTAACGTCCATTAAACTCGTCGATCTTTTGAACAATGCTACAGAAACAAAAAGGAAATATTATGTGTTTCTTCTCATTCTTTAGAACAGATATATTTTTTAAACGCAAGTTGTGGGTTTTTTTTTTTTTTTGGACTTGGTACTGATGGGCCAATAGTGTGCCATTATCAGTAAACCCGAGTGCACCTGTGTGAAATAATCCCTGTAGATCAGCAGTTTCTGAAATACTCAGACTTGTCTGGCAGCAACAACCACGGCACGTTCAAAGTCAATTAAATCACCTTTTTTTCCCCGTTCTGAGGCTCGGTTTGATCTGCAGCGGTTCGTCTTCACCAGGCCTGAATGCATTGAGATGCTGCCGTGTGATTGGCTGATTAGCATTTTGCATATTAACGATCATGCTGAGTGTAAATAATAACATGACAACCAAGTATTTTTAAAAGGTTGCATTACTTTTAGCTGTCTACGTCAGGTCAAATTCTCTTAAGTTGGCTTCGAAATCAAGATTGAACAAATCCTTCGGCGTTTGGGAAAGGTTTTCCTTTTAGCTTGAATTTAGAATCCGTAAAATACGAGACGCATATATGAATGGAAAGTGATTTTGAATGACAGCTCTGTGGAGGAGACTCAACTCTGGCTAGCATCTGTCAGGAATGTCATATTTGATTCTGGCTTTATGTCCCGAAATGCATAATTTCCAGACTCTCTAACCCCAGGGTCTGAGGTGAAGGAGAGACGGGAGCTTAAAACCCCCCAAAAATACCCCTGCGTCCCTTTAAACATTGCATAAACGAGAGAAAAGTTCCATTTGCTTGTCTGAACGCTCTGTTTTCTCTAGCGAGACGTGAAGAAAAACAGGGGAATGCAGCAAACATGTAAATCAGCTTCAGAGGCTCAAACACATAAACATCGCTACAGGTCCGAACAAGACAGAGGCAGCTTTACAGGTCTGCACGGATGAGTCCACTGCTTTTCTCTCAATTTACATAGTCATTCTAAATCAGTGCTTTCCAAACAGCTCTGCACTTTTGTGTCTGAGATACATAGGAAAAAATAAATAAATACCCATTGCACTGGTTGTAAGGGTCACTTATAAGCTAGAGCCGTTCTTTGGAAAGTTTTAGTGGTAATAAGCTGATAATGGGCCAGTTTTAGATGGTTTTGATGGTCACTTGATAATAAAGAGGCAAAAATGCTGGTTTGAGCTGTTTAAAGCGGGTTGAGGTTTTACGATTGTCTTGTGTTGATGTTATTTGAGCTTTTGCAAGAAAGACCTGGTTCACGGATGCATGCAGCACGCTGGATTTATCCATTTAGTCAAAGTTTACTTTCGGCCATTTGTTCATTTTATTCAGAGGTGGTTCAGGGATGCAGTGAGCTGGTTTTGTCTGCTGTTAGCTGGATATGTTCTAGTTTAAGGCGATGGTTCAAGAGAATACGTGTGCTGCTATGTGCTATAGGCTCACAAGGTTATCTGATTTTGTTTTAAGTACTTTATTTACAACAAAGGTATATTTTCTCCCATTTTAACAAGTGTCCCATCCCACCATCAGCCCTGTGTCCCACTGAATATGCTCTTATGGAGAGAGCGCTTCTGAGAACGCGTCAATGGGTTTCTCTAAGTTACGCTACAGAACAACACTTTCCACGTTATAAACGTTATTTCTTTTACGACGCCTTGACTCCAACATTTGTTATAGCACATTATTGGTAATCAATGCATAATGTTTCGCTCGATTTAGAACCGATTTAAAGTGTTTTAAAGCGCATCAGCTCCCTTTAGCACTGTCTGCACTCGGAGAATAGAGCACCTGGACCCGGAAGAGCAGCGCGAAGTCAGACTTAACAAGCCGATAATAGAACAGAACTGTTGGTGGTTGTTCGTATCTTGGAATTTTTTTCGTATCTCGAAGCAAAATATTTCCCGTGAGACCTTTCGTATCTCGAGGTACCACTGTATGGAGGGTTTAAATGAATTCTGATTGTGATTAAAGGGTCACTTGCAATTAAGAGCTGGTCTCGGGGGAAGATTGGCTGATTCAAAGTTATACAAGCTGACTTTTCTATCATAATACCTCTTTAGTGTCTTTCGCTAGTAGTGCTAGCCGCGTGAAACACCTGTGTGTATGGCGAGGAAGCAGCAAGAGCTTGTGCCAAACTGTAATCCTACATTTTAAAATAAACATACCTGCTACTCACCCAGGCCATAACTCGCACTCATCTCTCATCCTCTGTCGACATCCCTCTCTCTCACACTCCATCACTCACTGTCAGGAGCACTTTATAAAGCTAAGCAGGCTGAGAACAGGAGCCCGTGATTTGGTTTACTGTCCTGGTGGAGCGTGCCAACTGGAAGCAGAGTTTTATTTAACTTCAGGATTTTAGTGGAATAGTTTCTCCAAAAAAAATGTAATTATTGCGCCTCACATTGTTCTACAGTTGTGCTCACATTTTCAGATTTCTTGTATTTCTTGTATAAGTTACTTGTGGGTTTTTCTGGCAGTTGTCTGGCATCCCACAGAACTCCGAAATATCAGCACATCACTGGATGAAAGAGGCAAGGGTCTACCCCTTTAAATTTAATTTATCCTCACATTATGATTTTAGATAACTTAAAGAGTAATAATCATATACACTTTTATTTACAAGGGCATACCCTCTTCACCAATTTTCAGCTTTGGTTTTCCGCTGGGATTCTAGTTAAACTTTGCATTTTAAAACTCAACTACACATTGTGAAGTGGAACAGTTTTTATTTTGGTTCCTTTATTAACCAAACAAACATTTTTGTGGAAGTCATATTTTTTTCCTTTTTCTTTAATGTTATGTAAGAAAATCCATTAATACCCAATATTTCTGATTCTGGATAGCTTTTGTTGACTGGTAGGATCAGTTTAAAGATGACTGGATATGTTTGGAGCTTTAAAAACCTACCATTGTCGAAATTAAATGCTTGGAAAGAAAACACTTCTTTTACTTTCGGCTCTTCCCAGTTTGGGGGTCGCCACAGCGAATCATCCGTTTCCACCTGTCCTCAGTATCCTCTACTCTTGCACCAACTACCTTCATGTCCTCTTTCAGCACATCCATATATCTCGTCTTTGGTCTTCCTCTTGACCTCTTGCCTGGTATCTCCATCTCCAACATCCTTCTACCAATATAACCACTATCCCTCCTCTGCACATGTCCAAACCATCTCAACCTGGCCTCTCTGACTTTGTCTCCAAAACAACCAACCTGAGCTGTCCCTCTGATGTGCTCATTCCTAATCTGGTCCATCCTCGTTACTCCTAAACTGAATCTCAACATCCTCATCTCTGCCTCTTGATTTCTTGTCGAAATTAAATGCTTAGAAAGTGCCATTCCAAAAACATTCTGTTTCATCTTGTGCTACACAGCAAATGTGTGAAAAACTGTTGCGTTTTTTTTTTTTTTATTTAATTTTGGCACTTTTTGGAATCCGCTAAGATTCCTGCAGCGAGGATTGTGGGAAAGGTGAAAGGTGAGGGAGCAGATAGTGTTTATAGGAAGCAGGGTCTCTGTCTCGGGCTCTGGCAGAGGAGCAGAGAGCTGATTAAACCTCTGTATCTGTGAGTGTAAGTGACTGATAGGCTGCAGACAGGAACACGGTGTTAGGGATTTCTGTGTGCCGGTACAAAGAGAAGGTGGGGGAAGGGAAAACCAGACCCTCTGGAAAATGAAGTCTGCACTGTTTTATTAAACTTGCCCTCAGAACTTACAGAAGTAATGGATGTCAAAAAGAAAAGTTTCACCATTGGATTCTTAAAATTTGAAAAGCTGGTGAAAATAATAATGTTTCAAACTCATTCACATGCAGAACACAAATGAATATCATTTATCTTTATTTAACACTGTATTGTATAGGACTGTATTCAATACGACATATAAACATACGATACATGGTTTATTGTAAAATCTATATTTATAGTAGTTTATGTCTTTTTCTTGAACTCACCCGTATTTTCAAGTCTGAGCTGATGTCTGAGCTGTTGGACAAATAAAGGTTTATCTGAAATTGTTGTGCCCTTTTGTGTTTTGTCCTGATTTGTCTCGTTGTGTCTTGTCTTCTCTTGTTGTCTCTAGTGGAACCTTGTCTTTTTCTGTGGGGTCTTGCTGTGTCTTGTTGTGTTTTGCCTTGTCTTTTTCTGTTGTGTCTTACCTTTCCTTACCTTGTCTTTTTCTCTTATGTCTTGTCTCGTCTTTTTATGTAGAGTCTTGTCTTCTGTCTGGTTTTGCTGTGTCTTGCCTTGTCTTTTTCTGTGATGTCTTGTCATGTTTTGCTTTGTCTTTTTCTGTCTTACCTTTCCTTTCCTTGTCTTTTCTTTTGTGTCTTGTCTTGTCTTTTTCTGTCGGTTCTTGCCGTGTCTTCCATTTGTTTGGCACTTAAGGCTGCATGCTGGTAAAGGAAACCTCTGAATAAAAGTTTGAAAACTGAAACACAATACTTACTGATCTTTCTTAACCTTGCACCTGACAAATAACCCAAAAAGACTAATAAAAAGTAAACTAATGCTAAGTTATGCAAACAAAACAACAACCTACAACCAATTTAAACAGGCACGCTCTTAAATGGAATGAAGACTCATTGAATTAGAAACAGTAATGGTGGAATGAGAGAATCTGTTTTATGCAGTTTCATGGATTAAGGTTCTGGTTCTGGCAGGGATCTGGCAATCTCTGCATCCTCCCTCCTCTGCATTCTACATCCAGTTCCTGGCAGATGGGTGACGGAACGACCCTGTGACTCACAGCAGGTTGATCACGCCACTTAAAAGCTGATCTCGGATCAGTTTGATCCGTCAGTGCAGGCCGATGACTTCAGCGCAGGAGCTACATTAGTGCAGCTCTGATGACTCACAGTGTGATGATGTCATCTGATCTCAAGCCTGCACATTATAGACCCTCTACAGTAGATGACCGCATGCATAAACAAATCCCAGCAGTCATACCTGTGCACGGAGCCTGAGTCTGATGGAATGAGAACTCTCAAAGCTCTCAAATAGCATGATGCGTTGATAATGGAATTCGATTAATAATGCCTGATGAAGAACCGTCATGGAAACCCCTGGGAAAAGCTCCAAGAGGCTCATGGTCATTAGTTAGGGACACAAGTTGCTAGAGGAAATGAGGAACACCATGTAGACTAGTTCACTCTTAAAATTAGTTGTCACTTACTGTACACGGTGATGCATGTTTGCATTTGAAAGAAACTGACTGGGAATTTTAAAGGACTTACCCGTTTAGTTTCGGTTTGGAGGACTGCTTTCTCTCCAACTCTGCAATACGAAAAGGGGTTGTTGATGGATTTCCCCTTTTGTTTTACCATTCCATCTCCCCTTTCCTTTTCTGCCCTCCACAGAACACCAGCTGTCCTGCGATTCTTTAATGCGCCCTTGAGCCAGATGCTGAATATTAAAGGGGTGCTTAAGCCAAAGTGACCTAAACATGACAACTAGTCACAAAGACGCCAATAACTCAGCTTTATTCTCGCAGAGCCCTTTCTTTCTCTGTCTCTCTTCATCTTGTGCATGCATCAATTACACTCTCGTGTACCCACCGACCTCCCCATAGACAGGACTCATTTCATTAGTCTGAGTTCATAGCACAAACACTGTCAAATATAGGATTTAATTGAAAATGAACTTGAATAATGGTGCCTCAAGAATTACTATTAGAGAGCGTAGATAAAGCAGAATATATTGTAGACAAAACTAGAATTAAAAATGATAACGCTATAATATACATGTGACAATGTTAGATCATATAAAAACGTTGACACTCAAAGTGAGAAATGTAAATAAAGTTGATGCAATTAACCAGAAACATTTTCTTATGGGGGAGACCCAGGGAGACCAGCATATGCATGGGTAGAATGCCACCAGCTACTTACTGGTTGAGAAGCAGCAGTGCTACCCACTGCTGAAAAGACGAACACTGTGTAAAATGGTGCCATGACCCGGATGGAAACATGCAGTAAAAGGACAGATATCTATCTGGAGGCACATTTATATTTGTTGATGCTTCAAAGTAGAGTGTTTTTGTACCCACAAAAACCCCACCTTGGATTGCTGCATCCTTAGTTTAGATAATTTAACCAGAGGCGTTGGTCCCGTGACCCAGATATAGTTAAATCTCGGTCATATGCACCATAAGGCTGAGACTGAGGTTAGAGCACTGAGTTTTACGACTAACCTGGATGAGATTTCAACTCATTAGCCCAACCCCTTTCTTCTTTCACTTTTGTACATTCATGTTGAGTGAAGGGGTGTCCCAAATCTCTTTTGAACGAAGGAGTGAGGTGTATTAAAGCAGTTATTAAATCACAAAACATTTGCTAGCACCATTATTATACTGTTAACATCAATGTTGCACAATAGACATGAGCATATGATGCATCACATTTGATTATGTGTGTATATATATATATATATATGTAACATTTTTGAACTACCAGGAGTTATGCTTCAGCTGTTCCTTCAGAATAATTTGGTTTATGTATACAGCTTCGTAGGGGTGTCCCAAATCATTTCAAGGCCAAGCGGTAGGACTACAGGATTGGGGCAAGTGAGCGATATGGAATTCCACTTTAATAATAGCATGTGGCGTTTGTGCTGATGCAGCGGTGCAAAAAGGGAAAAAGCACCTTAAGGGCATCCTAGTTACAACCGCTAGTGATGTTATCCAACCCTAAAGGTATTTTGACCAAAGTAAAGCTCACAATCTGACATTAAACAAACAAAAATTATATTTAAATACAAACAAAACGCTTTTTTTAAAGTGTAATCCTCAGAAAAGTCATTTGAGGTAAAGCTGAGGATCACTGCAGTGGTTTGAATGGAATGGAATGGAGAGAAGAAAGCGATATAGACACTGAAGAAGCGAGGGAGGGACTTTGTTTTGACATAGCTTGCAGTGGACGTCCTGAATCTGTCTTCCTGGACTGAGCTGTAGAGAACAGCACTTTACATTATTTACGTGCCAAGCTGGGAGAGTCACTTTATCTGTGGACGTGTAATTAGCTGGTTGGCAATGTCCTGATTCCGCTGCCTTTGTGTGAGGCTTGCGATCCTGGCATTGAGCCTGAATGATAAACTGGAGCCAGTTGAGTTGTGTATAGTTAATGGTCAGAGACAGGTAAGAGAATCTGGGACTGATTACCTGATAAGGGCGGAGGTGATGTGAAGAGGATCCTTTTAGGCCATGGGTCGATTTTAAAAGAAGAGGAAAGAATTGTTTTAAAAATTCCTCAAGACTTTTGATTAATAATAATCAAAGTCACCACCAAACCATGTTTGTAGCAAATATTTTTCATCAATTTGTCAAAAAGTGAAGTTGAGCCATGATGGGTTTATCAGACCATTCAAATGAATCATGTTTTCTCCACCTACTGGGAGCTCATGCATATGCAAAAGGTTCAAGCTACGATGTCATAATGCCATTTTATACCATTCTCAAAGCATTTATAATAAATATTGAGCCCTCTCTACTGGCACTGCACAGGTAATATCTTTCTAAATGGAATATTAATCATTTAAAAAATAATTTTTATAAGGAACTAGTTTTTTTGGCCATTTCTCCCACGCTCATGCTTTAGCCACGCCCCCTGCTGATCAACTGCTGATAAATTCATAACTGGTTATGAATGAATAAATAAATTAATTAATTTGTTGGATGACACACTTTCTCTGGAATGTTCTTCAGCGCGGGTCTAGTGCTCTTACTCCGGTCAGACAGTGCACCCACTCTGCATATAGATGAGCTGTACTACCGATTAATCTGATTGGTCAGTGGGCGGTGCTAGAGCTATGGATTGTGGTAATGACCGCAGTACCTTTCATCAATATTAATGCACTAACTTACACTAAATAGTATTATGTATTTTAGCAATTTGACAAATTTTTAAATGATGTACATTAAAAGTCTTTATTACAAGAGAAAAGTGTGATTGTGACACATGTGGACATCAAAAAGTATGAAAAAATCCAAATAGAAAGGTTGTGAAAAGGCTGAAGTGATTTTTATTTTTTTTTTATTATAATTATCGGAGTTTTAAAAATATGGCTAAAGAACATAAAAGTGCAGAAGAAACCTTTATATTGGCAAATAAATCCAATAAAAAGTTCATGAAGGGTAAATACAGTTTACGTATTTGTCACAAGAGCTAAAAAAATTTTTATTGTATATTCCACGCTTATCACAGTATCTGAAATCGAAATGCAGACGTGCTGGAATGAATTTACTAAGATGAAAGGATTTGCAGACCAAAAAGCACCTCAAACTGTTTACTGTAAGCGAGGTGCAGAAACTCCAGCCTCCTACGGAATCGAGGATCAAGTGTGAACCCAAACCTCAGGTGGGCAGCTCCTGACCAGAAAGAGCACTGGGACACAGTTCATCTACATGATATGAGTCTCGAGAGACCTGTTGTAAGGTCACTTTTAGAATTTCTTTAGATTTTAAAAAGAAAACTTTTTATGAAGAGTTTTTTAGTGACTTGTGCCATTAACTCACATTTTACGAGATCACTTACACGAACCGGCCTAGTCCCTAGAAACGGCAGTGATCCGGACCTGGGAAAACTAACTTATAGGCCCACAATACTCTAATATGTCAAATCTTAATAGAGAAATGGAGGTTTGGTAACTTAAAATCACAGAGAACTCCGTGGCAACCAAACTGTTTCCCTAGCAACTAAATTCTTAGAAATCCTTCACAGCTTTGTAAAATAGTTGGGTCATGGGGGTTGGTTTATATAATGTAGTCAATAAGTCAACATATTATGTCACTGACCCCTCCATAGCAACCATACTGTTCACCATGGCGACCAGTCGGGTAGATCTCTGTTTTAGCTTGTGAAGGTCATGGAGACATTTTAAAATAAAAAAACTGTAGTTTTACACGGCACTAGCACAGGCCAACATCAATGTTTGCGTACAAACTTTAGCCGTCCAGTTGCTCCTGCCCCAGCTATTCCCCCAAGACTGCAGCATTATCAGCAAATGCCAGTAGGGGCCCAACTCGGGCGAGATTCAGCCAGTCGTGTCTCGCATCACTTTCTCCAGAGCCTGAAGAGGAGAGGTGCCATCGATCTCCTTGTCCCGGAGCATTTTAACCGTGAATGATTCGATTGTCGCTCATACACCAGTTAAATGTTTGTTTTTTTTTCATAGTTTTACTTTTTGTTTGTGTTTCCATGGCTACCACTGGTGGACACCTGCTTGTTGTCGTCTCAAACGACGCACTGTACACTTTGTGCTCGTAAATTGGGTGTAATTTGTCCATCTTCACCAGCCCACTTCACACCCCCACTTCAACTTTAAAACACAATTCAATAAGCTTCTACTTTGAATAAGCTTTGAAGTTTAAATGGATTTTAAAATAAAGATTTTGGATTCTTTATACTACATAGAAATGTTGTTTTGTTATCGTCCAATGTCTTTGCAATCTAGCAAAGTTCTCATTTTTTATAGAAATTAGACTGCTAAAAAGCTGCTAAGAAATTTCCACCAAAAGTCTGAACCACCAAAGTGTTCGTGTTGCAGCTGCATGCTTCGGGTTAGATACACTGCACTCCAAAAGGTCAGCGAAACAAAACAAAAACACCATACCCCCCCCCCCCTCCTCTCCCTCTCTCTTACTTATCAGGTTTCTGGGAAGCCGCTCTGGCTGTGGGAGAAGCTTCCAGCCAATCACGTGACTGCACCAAGGGATCTCCCGATGGTCATATGACCACAATGCTGAATCACTGCAGTCAGCAATGAAAGCAATTAAACTGATATTTAAAGAGAGATAGAAAACATTGAAAGCTTTTAATTCTCATCATTCATCGTTGTTTCAGTCACTCTAGCGGATCTATGCAAACTGCATTACGGCACAATGAGCATCTTTCGAGTGTCTCCTCTCTTTTTTCTGTTTCGCTTTCGGGGGCTTTTCTCTTGTATTTCACTTTTTATAACAGAGGCAGAAGTTAGAAGTTCCCTCTTGTCTATGGTAAAGCCACCGTGGGCTGTTTCTGGTTAGGGGCTATACTGCATCGGTCAAGAATTAGTCCCAGTCCCATATCCTCACATTTTGTGGGTTCTTTAGAATATTGTTTACATTTCACGAAGAAAAGGTACATTGCATCACATTTTAGCGATTTTATTTTTTTTTCAGTGCCATGTTTTGAGCCCTAGCACAGATTCCTGGACAATTTTTGATGGCAATTTTAAACTTTTAAGTGAAAAAAGATACATAAATTTGAAGCAGTATGCTTACCGTACCAAAATTAAAAGCACAACATGCTGCATGATTTCTGCATGACCCGTATCTATACATAAAAGCTTTGTAAAAAATATATTACAAATATTTAAAATCAGAGCCTGTACCACAATTATATAAGTTTCACAACTAGAATAGAGCAGGTTTACCTAATAAAGTGGCCGGTGAGTATAAGATAACAAAATGGTTCTGGACAAAATCATATGCAAATAACAGGAAGAGGAGTATTTCATGTGCCTCTTTCGCTTTTTTCTGTTGCTTCTTCTGAATATTTTTTTATTTGTCATTTTTGAATGTTTTTTATGTCTCATAACTGAAAGTATTGTGCTCCCGGTCACAATGTACTGTCAGAAAACGATAACATCATCCATTACACAAACAGCTGGAAAGCAAATGTAAGCAGAGAGCTATCAGTGTTTTCAGCACATCCCCTCCAGATAAGACCATGTGTGTGTTAGAGAGAGGGAAGTCCCTGTCTCTCACTAATGTGTAAATATGTGAAGAATAAAGTCAAAGAGCTCATGGAGACAGAGGATCCTGGTACACCACTGACCCCTCAGATTATCACGCTCTACACCCACATTCAAAATGCTCCAAGAATTCTCAAACAGCTCAATGGGTCAAAAAGGATGACAATGATGAGAAACTTTACTATCAGTGAACAGAAATCCCCTCAGACCTCTGAGCAAAAACAGGAGAGTTGCATTTGTTTTGTGAGGATTTTCATGTTCGTCTAAAAGTATTCTAGATTGATGCCTAATTCAGATCCTCTGTCCTCTAGTTAATGTGGATTGTGTGCATAACTTCAAATGCTAAATTTAGCGATAGCTAGATGGCTAACGTTTGCACACAAACTTTGATGGCTTTAAGTGCCATTTAAAATGAGAAACATCCTCCATTTCTCAATAACTTTCCGCAGCTGAGGTAGAGCTATGCCAAATCTGTTGCCATGGCAACAGTCTGGTTGCTATGGAGGGTTCAATTACATAGTATAATATTCCCAATGTCAATTTGATTAACGAAACCAAGCCCTGCGTATTTATGATTTTCCTAAGCTGAGACAGTGATATGCCAAGTTGGTTGCTAGGGTAAACAGCCTGGTTGCTATGGAGGGGTGAGTGATGTAAAAAATGTTGCCTTTGTCGTTATTAGTTATATAAACCAAGCTCCAAGTCTCTATCATTTACCAAAGCTGAGATAATAGTCAGAAAATATGGTTGCTAGGGTAAACAGTTTGGTTGCTAGGGTGCTGTCAGTGATAAAAAAAAAATGCTACGATTAACAATCAAATTCACATTTTCTATGACGTTTCATCTCTGGAATATTTTCACATCCGTTTCACATTTGACCCCACTTTGTCATTGGATAGTGTTCATTTAAAGGTACAAGTCTAAAAAAATATCACATTTATGGCCTCTGGTGATCATTGTTAACAATGGGAGCACAATAAAAGCACCTGTTTTCTACCAAGAGACTTGTTAAACAAATAAGCTGCATGAGGATTGTGTCGGATTAAAAACAACAACGTCATATTTCTGTATGTAGAAAAACATGTGCAACTCATGTCTAGTAGCAACGGACTAACTTTACAAAATACACAGGAGGAAAGGACCCTCGTCTGAGAGGTGCGGGTAGACTCCAGTCTTAGCACATCTATCGTTGTATTTGCTCGATGAGAATTGACCACTGATTGCTGTCACCCTGAAAAGCAGAACTTGGCGTTTAGCAACTTTCTGTACAATTCTGGTCAAGAAAAACAAGCTGGGTGAGCGCCTCCATTCCAAAGCTTTCCAGCTAGATGTGAGAGCAGCATTCCTCCTCTGGGGGATCTCAGAAATGACCAACAGCCCTGCACACTGTGAAAGAGATCTAGTCGGGGATCTAAATAGTATTAGAATATAACAAATGAATCTATAAAAAGAGTGCATCGGTCAGAGAGGCAGTGGAGGGGGCAGTAGTGCTGCATGAGTTCCTTAGAACCCTTTGACTGTCTGGAGCAGGACACAAATCACTGCCTGACTGGCGCAGGGCCAAACAATTAAATGATTACTGAGAGGGAGAGGGACTGAGCGAGGCACTTGTCTAATTTGTGCATCCTAGGCAGTAGGAAGATGAAGTGCACTTTACAATATTACACTTCTAGCTGTGTCTCAATTCGGATTCTGCATCCTTCAAAGGAGCATTTAATCACTGATTACGTCATGGGGCAAATCTCTCTTTTGGAAAGATCTTCTCAGTTCATCCAATTAATGTGTTTCTGGGGGAAACTCACTAGAGCTACAGCAACCAAATGTAACGATAGCTAGATGGCTAACGTTTGCACACAAACTTTGATGTTGGCTTGTAAGTGCCATTTAAAAGGCAATATCACATTGAGAAATCACGTCCTCCATATGCCAAATCTGTTGCCATGGTTGCTATGTAGGGGGCAGTGACATAGTATGATGTTCCCAATGTCAATTTAAGTAAAAAAAAAACCAAGCCCTGCGTATTTATGATTTTCCTAAGCTGAGACAGTGATATGCCAAGTTGGTTGCTATGGTAAACAGCCTGGTTGCTATGGAGGGGTCAGTGACGTAACATAATGTTGCCTTTGTCGTTATTAGTTATATAAACCAACCTCAAAGTCTCTATCTCTATTACCAAAGCTGAGATAATGTTCAGAAAAGTTGGTTGTTAGGGTAAACAGTTTGGCTGCTAGGGTGCTGTCGGTGACAAAAAAAAAATAGTCACGATTAACAATCAAATCCACATTTTCTATGAGGTTTCATCTCGGGAATATTTTCACATCCGTTTCACATTTGACCCCACTTTGTCATTGGAAAAATTCCCAGCATTCTCAGCGATTTTCCCAGTATTACTTTAAAGGTACAAGTCTAACAAGATATCGCTAGATCACTAGACCACTAGAGCTATAGCAACCATACTTTGTCAAGACACGCAAACTGGTTGAGTAACAGCGAATTCCAATAGGGGTACCACTCTGAAAAGATACAGCAAAGTGAGAACCACATCGAAATCCTGAAAGAACACACGAGCCGCTGAAAAAGTATTTGATCCCCCAGGCTATGGAACGAGCTAAATATTTGTCATTGACTTACAATGGTCATTAAAAAGAAATGGGGAAACTGTGACGGAAATGTCAAGATGAAACATCAGAGAGAAATGGGGGTTTATTTATGCTAATCATAAAACAAATTACAAAAACAGCTCCATAGCAACCAAACTGTTTGTTTGTAGACATTGGGGTTGGTTTATATAACTAATAGTGATAAAAGGAACAACATTATGTCAATGAGCCCCCCTTAGCAACCCTACTGTTTACCATAGCAACCATTTTGGCATATCACTCTCGGCTAAGGAAATCACATTTTGGCATGGGAATCATATGATTTCGAAATTTTACATTGGCAACCTTCCATTTACAACGCATCTCGTTGCATTTGACGGTTTATTTTCAAGGGGATTCATGAAGAACTAGTTTTGTAGAACGCCATTACACCTTGACAGAAGCAGCTTTATAATCACTTAATAGTCTGTTAGGTGGGTTCAAATGTTTCAGTTGAATAATTTATCTGGTTTAACAAATATTTGCCAGTGTAAAGACTCTTAACCAGTCACAACACAAACTTCATTAATGGCCACTCCATCATTTCATAGCATTGAAAGTCACACCCTGTAAACTCTATAGAATGTTCTTTGTTTCGCAGAATTCCACCCGCACCCTCACGTGCCCTCACAACATAAACACATCCTTGCACTCGAGCAACAAGTCTTTTGTAATGAATTGCTACGGGTGTGTTTCTGCAGTGTTTGCTGAGGGAACCGTTCACCGAACATGGATCCCAGCTCTTGAAGAGAGCCAAACTGGTTCATTTGCTTCTTATCTCGCCCATCAAAGGTGTACTGCTTAGTTTTCCTACTACCAAGGTTGCAATTCCTCAAAGGCTTGAAATTGGTAGCTTCTGACTTCTATCGCAGAGCAAACAATACATTACTGTAATAAACCCCAACGATTCTATTCGAAGTTGAAACATAGACTGTATAAAACCATGTTTGTAGTAAATGTGAGGTCACCCATAGGTTTTTGAAGTGTCAAAACAAGCCTCTGTCTCAGCTGGGTGTTTTCACGCCACGGTTTTAAAAAGAACAAGTGAAAAGGGTTGTGGTCAGCCGTGAACTAATGAGGGTTTGCATAAAAAGAGGAGTGCATAAATACTGGTCATTTCTCACAAGTCATTCACTTGAGCGACAGTGACAAAATGTCTAGAGAGCAGCGTAGAAGTGAAGGATTGCTCAAATACATCGCAACTTTTTGCAGCTAAAGCTAAAGATACATTTTACAGTCTGGCGATCATTATTAACAGCGGGAACATAATCCAAAAGCTGCAGATACCAAAATAAGGTACACGTCCATGTACACTTTCAATCGGTTTACTACCATCGATACTTGTCTCTTTTCCACACTAGAGAGAGAAAGAGAGAATCCAGGAAAACAAACAGGAATGCACGTAAGAATGAAATCTTTCGTTCTCAAATGTATTGCTGCATTTACAACAAGCACATTTCTGTGTCATGCCTCATAGCAACTAACTCTAGACATAGAATAAACAAAAGGAAAATGGTTCACTGTCTGAGACTGCAACTACACCATCTGCGATCCAGTCTCAGCTCCAGAACAAGTGAGTGCATTTGTTCTTTTAAA
The DNA here is from genome assembly GCA_007224835.1 of Danionella cerebrum. Classification (NCBI taxonomy): domain Eukaryota; kingdom Metazoa; phylum Chordata; class Actinopteri; order Cypriniformes; family Danionidae; genus Danionella; species Danionella cerebrum. The sequence goes on along the minus strand of SRMA01027142.1, from coordinate 867,258 downwards.
GAATATTTTTTGTGAAAATCTGCAACAATCAGAACATTCTCATAAGTAACATTAACAAGATATAAACTTTCCCCTTAATAATAAGTTTGCTTTCCTTTTTGAAACTAAGAGAGAGGGAGGTGTAGTGGGCGACACATTTATATAAAAAAAAAAGATTGTTTTGAAAGGGTCAAAAGGATTTTGATTAACTTTTAAAAATACCGTTGCGAAATAAAACCTGAGATTTGTTAGACTTTCAAAAACACGTTTAATAATCATATTAAGAAAAATAGTGTTTAATGTCACCCATAAAAAATCCAGGAAGCTATTTCCTCTTCATCAAAAGTTTTTTTATGAGCCGTTTAGGCATTCAGCACGTTTGGTTGGCCAGGTCCAGATTCCACTTATAAAAGATCCCGATGGTCCTCTGCCAAACACAGCAGTGCTTTCGGTCTCCGTAAACCCTCAGCCATTAACTGCTGAGCCAGTGGCAAAAAGATGCTTTCAAAATGTCTTTAGAATTTATTTTCCTTCTTCAAACTGATGGTTATCAGAAACGTCTTTATTTCTACCTCAAAGCATCAGTTATATGTTCAATTATTATCAAACTCTTTCCAGTATTATTTCTTTCCATAAATCCTTTTTGTTCTCAATTTTCGAGATAATATCAATTATAATATTAATAAAATTAATAAAATAATTAATAATAAAAAAAATTCTGTGGAATTATTGTGTAATATAATGAAATAATATTAATTAAAAGCTGGGGTTGTTCTAAAACAAATTACAGCAAAATGTAAAGTAGTAAAAAAATGCTGGAAAAGGCCCCAGACTTCTAAAATGAATTTAGTTCAAATTAATTTAGTGCTCTGAGACAAGGTAGATGAGACAAATCTCAAGTTAGACGATCTGCGTTTAGATGAATTCCTTTGTGAAGGTCGTGACTTTGCATTTTTATACGTTTTCCTTTTTACAAATCTTCTTAAAATACCAAGGAGTAGATTGTGCCTAACATTTGTTCTCAGAAGAGGAAGAAAAGCAGATTGAGCTCAAGTGAGATTTCGTTCTGTTGGCTTTGTGAAGCTCGAGAACATACTGTAAACAGAGTTTTTGTCATGAAGAAAGTTTATTGTTCTTTCACACCCATCTGAACTCTGGAAGTCCGCTGAGGGCTTCCTTGGCCCCCTGATGTTTTCTGGACATCTCATGTTCATGGATACAGCTGTGTTTAACTCCTGCGCGGGGTTAAGCTACAATTAAAGTCAATTTCATGCTTGAGCAGGACCAGGATCACTAATGAAGGAAAACAGCAGACTTGTTGTCTCACGTGCAGCTCTGTGTTCATATTCTCTGTGTCCCCTGTCACCACGAGTGTCCCTACAGAGCCCGCCTGTCTCTACATGACCCAGTCCAACTTCAATCCAGATTTCACTGCCTTCTTCCAAGATAAATTTGAGTTTTATTAAAGCAAACACATTCATTCTCTTGTAGAGCTGCGGCTGTCGAGGGCTTTGGGTTGTTATGGTGTCACAAATGGAGTCTGAAATCAGACAAAAGGTTGTTAACCGAGCTAAGGAGATGCGAATGGTAAAAAGGTGTGATGTTATGAGCTAAATACTGGGCTCAAATGTTTGATTCCTTGGCAAATTTTCTGAAAATATCAATGATGACATAAAAAAACCTCCCCCTCAATAGATGGTGTTTTGTAGCCATTTATTTATTGTGTAACAACTATCACTCTTTTTAAATCATAATGATCAAAAGTTTACACACCCCTAATATTCTGTATGTAACATCAATGACAGTCTCTTGAGGTAGTTGTCGATGAGGTTCTTTATTAAAATAAATTAAGGTTCTCGTAAAGCCTCAGGTTCTTGTAAATTCTTGCATGAACATGTTTGAGTTCTCCTCAGAGATCTTCAATGATATTGAGGTCAGCAGAACAAAGTGACTGTTCTGGAGTAGATCTCAATCACAAGTGGGCGTGGCCGTGTGTTTTGGATCGTTGTCTGGTTGGAATGTCCAGAAACATCCCGTGCGCAGCTTTGGGTCTAATAATGCACATTGTCCTCCAGGATTCTTTGAGAACATGCTGCGCTCATCTTCCATCGATTCTGAACAAGTTTCCTGTGCCTTTAGAGCTCATACGTACCCAGAACATCAGTGACCCACGTCCGTGCTTCACAGTGGGAATGGTGTTCCGCTTGTCGTGTTTGGAGTATTGTTAGCAGCTCCTTTGTGGCATTTGCATAGTAACAGGTTTCTTCTGACAACTTGGGAATCTGCTCATTTCGGACTTTGGTCAGTTGATGAACTTCAGTTTTAGTGGCTTCCTGTCACGCATCTGGAAGAGTAGTGTGCTGCATAGTTACAAACTTGTTGAAAAGTGAATAATAATAATAATAAATAAAGCCTAATATGGGCATGTTAACTCTCTGTTGAAAAGAATGTAGAGGTGGTGATTACTGCCAGGCTTCCTCCATGATTCCTGGTATTCCCGCCACAGAGTGGAAATCGCTGCTTCTGCACAACGTGATTTAAAAAATAAACTTTATATAACTCGTCTAAATCATATTAATGAATGAACCAATCAATGAACAAACCCAAACGGACACAATCCTGTCTCTAAACAATTGTTTTGATGATCAGTGGAAACAGGACACACCTGTGCTCAATTTCTCAATGCATATTCTCAATGTGGTCACTGAGGACACAAAAATAAAACATTTAAAGCGGTAACATATGTTATTTTTACATAAGTTGATTTTTCTGAAGATTGATTTTTATTTTATTTTTTTTTAATCGTGATTAGGCATTAACAAATAATTTTCAGTTGCGGTAGCATCCGATAAATACTCTTTCCTTCCCCGGAAGAAACCAAAATAAACAGTATTTTTTTGGTAATGTATACGGAAAGGTGACGTACATTTGATTCTCTTGTGGCGAGCTGCTCTTATATAAGCCTTAGCCTGGCAACACAGAGTCTGTCCAGCTCATGTGTGGAAACTCAGATGTTAGTGACAGGATTTAAAAACTCTGAATTAAATATCCCGAGGCGTAACCGAGCTGGAGAAAAGAACATCACGGTGAGGGCGGATTGTGTTACCCACAACTCTGCTGGCAACAGAAGAAGAAAAACCATCCCAGAGAAACCTGCCAGCCAGCGCTTGACTAATGCAGCTTTCTGTGGACAGAGTTGCCAGTTTCTGCACAGCAATCTTCATCCGAGAGCCTTTCAATGTGCTGCCTGAGCTTCGGCTCTCAGTCAGTATCCCCTTGGCGCACGATAGCAGTTAAACTCTAAAGGAAAGATTTAAATTATGTACTAAATATAAATCTTAAGCTTCTTAGGCTGATCCAGAATTAAAGATGTTCTTCTTTGAAATGGATCATCATGATAAATGAATGTAGATCGGTGAAGAAGAATACACACAATTATTAGCTTTGTCTGTAATTTCTGGGCTGTGTCCAGATGCCTGGCTGTGTTTGTGAATAAAAGCATGTTCGTGCCTCTTGTTTGGTCGATATCCCCCGGGGCTGAGCGCAGCACGCTCTTGCTGTTAGAGAAGGGATGTCAGTGAGTTGTGGTCGACTCAGGGGTTGTTATCTTTTCCTGACGGCAGCTTGGTTTCCTCACAGGCCTGATCTTGATGATAGATGGCAGGGTTCTTCTGATACAAGGCTAGAACTTCAAACTCCTTGTGCTGGACAGTAGATGTCCACATGATTCTAACGAGCCCAAGTTGTGACCTGTGCTTTATTCCACCAGGCACAAGCATAGCACACTGTTTACTGGTGGTTTATTTAGCACGTAAAAGAAACGAGTCCAATAGCACTCAAGTTGTTTGTGGTGAAGTCGACGAGAGGTTAAAGCATTCCTTTACAAGCTTGTATGAGCGCCTTACGTTGGGTATACAGTGTTCCAATTTTTTGGGGCATTTTGAGCCAAACTTATTTTGAAAATCCACCTGATTTTCGGCTGACGATGGGTACCCACTATCCTTCCAATGCATTCTTTCAGCATCTCCTTAGAGGTTTCCTCTGCTTGATGCCAGTGATCTGACTCTTCTCAAACATACATCCACAGGATGTGTCATTGTTTCAGAAATGAGAAGCAACTCATTGCAGCAGTTGGGGGTTAAATAAGATAATCCACAAGGTGGGACGTAGTTGTTGCGGATCACTGCTGTCACTCAAGAAGCCATGCCCTTAATTATGCATACCTTTAGGGATTAATAGAACTTCCCTCCCTCAAAGGGGTTAAAACTAGCGACAGGAATAAAAAAACTGTTGTCAGCTGTAAAGTTGACTATTTTAACATGAGTGTCAACGGGAATCTGCTCACTACTGACACAGGGCTCAAATGGTCAGCTGAGGAATTACAGTTTCACTCACTTCCTCTTATGCATCAAGAGGGAAAGCGAGAGGCTGCCCATTGCCCAACTTTATTCACGACTTGTTTCAGTGACTATGAGTCAACTCTTTCTTCTTTAAAAACCTTTTTTTAAACGCGTGAAACTGGTGTGTGAGGAACTGATACTGGAACTCTTGCTGGTGTATTAAAATCCTTCCAGGTGACAAGAACAGAAAGAGAAAGTCACTGAGCCTGAGCTTGGAGTTTTCTCTTCTAGTGTCTCCTGTCTTTGCAGATCTCACTAGTTTATTTATAATTGTTTGGATTTTCACGTTACACTTTCAGTATCGATTTATCTGTTTCAATTAGACTGGAAGGGGTGCCGAGAAGACTCGAAATGAGACGATACTGTTCTGAGCAAAGCACAACAAGATGGATAAAGTTTGTACACAAACTTTGATGTTAACTTCCCCATGTCACTATGAGTAAAAAAAAACTTACATCTAGGTCTCTTTGATTTTCTAAAGTTGAGAAAAAGGTTGAATTGGTTGCTATGGTTATATGGCCAATATGAATAAAATAAACCTCATTATTCACCAAATCTGAGATTTATTATAGAACTTTTAGTTGCTAGGGTAAACCGTTTGGTTGTTAAGGACCTGTCGGTGATGTCATAAAAAGTTTTTACTATGAATAAAACAAACACCCATTTCCCTTTGGTGTTTTTTTTTTGTTTTGTTTTTTTTTTGTTAGGACCATTAGAAGTCAAGGGTAAACCCCCTTCTAGAGTCTGGGATTCAAATACTTTTGCAACCACCACAAGAGTGCTATGTTTGTATGAGGTTCTCACTTTACAGATTTTGAAAGTACAGCGAGTGAAATAAGTATTTGACCCCCTATCAAACTTTTTTCAGGGTTCTTGTTTGCAGGAAGCTAGTTGAGGTTGGGAATCAGGGACATATACACCACTTATTAATTAATTGTTTCTCTTTGTTGAGTTTAAACTTTTTGGTTTACTGTAAAGCTGCTTTGAGACAATGTCTGTTGCGAAAAGCGCTATATAAATTAAATGAACTTGAACTTGAACCTTCTTCCTGTATCAAAGGCTATTCCTGATTCAGATTCAAATATCTCCATGTAAACTTCACTTCCGTAGTGTGTTTATCAGTTTTCAGAGATTTCAGGAATGGGAATGAAATACAGATACAGAAGCCAGAGTATCTTCATCAGTTGTGTTATCTAGATGAACCGCTTCACAAGCAGCTCTGAGCCGTCACTCATCCCCGTATCAGATAACATGCAACATTGGCAGTGCAGTGTTTCTTTGTTATTCTGTTCAAAGATGTTACGCTGAAGTGGATGAAAAAGTCAGTAAAGAGAAATATTACAGTCACTAGATGCTCACTTTAGCAAAACTTGTCGTGCACCGAGCGCTAGCGGCACTGTCTCCGATCTGGCTCCCGCAGTTTGTGAATGTTTCAGTTGGATTTATCTGTCACACATTAAAGTCGTGTGTTCCTGCCAAAGCGCATTTGCAATACAAACAGAGTGAACGACTGGTGTTTTGGCGAGATCTCCCCGAGGCCGTCCAGACATCAAGACTTGTGCCCTCGGGATGGATTTAGGCAGACACGAGCTCTGCGTCGCACCAATGATCTGATGTTTATTAGCTCTGCCCTGTCAGCCTCGGGGTAACGGGGAAGTGGATGTATCCGTCTTAAATCTGGCCTGACTTGAAATGAACAGATAAACCTCGTGCTACACCCATGTACAAAGTTTTTGAGAGGGTCTCATTATCGTTTTTTTACCTTTTTAGTTCAGTGGACTATGTTTTGTGAACAAAATAAACACTACAACCAGCTCTAATCTAGGAAACGTATTCGAGCGCGTATTTAAATTCAGATCATGAAAGCCACGTCTCAAAGGGGGAGCTATTTATTAACAACTTCTTGTTCCGAATTTCGACATCCACTGTGCGCACATAGTTCAACGAAATCCTTTATAATTTAACATCACATATGCCTTAAGATCAGACTGATGGAGTTTGGAGATGAACAGATAAATTCTGTTAGAGGAGTTTGTTAAAGCATGAAAGTGGACATTTTTAGAGGTTTTTGCAAAATAGCCAACTTCGTCAATTTTGGAAATGCGAGCCATATGACTTATTTTTAAGTTTTGGTACCTTGTGTGTTGAATTTCAATTTGTTTATGACAAACTATTAATGCACCAGTTCTGATGCATGTGCGAAATTCAGTGACTTGTGGAACATGATTAGCCCCTCAAAAATGCGCAGAAAGCCGCAAAATAATAATAGTTTAAGCATTTACAATAGGGTTCTATGCACCTTTTAAAAAAAAAGAAACAAAAACAAATAAACCAAAATTTTTGCATACTTTTGATTCGAGACATTTTCTAATTCACTGGCAGTGTTTTTATTTGAGCTTACAGAGTTTTATCGTCTTTATGGCACAAATCTCTCATGAGGGTGGGGTTAATTGTGGCTTGCTAAATAACAGCAAACCGGTATAACGGCCGCCCTCATGAGAAAAGAACGAACGAAAAGTGCAAACAAAACACTTGTAGCACATTCAACACTGAGATAAAGTTAAAAACAAACCCGTTGATCGTAGTTTATCAATTAAAAACTTTGTTTCCGCAGGAGCTGTTTCAGTTTAGCTTTGCTGCAATGGATCCAAAGCAGTTAACGCTTTAATTTTGCACATAAACCTACTACAATGATGATCGTCGATGAAAAGCGGAATCGCTGAAGTCACATGAATTGGCTCAGTTGTTTTTTTTTTTTTTACGATTTTCTGAAACTTTGCCGTAAATGGCTGTTATTGTGTGAGGAACCACCTCAACCCATTAATAAAACACAAAATTAGTGTTCGTTCACAAGATCCACGGTGCTGTCGTAGAGCTGACTCACATCACACAGCTACAAGAACTTTCGGCTTCAGAGAAGACGGAATGTGTTTCTTGACTCACCGTTGCTTTACATTTCTGTGCTAATGTACCAAAGAGCAAGCGGAATGAGGTTCAAACAGCAAGAACTCTGTTAAAACAAACATGAAGGAGGATTAATGCACTCTCACTGCGCTCAAGCTCAACTCGCAAGAGCCGCAGCCGGTGAATCACTCTGCAAGAATAATGCAGTAGAAGGAAATTTTGTAAACAGGTGGCCCGTCTGTTTAAGGTGTGAAGAACTTTGACTTTTGTATCTCTTTTAACTTTTATTATTTTAAAAAATGTGCAGTTTTTTTATCTAATAATTCAGTCTTTTTTATCTAAAATTATCATTTTATCTTCAAATGTACATTTTTAATCTCAAAATTTGTATTTTTAATCCATAAAAATGGGCCTCTCAAAAAATTTACTTATCTCTAAATTTAGTCTTTTGCATCTCAGAATTTAGACTTTTTATTAAAAAAAAGGATGTTTCAAAATTTGGACTTGTATCTCACAATTTAGACTTATCAACATGTTTTAACTTTATCTGCAAATTTTGCATCCGAAAACTATTTGTTAAAACATTTTGTCTAAAAATGTAGACTTAGTATCTGAAATATCTTGAATTATCTTAAAATATCAGCTCTGTATCTGAAAATTTCAACATAACCTCAAATTTTGACTTTTTAATCTCAAAATTCTTTTTATTTCAAAGTTTTGACTTCCATAAATAGATTTCCATAGTACTGAGTAGCAGGAGATAAAAAACAAAACACATTAACAGTGTGGAATACGGTCAGTACCATGTTAATGAAATGTTTTCTTCAATAAATCAACGTAAATTCAATGTGTTGCAAAAGTCACACATCAGAAATCAGCTGTGCTACTGATGCGCTGAAAGCCTCAAAGAAGGAACTAAATGTCTCACAATGTAACTCAGAAATGTTCTCCGTGAGGAAGCCGAGGAATTAACAGAACTTTCATTTTGAGTAAAACTAAGTAAAAGTATCAGTGACTCGTGCCGCTGCAGATGTTGCTAATGAATTTAGTTTTGGAAAGCTTGAAAGTTGACAGACTGTTATTGCAGATTATCGCAGAACAATATCCAGGCACCGGCTTTTGAACCGTTGCGTCAGGTCACGGGCGAGATCGTGTTACAAACACACATTACCCCCCCCTCTCACGGGATTTGAAGGTCAGATGGAAAGCGTCTGTGGAAACTTCTCACTAAGACAAATGTGCGAGATGGGTGTGCTCGTTTTAAACACACAAACTCAGAAGGCCCTTCTCACCCACGTGAAGGTCGGAGGGCAAAGGCTGCATGTGTGCATTTCAGTCCATCATCTTTTGGACAGCTGAATTTGGCTCTGCCTCAAAGTGTGTGGCATGGAATCTGGTAAAGGTACCATTACTCCTCTGATCCTGGGAGTTAAGCCCCCTCAGGGGGAATGGCGAGGTCAGGTTAAAGGTAAATTCAAAGGTTAGTGGAGTTGAAAGCTTTTGCTGATTGTGGAATGTGCTTTATAAAAGTTGTGTATTGCTGATTTCTAACTAATGAAGCGGACTGTGTTCACTCTTTTGAAATCATAAGGACAACACAATTTTTACTAGTGTCCCCATTATTTATTTAATTTTTTAAAAAGGCAGGAGACCTTCCTGTTTCAGGTCTCTTCTACCAGACATTATTTTAAACACAAAACGGCCGTATCCGCAGAGTAGAGAGGGACGAGGGTGTGGCTAAGTGGAAAAGTGGAAAGAGAGGCGGAGCAATAATCTACATTCACAACACCACCACCAATGATGTGACCATTAGAAACGGATAGATTTGGAATTAAGCAGCAGCATTTCTCAGTATGTATATTTAAGCCAGCTCACCACTATACATTACCCACAATGCACTGGTAGCCTGCAAACTCATTGCAGACTCAGCTTCATTATTCATCAGCAGCCAGTGCAGACATCTACTTTCTGCTACCGCTTCGATGTGAACGTCTAAACGGAAGGTGGACGCTGAGAACAGGCCGTTTCAGGTCTGGTGGGAGGCAGAGGACATGAGTTTGCTTGTAATGAAAGAATATAATTTAAGAGGGCTCCTTGAAACGTAGAATATGAAAACCTTTTGTTTTGTCACTCCTGCCAGATTGCCTTCTCAAAAAATGGACATTTGTTAAAAAGTGCAGAAGAAGTGGTAAGGCACTGGGGAAGTGAACTCAGCCTTGAAACACTGCTTGGTTTGCTGACAGTTGTACGAAAGGGCTGTGTACCGACCCAGTATCAGGGCTCCGGTGAGGGCTTCCTCCAGTCGGGAGCCGAGGGGGAACAGAAACAACAGGCCGTGCATCGGAGGGAAAAATAAACATGTGCTGTTGTTATGTCTGCTCGGGTGTGTGTTGTCACAGCGATGACCTCTCGCTCCTCTGTTGTCTGATACTCTTCCAGTTTGTCTTAACCGTGTGAAAAGATGTTTCGACGAGCTATTTTTGACAGTGGTTAACACCCTTCAGCGCCATCATCTCGGTGAGAAAGATACTCGAAACTATTTGTTTTGTTGGTCTAACAGAGTTTAGACAAAGTGTTTGGTAACAAAATCTGAAAGATTAACAGAAAATAAATAAATATTGATCAAATGGAGCATTTGCAACAATTTGACCAAATAAAAGCTATTGTTAAATAAGATAACCTTGCACAATGAATTCATTCATTAAAAGTAAAATGTTTAATTATCTACTGTAACCGTGACAACACCCTTTAATTATCATAAAACTAGAAGTAATGCTTTCGTCTTCTAATAGTTTTTTGTGAATAAAAAAAAAAGATTTGAATATTTATTTTTTGATCTTCAGTTTATTTTGAGGCAGAAAAGTCAGTTTCACTACAAGCTCTAGGTGTCTTAACTAAACTAAGAGATGAAACAACATTTGTGAATATGTAAAAATAAATGTAAATAAGAATGTTATGCAAAGAAAGCCTTTTGGAATGTAATTGTTTTCTGACAAACACAAAATAATGGAACAAAATTAGATCTTTCACGTGTTTATTGAGAAAGTGCTTGTGGGAAAAGTAATTGATCCCTTTAGTTAATGACTGGAACAAAAGCTGATTGGAAGCAGGTTTTGCACTTGGAGGCTAAAAAAGAAAATACATTTGGAGGTGTGTGGACTACAGTGACTTTGACTGATAAAAACCCCTCAAACGTTTGAAGGGTGTATATAACATTTTTATTGATTGTTTTATTTAGTTCTTTTACCACTGTAATCAATCAATTAATTAGGTAATCTTAATTGTGTGATGTTCTGGAGCTTTATTAGTGATTCTCTATTCCAGAAAAGTGACCAATCCCAAGACTAAAATAAGACAAATTGACATCTCCTCCCTGGCTCCCAATCTTCTCCATCAGCCCCAAGCGATATTAGTAGCTTCTATTTACACATTAAATACATACGTATGCTCTTAATAATGCATTTCCATCCGTTATTTGTAGAATTAGATCATAGTTTTATCATTAATCATAAAGAAAAAATAAATGTGTTACACCTAAAGTTAGCGCAAGCCTTTACGCCGTTACTTCTCTGATGTTAGCAGCTCAAAACAAAAATCTGTATGGTTCAATTGTTTGCGTAGAGATTAGAACAACATAAAAACAGTGTTTTCCCAGAGTATTAATACTAATTGTTAAAGGACGTAGAAGTCGTTAAAATGCCCATTTGAAAACGTCCTAGTTCAAATTTAATTTCCAATATTTGCATATTGTACAAGGAGAATAATGTTACCTCTGTTTGTTTTACAAAAAGGTTGCTTTTTTTCAAAGGCGCCTTGACAAATTTTTTTTTTTTTTTTTAAACCACTTTCCCTAAACCATGTACATTTCTTTTCACTTCTCAAAGATCTCTGTTTGAAATTTCTGATCCAGACAACCAAGGATTACAAAGGAAAATAATGAACATTTACAGTCCAGCGCTCCAACGAACTCCATATACTGCTCTTTCTAATCCAGAGATGCCTCGAGTCTCATAATCCCGCTTTATTCCTCTGTTTAATGTTTGTGTTTCGGACTGGCTCTGAAAGCAAACCTCCCCGTGGACATTCCCCGGTTGGAATGTTCCTGGATGAGCGCCAATGCAGTGCATTCTTTAGGCCAATATTGTCCCGTGTTGTCTCCTACTCTGTCCAAATCACACCGTGTCGAATGCCATCCTTCCTCTCGCAGACAATCCTGCTTTCAGCCAGCATCAAGCCTTCACTTCATTACTGTGACCTGCCAGCTTTACTGTTCCAGAGAGGGTCCAAGGTCAACGACAAGGGTGGGGATGCCAGCAGCAGGGTCAAGGAGAGGGTACACTCTTCGAGAAACCAGGACTAGCTTTGAACTGAGCTAGCTGAACCAATCCCCAGCGAGCAAACCATCATGTGATTCCAGTGGTTCAGTCTCAAAGAAGGGTTCCTCTCCATTCCCAATGGTTTTCAAGAAAGAATAGATGGAAGACTTGTTTTTCGGTGAACTGTTCCTTTCATTGGTTGCCAGACTTGTCGGCTATGGTGTACATTTCTTCAACGAACCCTGGAGCACCCTGATATAACACTGTTTACAATTGGAAACCAGAGTCCCCTCATCAAAGCTCTTCCATCGCTCGCTGTGAGGAATTATCCAGTTAAGATGGCCTCAGGGAGAAGGTCAGGGGTGAGGCACTGGAGAGGGGACACAGTGCAGATCGAATCATTCAGATTTATGAGCTCTCATTGATCAGAGCACGCGGAGATGCTGAGTCCATCGGTCAAGTGGCGGTCAGGTTACTCTCCAGGGCCCTTTGTTTGGAATCTTCAAAGTTCTTCTCGGGACGTTTGAAGGATTTGGGGATTTTCACATCATTGCTTTTTTTTTTTTTAAAGAAAAATGTTTGCATTTTTCTGTATCCTAATGAGAGCCAACAGATACCAACGGGAAACAGTTTTCCAAATGTTTTTGAAGACATGGTTCAAGGTTTTAACATTTTAAACAGACACTTGTATCCAAAGCAACTTACAGATCAGAGACTAATGGGTCCGTTATTTCAAGAATGTAGTGCTCTTGGAAAATAAAAAGTTTAGTTGTTTTTAATAGATGTGAGGTTTTTTTTTTTTACACCAGCCAGGGAACAATGAAGAACCTTCTGAGATTTACGGCCTCTCTGAAATGGAAGCACTAGAAAGTGTGATCATACTCGACCATCAGTGTTTAAACTTGACATGGGCTGCAGTGGGGAGCAATGCTGGAGGTTGATTTTGGGCAGGAAAAGTCAGTAGTTTTGTTCTTGCCATGGTGAGTTGTAGGTGATGGACCTTCATCCATGTCCAGATGCCCTTCTGTTACGGCATTCGTTAGATTCTACAGGATGAAAGTATGGGTTGAGTTCATTCATTCATTTTCTTTACCCACTTTTTCCCTTTCGGGGAAAGCCTCCAGCAAACTTCTAACTGAAAGGCCAAAGGCCGCCCGTGTAGGTGGAGTTGTGCGTTCTCAGCACAGCTTTGGCAAAAGGACCCATGTCTGTGGATGATGGGTCCCCTTCCCAGAGAACTTCTATATATTAAGAAGAGCAGTGGACCAAGAACTGAACCTTGTGGAATGCCAGTGAACATCTGCAGAGTCTTGGACACTAAGCAAACTCTGAAAGATCTGGACTCAAACCAGGTCCTTGACTGTGAGTGTGGACAGTAGATCTGATGGTTAGTGAAATAAACAATACCGATCAATCAAATCTTTTCCAATAACTCTTTCACGTTTCAGATGCATGCTTTGATCTTCAAAATATAATTCTTATAAATCTTTAGATTTTTGTTTCTATATCCTGCATACATGAACGAAACCGGTGCTTCTTTTCAGTGGTAGAGTGTGAATGGGAGGGTTTCATTATCAGAGGGGTGTGAGTGAAGCTAATTTAGTTGCTGTTATTGCATTGAGTGCAAGAGTGCAGCGAATGCCTGACCTGAAAGATGCGGATGTAAGCAGTTGGCACTTTACCAGTGTGCCATGATGTCACACTTCAGCCCAGCTGAATTAATTATGCTATCATGCTATTCTACCCAATCAGAGTGAGTGTAAACACCTCAGAGATGCTTTCGATGGGGGAGGCAGTACAGGTCTGGGATTGATTGGAATCATCCACTGATGTTTCTTTAATGGTCACTTGATTGGTTTGAATGGTTTGAATGTTTGAATGCCTCTGAAAATAAAAAAGGTAATAAAAGTGTGCGTTTTTGTAGCTGGCTCCTATAAAAGCTATTGAAAAAAATGATTAAAATCAGCTGAAACATGTCAAAAGATCACTCACTCGTCTTTTCTTAAACACTTAACGCTTTTTGGTTCAAAAATTACCAATTTAAATGGATTTCTTAAAGAAAGACGGTCACAAAATTAAAATTACTGGTGAGTACACCACTTTAGATCAATGGTTTCTTAATAAGAAATCTAGTGAAATATATCATACAGGAGACAAAGCCGGTTCTATTTGAAGTGAAATATAGTTTATTTGATGGAGGATGCACAAGGTATTGAGTTTTGTTTACATAACTTTTGCGCACTTTCCATACTTCCCCTTAAAAACTTTCTATAGCTTCCAATTAGAGTCTGGATTCTGGCAGAAGGTGTTTTGGACCAAAACATCTCTGTCAGGTTTGATGGTTTCTGGGCTTAGACTGAGATGCCATTCCAGAAAGTTGTACTTGTTCCTCAGCACAAATCCTGCAGTGGATTTTGATCGAGTTCATCACTGATTCCTGGACGTTGTTCTCCAGAAACAGCTGATATTCTGAGAAATAATTGCGACCCTCACAAGATCTTCACAAGATTCCCAGTCCCTGCACAGCCCCACAGCATGATGGAACCATGATCTCTAGCTTCAGTGTGTCGAGGCTTTAATTCTGCACGTTTTCGTCTCAATTGACCCAATGGAAGTTGGCGGTGATGCATCGTCCATATTTCATACAGTCTCTGATTGATCTCCCACTCAGAGCTCACGGAGCGAGATCTTGAGGTGAACCGTCCCAAGCCTGTGGAGTGGCAGACTGAAAATAACCTGGGCGCATTTCCCAGCCACAAACACTTCACGCATGAGGGAACACAGCTCCTGCCCCGTGCAAATGTTTATTTATGAAGGCCTTCTTTTGAGAGGTCAGCGTTTGTCTCATATTCACTTGTGTAAGGGAGTGTGCGTGTGTGTCTGACAGCCCGCAGTGAAATGTGAGATGGAGATGCCGTTTTCTATTTCAAGGTTGAAATCTCAGCTCTCTCTCTCTCTCTCTCTCTCTCTCCTCAACATATATGTAGCTTCATTCTTTTTATTTTAGCAAAGCCATGTGGTGAATTAGCATTCATCCTGACCTCCATCAGGGCCCCTGCCGTTCGTTCGCAGTCATTGTTTGACCTCCATACACCGCTATAGACTCAGACAGCGAGCACACGAACACCGCAGCCGTCTGGCGAGTTGTTGAAGCTGTGTAGTGTCTGCAGACCTCTGATAACGTAAATCATTGAGGCTGGACTGCATTCTGTAATCTGATGTCACAGTTGGTTGCGAATAGAATTGCTTTGACTTTAGCAAGATGAAAAAAAGTTTTAATACAAATTATGGTTTAGTCTGCGTATATGCTATGTGTGCGGCATAGCAGTCCGAGTCTATGAAAGGTCTATGGTATATTGGTCAGCATCTTTGCAAGTTCTACGGCATAGAAGTCTGCATCTCAGCAAGGTCTATGGTGTAGAGGCCTGAGTCTATGTACGTTCTACAGCATATTGGTCTGCATCTATGCAAAGCCTTTGGTGTAAAGGTCTATGCAAGTTCTACGGCATAGAAGTCTGCATCTAAACAAGGTCTATGGTATAGTGGGCTACGTCTATGTAAGGTCTACAACATATTGGTCTGCATCTATGCAAAGCCTTTGGTGTAAAGGTCTATGCAAGTTCTACGGCATAGAAGTCTGCATCTAAACAAGGTCTATGGTATAGTGGGCTACGTCTATGTAAGGTCTACAACATATTGGTCTGCATCTATGCAAAATATATCCAATGTCTATGTTATAGGGGTCTACATCTATGCAAAGTCTTTGGTGTAGAGGTCTATTCAAGTTCTACGGTTCAGTCTGGATTTCAATGTGGTTGGTGTTAAATGTTGATCTCTTTTGGAAGCTGGTTCCCCCTACGAGCAGCATAGTAACTGAAAGAGCATTCTAACTGGTTTGATCAAGTGTGTTAAGAGTTCACATGAGAGAACACTTCTGTTATGAACGCGTGAAACAGACACACCTTCATTCATCCGTACATAGATTTGGTGTGCAATCAAGTGTGAGTGGAAACGAAATGAGAAAATAAACCATTTAGTAAGAAGTCATCTGCGAGCGCTGTGTGTGAGAGCATTTGTGTGTTTGACTAGAAACAGGTGAATAAACATCGTAATGTTCTTTCAGTTTATCCCTGTTACATACAGCGCTCAGTCATCATGAAGAACCCCGTGTGCCCGTGCACGACATGTTCTTCTGAAAGATTTGTGTGTGAGTGCAGGATTAAACCCAATATGACTGCAGCAGACCTCAAGTGTCTTGTGTAGCAGTACTCAGATCAGTTTTCAGAGGTTACAGCTTCGTTTCATATAACGGTCTTCATCGTCACGGTGCTGCACGCACTCAAACATCTTATTTCATCATTCTACGTCTTTAAATAAATAATGGCACAAAGGTAGCGTTATGTGTTCATTATCTAGGTTGTTCACATCTATTTTTTGCACGTTTATAAACCTCACTGCTCGGTGAAGGGGGCGTGGCCTGGTGGAAAGGTGATCTTCGTCACAGCGAATCATCTGTTTCCACCTGTCCTCAGTATCCTCTTCTCTTGACCCAACTAACTTCATGTCCTCTTTCAGAACATCCATATATCTCGTCTTTGGCCTTCCTCTTGACCTCTTGCCTGGCATCTCCATCTCCAACATCCTTCTACCAATATAACCACTATCCCTCCTCTGCACATGTCCAAACCATCTCAATCTGGCCTCTCTGACTTTGTCTCCAAAACAGCCAACCTGAGCTGTCCCTCTGATGTGCTCGTTCCTATTCCTCGTCACTCCTAAACTGAACCTCAACATCCTCATCTCACCTACCTTCCAGCTCTGCCTCTTGTCTCTTCCTCACTGCCACAGTCTCCAACCCATACATCATAGCTGGTCTCACTACTGTTCTGTACACCTTTCCTTTGATTCTTGCTGACACTCTTCTGTCACACAACACCCCTGACACTTTTCTCCAGCCTGCACTCGTCTCTTCACCTCTTTTCCACACTCCCCGTCGCACTGGACTGTTGACTCCAAGTACCTAAACTCCTGCACCTCCTTGACCTCAGCCCCCTGTAGTAAATTCACTGTTTTACTTCACTCAAGCCTTTATTTGTCACATACAGGGAGGGAAGTAGAAGTACATTTTTGCTATCAGGGAGATACAGGATAAAAAAACAGGGTTTTCCAGCCTATAAGTATCCAGATTATAAGTATCTCCTATAATATCATATATTTCTGAAGTTTGTAAAAAATGGCACAAAATTTGTTCATTTGTGTCTGGGGGATGAATAAAAGAGAAACTAACATTTAGACTTTTGTGTAACGATTTGACATTTCGAGTTTGAGCTGTGAACTCCCAGATGTAGGGGCTTGCTCTGATTTTCACACCTGTCTCTTGGTCACAGCGGTTCGTCTGTAGGAGTCACCCATCAGTGAGGGATTCCCAGAGAAATGCCGCTCTTCTCACGTCAAGCCCCCCTTTTCCCCCTCCTCACCATCGGGTGGTCTGTGTGATTTGTCATGTTCTCTGCATCTCGACATTGGGAGCTGCAGTTCTTTCAGCCCACATGTGGCTTTGTGGCGACTAACCCAGATAAGGTTTAGAGGTGGGGTGGTCGAGGGTTTGTGACCTTTCTGCGTGTCTGACGGGAACCTGCATTATTGATTGAAAGAGCAACAGTCTACTTCAGCTTTTCGATCTTTCTAAACTCAAGTGCAAAAACCCAGAAAGGCTTTCGGCTCAAATCTTTATGAATAATTTGCTGCGATGCTAAAATAACAACGCTAGCACTAAGGAGACGTTTCCACGAGCAGTTGGTTCTGCTGGTTATTTTGTCTGGACCTGAAATAGGGGTTTCCTGGAAACCATGTGACTGGACTGTTTGAAGACTTTAAAGGTTTTCAAAACATTATTTATTTAAGTGATTATTGTGTATTTTTATTTACACAATTTGCATCATGGAGCTACTTGGAGTTAATGTCTAGGAGCTGAAACTTTTTTGTTTCTTAAAAGCGGTTGTGATTCTAGTTACTTCTGCAACTTCTTTACCAAGTCTACTTGATTTATGTAATATTGACTTGAAGACAATTGTCATTTATTCATATTTTAAACAAGAAATAAAATTACCTCAATTAGAGTAAAAAAGATGACTCAACACAAACATTAGCACTGCCTCCTAGTGGACGGAGGGTATCAAATGCTAGTTTCAAATCAAACTAGTTACATTAGCAACATTAGTGTTGTAAAATATTGTGATTCATATCGTATCGATGGTATGTTTCGTATCGTGAGCAGAGACTATCGTTACACTCTTAATTACTGCACTATCTTGGAATAAACGCAGCATTTTACTAAAATGAAAATATATGCATTTTTTTCACATTGCTTTGCATTCAAACTAAAATATTTGATATATATTCAGAATGAAAAATAGAATTAACACAAAATACACAACATACACGGAATCATCTGAAGCCATTCAATGAAAATTGAACAAAGACTTTTACTCTGAATAAAACGCTATATGTTTATCAGCATAAGATCTCAGAGCCAGTTACAGCAGTCATTGATGATATGAATCTTGATTGAGAGATTTTCCTTACCAAAATCTATACAAAACTAAACTTTTGTGCTTTTTTAAGGGTTCTTTTCTGTTGTTTATATTATTGTTGAATATATTCCTGTTTAAATATAAATAAAAAAAAAAGCTCATATTTCCTTGAAACTGGTTAAATAATGTGACAACCACTAAAACATTCCATCAATCATGACGGTCCTGAAGAAATGAATTAAAATGATAGCCACTGGGGTTTAATGTGGAGTTCTGTCAGTTTTGCTCAAGTGCCCTGGAAACTTAAAGTGATGTATGCAGTAGAAGGATGTAGATAAATATGATGTGAAAAGATAATCTGCTGCATGCTCGACCACAAATGCAGAATGCAGATAGACGTGTTCCTCTGCGTGCACAACACACAATGCAATATTATCAAAAGCATGAAGTGATAATTACACTCAACATTGATGTCTAGCTTTTTATCCTTCAGTGGTAGATGCATCTGATCACTCAGTGGTGCACATCAGCGAGTATGAAGATCAGCGCAAGTAAAGCTTCAGTGCTAGACTCATTACTAAATGTGTTCCTATCGTGCGTGATGGATTGCATCTTCTCCCACAATGCACCAGAACAGGGAATCTCACAAACATTTACTCTTATCGAGACCACACAGACAAATGGATGATGGACTTGCTGTCCTGTTGACACACGTTAGTGTAAACCTTGTAAAAATGTTAATTAAAGCTTTATTTTTCTTTAATTTAATCACTCTTATGTAGCTTACACTTGAATGGAAGGAAATGCTTTAAAAACAGTAGGAAGTATGATGCCTACAGATATGATAGCGTAGCTCGTAATGCAACTAAACACATCAGTAAACACATCAGCATGTTGCTAAGGAGTTAACAGGATGTTAGCATTAGCACTGCACGTAGCATTTGGTTTCTACCATAGCATACACTAGCATACATTAGCATAGCATATTATGTACGTAGCATACATTTCCGTTTCATTAATCTCATGAACAAATCGCTCAAAAAGGGATTATGATGTACTTAGCATGTTAGCGTTAGCACTCAAATTAGCATTTGGTTTCTGCACAGTCCAGTTTTACGAATCCAGACAATTCAAACTTGTACTTGTAATCTTTTAAACTGTTAAAATAATATTTATCCAAGCAATTTCTGTGAGGATAAAATTTTATGCATATTTGTATGAGGTAAAAATGAAGTAATTTGCATCTTAGCATTAGCACTGAATTTAACGTTTGGTTTCTGTACAGTCCAGTTGGCAGTTCATGCTCGTTATTGTAATATTTTGAAACCAGTAACATAATATTTAACCAAGAAATTTCTGTGATAATTAAAAATTATAAATGATCCTAAACTCAAGAAATGATAATGATGTACTTACATGCTAGCATTAGCGCTGAACTTGGCATATATGATCCAGCCTCTTGGTTGCCAGGTAATTTATTTTAGGATTACAAATTGTATTCAATCATTCACTCAAAAAAAGACTTGGTTTACAGAGTTCCATAACATATTTTGCAGGAATAATTATAATAAATCAACTTAATTTATGTGAATAAAACATGTTTAATTGATTTGATCAAATGTATAATGATTGACATGATTCAACACTGTTTGATTCAAGACTGGAGAGACATCTGGAAAACAATTTAAAACAGTGAAACTCACTTTTTATGAAATGACTATAATTAATTCTGGGTCAATTTGAACAAAGGATGAAATGGATTACACTTTACGGACAGCCCCCCTCTAACATGTTTATTTACTTTTTTAGCTCTTGGCACAAAATTTGCCTTGTTTTTGAATACATTTTTTTTAATTCGTTTGGTCAAATGTGTGCGGTATATAAACAAACTACCTTTAGGGTGACAAAAAATGTGTGAAATATATTTAAAAATCACTTGAATGAACTAAAAGACCAAGAAATTTACATTTATGCATTTGGCAGACGCTTTTATCCAAAGCGACTTACTTTTTAAAGAATGAACACATTTGGCAGACGGTTCTTGCTTTCCCTGGGATAATTGTAAGAGATCCAAAAAACTTTTGAAAAAGTTGGCTTTTGATTCGACTGGTGGGTCTGAAAAGTGGTCTGTACAGTTATTTTTTTCTTTCTTTTTTCAACATTTTTTCTCTGTTTTCAATCAGATCAATCCATTTATGTTTGAGATGCTGGAAGCAATGATTGAAATGAACATAGTTTCTCGCTAAAGCAACTTTCTAAAACCTCTTTCCACATTCGCAGATGCTTTACCCGTGGCAGATCCCAGAACATACATGTGTTTTAAGGCCATCGAGTGAGCCCTGTCTCGCTTCCTGTGGTCCAGGGCTGTTAATCCCTCTCTCCTCTCAGAACAACCCCTCCTCTCTTAACTAAACACCCCCATAAAGGGAGCTTGGAAATCCAGGCATTTTCCCATTAAAACCATATGATGGAAAAGCTGTTGATTTTCCTGATTGGATTTAGTTCTGTGAAACAAATCCTGGACCTGGTTCTATGAGGGAACAGCTTTGAATGAAAGAAGAATGGGGTGAATGAAAGAGAGGGGATATAAAGAGTATAAATAATCCAAAAGTGTTACAGCTGTTGAAAAAGGCTAGAACCGAATTTCTGAATCAACCAATAGCTTTTAAGTCTCTGGTTCATGTGCAGGTAGTAGATTAAAGTTACGCTTTGTAATATTTCCCCAAAAAAACTAATGGGAGGCAAGTGATGTGTTTTTATGCCCCACCCCTTTATATACTGCTGCCAACTGGGACAAGTTCACCAATCTGTTCCATGTGTTCCAATGGATGCAGCTTGTGAGAAGGACTTGTTCTTGTGAGAAGATGTTTTCAGAAATCTTTTGGCCACCACGGACTGTACAAGCGTGTTTGATTATGCTATGGAGACCTACGGTTAACCATATACATTACTCTGCAAACGTTTTAGTTGCTGTAAACAAAGAATGCTTTCAAAGGTGAGCGTGTTGATATGTTGCCAATGAACGAAATAGAAATGTGAATCCAATAAAGTTTCGGTGTGAGCCAATTGTTCAGGTTACTCTTGCACACAGTTCCTAAAGGACCTCTGCTAGGAGATTGTTCCAAACATCTCGGAGGTTCTTCTGTAGATGCAGTACATCCTCTCATATTATCCCAGAGACACTCGATGATTCTGAGATCAGGGCTCTGTGGAGGCCATGCATCACTTCTAGAACTTCTAGTTCTTCTTTACAGTTGATGCAGTATAGCGACTTTGTGTCTTGTTCTTTCTCAATCTCACCTTGGTAGCAGAATTTGGCTAAGTTTGAAACTGGGTTTCCAGGTATTTGAACCACAGCTGATCATTTTATATAAAACATATGACTATAATCATGCAAATACCATGACTCTGTAAAGGTGTATAAGAATAGATGTTTGCTTTGAAGGTAAAAGGTAGAAACACTGAAATACAGTTGAACAAAGTGTCTTCTCATTGCTAGAACAAAATAATTGTTACATTACTGCTATTATAAGCTTCCTTTTAAAACATATAGTTTTAAAAGACGTGGTAAAAAGAGAAGAGTTCTAAAGCAGGTTGTTGCACTTGGATTTGCGTATCATTAGCGCGGGCTATCGTTTGACCAGGCTGTTATTATTGTAGAGCCTTTCTGGTAGATCTCACTCAGATACCTGCGTCTCCATTTTCTGCCCTTATCACTATTCTGAGCCGGATTCACTGGTGCACATGTGCTTGCACTTTACAGATTAAACATGGCTCTTGACCTGTGCTTTATCAGGAGCGCTGCCTGTCCAGAGTCCACTCTGCACCGGGAACACAATCAGCAGTGTGTTATCCAAATAAAAACTGATAAATTACACAAGTAAAGTGGATGCTTTTTGTTGGAAAAAATAGCAAGACAAAGCAAACATTGCATTTTAATTATCCCAAAACAAACAGCTTTGCCTTGATTGTTGCTAGCTTTGTCAAAAAAGGGAAAGACACAGCTAGCTACAATGATTAAAAGGAGATGCTCTGTTCCAAGTTGTACAGCTACTAAACATCTGTTCTACCTACAATCAGATAATATTGTGAAAAAATTAGTCGTTATCAAGGAGCAAGCCAGTGTTTGGAAGAAAACCTATTTTCCTAACTGATAAGAAAACACAGTGTTTTTATTTGCATTTTTCTGAAGATTTATTTTTTAAAAAGAGACAATTGAACATCCTAGAACACGGGAGTCAAACCCAAGCACTGTCTGGATAGTATTAGTAGAATAAGCTCTTTGCCCTTGAAGATGCTCTGTTCCAGGGCGTACAGCTACTTAACACCAGTTCTACCTACAGTCAGATCCTATTCTTCAAATGAGGATACAAAATACAGATGGTTTCATAGAAACACTGGCTTGCTCATTGTTATCTGCTAGAATAGGTGCTGATTGTAGGTAGAACAGGTGTTTGGTAGCTGTACGACCTGGAACAGAGAATCTTATTTCATAGGTTTTTCAACATTTGTGAAGACGTTTGTTTCCAGTAGCCATTTCCCAAACTCTGGTTACTTTGTGTTTGTTACTAGTTGAAGAAAAACTTTTACATTTCATTCAGTCGTCCTAAAGGGTGTAGAATCAATGCTTTTTTCTTTTTTTTCCCCCATACTACCAACTTGGAGTGATCTGATTGGATTGAACAGGAGCTTTTTGCATATTCTGGCTAGCAACAGGGTCCACTGAAAAGGTTATGGGGAGAGGGTACAGGAAGAACAAGGATGATGGAAAGAAGTGCGCTTTCTTTAAAGTTCAAATTCTTTGTCACTCGGTCAGTCTCACAATGTAGATAATCTGTGGTTTATTTTTAGAGTTGGATTCACAAATGTAGTTTTCCGAATGTCAGGATTTCAAGCAAATTCCTTAAACGATTGTGGCTAGTGAAAGACAGCACAGTGCGCTGTTATTTAATCCAGTAATGAATGATAAATGGCTCGTTTTGCGCTTCAGACATACTTTATGTGGTTTCTTCTTGCCGACTGGACACATTCTTCAGTTTTGTAACCACATGCAAATAGAAAAGACACAACGTTAACTTGCTGATCTTAAGTTGCTGATCTGACTCATTTTCCTGTACATATACAGCTGTGGACTCGTGGAAATTGTGGTCGGTGATTTGAAACAGATCAACTCCAGATTCTGTGCTTTGAGAGGCCATCACTGCTCAAATATTTTCACTGGAGATTACAGCTGCCAATCAAACTCTCTCTCTCTGCGATCTAATATCCAGCTGTGCTCCGTTTGTAGCGGAACTGCTCTGTGGGCATCGAACCACTGGTGTCAGCTCTTCAATCTGAACGCTACGCTGACGGATGCTAGAGAATGTAAGCCGCTGCAGACAATACTGGTTGAAAAACGCAGTTTGCTCTTTACTTTGGCCGTCTGATCGTTCCAAAACATCCAGAGACTTTCCATCTGCACTTTTTTAAAAATGTTTTTAATCCTCAGTGCTTCTTTCAAATGAAATTCCATGTTTATTCCTTGGACTGAGCTTCAACAGCAAGGGGGAAAGGGCTAAACTGGCTTTAGATGATGTGATGGCACCTAGCCCAGGTGCTAAAATGGTTCTGCTATCGTTGGTTTTAACATTTCTCAATCCTAAAGTCACATTTTGAGCTCAAGGAACATTTCATCTCATTCGACGCCTGAAGATCACACAACATCCACAGAGTGATATTTGCTTTTAAGGCCACACTGCAAATGAAATAAATAAAACAGCTTCTTATAAAAAAAAAAGGTTAATACTTTTCAAATTGTATAGTTTTCATTGCGTTGGCTTGTCAGTGTGCAAAAGTATTAAAAAAGTACGCCTAAGGTTATCTTCAATAAAAAAAAACATTATAAAGAAATGGGGCTTTCTTTGTTAATTATTGAAAAAAACATAGTTTTTTTTTCTTCATCACTGACGGCTACCTAGCAACCACACTGTTTACCATAGCAACCTATTTAGCTTAGCTCTTTCTCAGCTTTGGAAAACAATAGTCATGGAGTTGGTTTACTTTTGCTCATATTGGCATGGGGAGCGTTATATTCTGTCACCGACCTCACCATAGCAACTAGACTGTTTACCATAGCAACCAATCTGAATAGCTCATATTGACGTGGGGAAAATTATAAAATGTCACTGTCTCGTTTTACCAAATCTGCAGCAATATATCAATATTCTTCACAGTTATGAACTCAAGAGTGATGATTTCTGTAAAGTATAAGCAGACGGTTCAGTGTGACTGTTAGATCATTTACTCCAGACAACACGATCGATAGTGAGTGAAGGATGGAGGTGTTTGTAATCCTAATAGATGCATCGTATCAGATGCAGCTCGGTATGTTTTGGAACAGAGCTGATGCGTTTGTGTTTGTACTGAAGTGCGAGCACTCCGCTGTGTCCACACCATCTCAGTTTGCTCGCTCTGCACCGAAACACCTCATTAGCACCAGACAGATCATTGTCTGAGGTCAGCTTCTCACCTCCTTAGCACCCAAACACCCTTTCTGAGGGTGAAGCTGATATGACACATCCATACACACTTGCCCCGGCGCTGGGATATCTGACCTCACTGGTGGCTTTGATTAAGACGTCGTCTTGTTGGGGAAAAACGGCTTTGCTTTCTCTGACTATGTGTTGTGTGGGGATCTGGGCAGCTTCTGTTGCATCTGTTTCATCCCACAGTCAAAAAACAGGTCGATTCTTGAATGCCATCATCCCTCTTGTGCATGAGCATCTGCAATGCAGTTTTTTGAAAACGGTCAAGTGTGCATGTAATTCTTATGTACAGAGTGTGAGAAAACCCTGTTTTTTTCATGCGTTTATATAAAAACAAAGTTGAGAGCTCCAGGTTCCAGATTTACTTGAGAAATGACATTCACCCACTAGGGGGCAGTGCTACCATTTATGGATTGAGAGCATGTGGCATTTGCAAGGAATCAGAGTGAAAGCTCATTTAACAATATTTCTTTTGATTCTCAATATAATGTACAATGCCTAGGAATTTGTAATTATTTGGTGGGTACAAAACACACACGGCATTGTCTAAAGGCCCGGAAGATGCATCGGTGTCAGACTTCTCTGGGAAGAACACTCAAAAACACCCATAAAAACAATAAAGAAAGCCTTTCAAGAATAGATGAATCTGTTATAGCTGCAAAGTGAAGGCTGCTGTGAATAAAGCATTAAGTATTTTGCAGATAATACAACTATATCGCCATCATAAAAATGTCTGAACAGTAATATACCATAAAATGCTACAAAATAATACTCTATTAAACTAAATTTGACATATTAAATATTATTTTGCAGCAGCCACAGATCCTCCCACTTTAGCCTTGAAAATGCTGGGAGTGTATAAATCTTTATTTGATAGAATTTGTCATTTCTCGTATTTAATCATCCATTCTTTTACGTTCACTAAACGGCACTGAATTTATTTGGTGTTAAATCCTGATCCATGGAAGAATCACGTTCTCTTCATCCTTAAATAAATCTAGTTTTAAAATAAAATGTAAACTCGATTACACCCCTGTAGGGTAAAGTCTAATTAATGGAAATCAATCATACTGCACTTTTAATGATCATAAAAAAATGGCTCCCTCGAAGATTTCCTGTCTCTTCTGTTCTGCTGCTGTTCAGTTCTGAGCTCAGGCGAACTGGTTAATAGAGAAAATAAAAGCTTTACGAGATATTTGTTTGAAAGGAATGCTGGAATGTGATGGTTTGTGCCCTTGAGCGTTTCCAAAATATTCCAGTTACACGAGCCGGATTCGCCCGGGCCAAATGCCCCCAGAGAATGTTCTCCATGTGAAGGAACTGTCAATTAATCTTCTGTCCGCCCTCCACCCCCACAAAGCTTCAATGCCTCGTCGTTTCTCCATGTTGTTTCTACAACGACGGATTGTGTTAAACTAATAAACATATTTCAGGTCCCGATGTTGTTGCCAAATCCACTTCAAGTCTCTAAAAAGGAATCGTTTGGAAATATCTCACTATTCTTTTCATACATTAGTGGCTGGAAAAATGTGAAATTATCACCACAAAACTTTTTGCCAAGTGTGTGCGAACCCAGGCTGTGCTGGGCCTTAGTCGACGTGTGATGCCACAGTGCTGTTCATGATGGTCTTCTTCTGAAGTCCACTACCATCTCCACAGTTGTGAACGTGTTGGGCTCCATGTTCTTCCTGTATCCTCACCATGAGACCAACGAGAGTGTCGTTCCTAGGTGCTTTTTTTTAAAGTCCTAACCATACACCTGTACTGCCGATAAGATCTGGTTTATTCCTCACATGAACCTAAACAAACCAAAGTCCCTATAAACAAAATGTAGGGATTTGGTTTATGCTCCACCAGGCCGAGAACAGTTTGATCCTGAAATGAAATAGTGTGGTGCTGAAAGTTCTCATAAAACCTGCAGCGCTCTTTCTGTGGGAGGATCAGCGTTGGCCTTTAACAAATAGACTTTAATGATCTTCAACGGTGCCAAATAGCTGAAAAAAACGCTTCATGTTCTGACACAACACGCCTTGGAGACCGACCGATCTGGTTTTTGTTCTTTTCGGGAGGATATTTTATTATGCAACTGTACATCTTGTGCTTAACATCAATTTAGCTGTCCCTTCCATCTCCACCCGCCTATTTTTAAATATTTGAAATATCCCTCTTTCTTCCTCAGTCTCCACACACACATAGACTCGGAGGCAGTGAACGCCCAACCACAAGAGAGTCAATTGGGTATTGTTTGACCTTGTGTCTGGGTGGAGACGCTAAGTGCTCACGAGCACAAGGGAGACATTTGTTGTGTTTCCCTCCTTTTTCTGCTTATGCATCTTTCTTTGACGTTAAACGCAGAGCGATCACACAAACTGAGAATTCACTCACGCTCATGGGGTCCTAAACCTTGGCTTTTTCCATTTATAATTTAAAGAAGACACTTTGAACTCATTTGACGCCTTTAGAAGAACGTCTACCAAACGTTACGTTTGTCAAGTGCAGGCCTGTTCTTGGATTTTCATTTAAAGGCGTATTTTATTGTTGCATTTATTATGGGAAAGGGGAAGATGAGTAGAAAGGATGTGAAATGACCACTGACTGAATATAACAAGAACGAAGCGTCAGTGATGTCACCCATTGGCAAAGTGAAATGAGACTCAGAGTGGGCGTCGCCAGCCATCGCCTTTGTGAAAGTGCGTCACTTCCCGGTAATCGGAAATGGGAAAAAGATACACAAGTTCATCTAATGAATGACGTTAAGTGACTGTCAATCATCTGCCCCTCATGAAACTACGCTGTTAATTTATGCATAACTTTAATGCTTAATCAATTTTAAACAAATTAATAAAAATACCCCCACAGAATGTTCATGAAGGTCAAATATATATATTTCATTTAAAAAAGGGGTGGAGGTATGAGTTTTGCCAGTTGGAGAAAAGTTGGCTTAATATTGAATAAGAACCTGCTCACTTCTGGAGCCATTCTCTAGTGGTCGGTGGAGGAATTGCAGTCACGTCGAGCT
The DNA here is from genome assembly GCA_007224835.1 of Danionella cerebrum. Taxonomy (NCBI): domain Eukaryota; kingdom Metazoa; phylum Chordata; class Actinopteri; order Cypriniformes; family Danionidae; genus Danionella; species Danionella cerebrum. The sequence continues at coordinate 839,583 of SRMA01027142.1, read as the reverse complement.
CCTTCACCACTCCACCTCCAGAGCTTGACTTGTGTGTAGGAAGATCTGTTCAGGTTGACCATGGTTTTGAATGGACTGTAAAGAACCTCATCGACAAGTACCTCAAGGGATTTCAGGCTGCTATTGACGTTAAATAAATCACAATATCACCCTGATCAAAAATTACTTCTCTTTATAAGATGTTTAAGATTACAGAGCTTACTTTCTAAAGCACATAGGTCATTGATAACACTTTGCAACTCCACCAAACTGCTTCGACTCTCGCCTCCAGCTGTTTCTGGGATGCTGCCTTTTCTGCTTTCCCTGTAGATTCAAATGTAAGACATATCGGGTGAGGCTGGAGCTGGTTTCCTCAGTAAGTGTCTTATCTATCCCCACTCAGCTCTGTCTCGGTCCCCCTGCAGACTCACCTCGACCTCCTGCAGCCTCCTGGGGGTGGTGACCTGTCCCTTTAAGAGCTGCAGGGCTGCTACAGACAGGCAGTGGAATCGAGCATTTGCATTAGCAGCAGTCAGATGTCCAAATGTAGAACGAGGCCCGTGAGCTGCAGGAAGCGTGTTTGGTCTGGTGGGAGCCTGAAATGAATCTGCTCCTGTTGTTTATTTGATCAGCTCTCGTCTGTTTGTTTTCTCGTGCTACCAGAGGCCGAGTGCCGTTTGGTTCTACTTCCATGCAGCCCCTCGAAGCGGCTCAGTGAAATCAAACAATAATTAACTCAAATGAAGAGAGCAGAAGCTCAGTGGTGTTCAGGGGTGCAGGAGTTTATTTGGGAATAACAGGATAATCAGCTCGCGGCTCTCAGCAGTGCAAATGTTTTAGGTCTGAACATGCTGTGAAGGACTTTCTACATCGAGATCCAGAACTGTGGGAAACATGGTTTACAGGAAGTTCACGGGTTCAAAAAGAAAAAAAAAGCTAAAGCTGCTGACCACAGCTCTGTGGTGAGTGCAGATGGGACGGTGTTCACCTGCAAAACCAGCTGCAGAATGATCCGGGCAGTGCAGAAGCTGAGACTATTGGTGAACACCAAGAAGACATCGATTTGATCTCTGTCTACATGTAGAAGCAATGTACTCAGAGTGAAAAATGGTGAAAAATAAAAGGAAAATGATATGCTAGAAGAGCTACAATCACCGGCCACTTTATTAGGTACACCAGTTATTGCAAATCTCTAATCCACCAATCACACTGCAGCAACTCAGTGCCTTTATGACAGGCTCAAGACGATCTGCTGCAGTTCTGCTCTGGGCAGTATTCAAATCATCTGGGAAGTCACAAAATCTTTGCAAAATAAAACGATCTGAGGACCTGAGAGCCAACATTGTGGAAGATATCAACAAGGTTTCTTCTCCAGAAATCAAGATCTGTCTTTGTCCCAATCCATGAATGATTCTAAGCAGCTCCATAATTTTCATTTAAATAAAACGAAACTCTCCGACAGGAGACCCAGGAGGACCCCGGCTGCAAAGGACCGCAGTCTGCAAAAGGATTTGTCTGGAACAGTGAGCGAGATCTTTGGTCTTCCAGCAGGACAATAAGCTAAAACGTGTCAAATGCAACCAGGAATAGACAACAACACTGCAATAATTTTCAATCTAAATTGCTCTGAACTTGGAGCAATTTGCAGAGGAAGAGTGCTCCAGAATTCTGGAGGATAACAAGCGTCTTGATGGTTATAGGGAGTGGATGATTGCTGAAACCAAATATTAAGTAAAGGGTGCCAATAGTTTTGTCCAGCCCATTTTTTTAGATTTGTGTGACTGTCTTTTTCTTCCCTGTTAATAAACATCTGTATAGTTTTCTGTGAGAAGTACTTGATTCCTGGAAAGGGGTGTCAACAATTTGGCCATGACACACCCGCTGCTATTTCGGTTTGAAGGCTGAAGTTCAGGCTCTCTATCTGTTTATATGAAGAAGGTTTAAATCGGTCAGGGCCCAAACAAAGAAGGAACAAATGTGTTTCGAGGCCCATGAATCGCTGTGGTTTTCACACTTCGTCTGGCTGAAACCCAAGCGCACACACATCTGCAAATACAGACCTCTAGCACTGGAACTTTTCACCACGAGTTAAAAGCTACTTTAATGCTCCTCGCACGTAACTCTCAAGCCATGCTCCAGTTCAGAGGCTGCATCCTTCTTCAGATGCTCATGCACTTAAGCAAACTCTGGGTTTGTAAGCGCTGAAGTGAGCAAATGGTTCCTTTGAACTCATTCAGACAATTTCTTTATGCTTTTTTTACGTGATGGTAAATATTTGCACACACCTTTGATGTTGCCTTGTAAAAGTGCAGTTTTTAATCAAACAAGTTACTTATCTCCTAAGCTGAGAGAAGTGGTTGCTATGGCAAACAGCCTGGTTACTATGGAAGGGTCAGAAAACTTAATATAATGTTCCATAAGTCCCCATGAGTGTAGTAAACCAATCCCCATGCTTTTCCAAAGCTGAGGTAGATATATGCAAATGTGGTTGCTATGGGAAATAGCATGGTTGCTATGGAGGAGTGAGTGACATAATGTTGCTTTACATTATATAAACCAACCCCTATATGTGGTTACTAGGGATGCAGTGATTCAAATTACTCTCTGATGTTCTGATTTTTATTGCCTTTTCTCATTTATTTTCAAAGGTAATTTTAATATTTAACCCCTTCTAGAGTCTAGGGTTCAAATACTTATCCAACTGTTCATAAATGCAAAGATATACCGGTAATCAGCCAATCAGATCGCAGCCACTCAAGGCACGTAGAAGTGAAGTCAATACGCCACAGTTCAAACCAAGCATCAGAATTTAGAAGAGAAGTGCTGATCTACTGAGAACCATCTCCAGAGGTGTTTTTCTTCTAGGGAAAGGGACAATGAACAGGGCGCCACTCAATCAAATCCCCAATTTCCTTCAGCCAGGGATTTGAATATAGGCCACGGATGGGTTTTCTAGCCGGACAATGACCTTAGACATGCAGCCTCAAAGAAGTGGCCCCACAAGAATCCCAGAGGGTGCTTTTTTCTATAGTTTTCTATAGTTTTTGCTGAAGTTTTGCTGGTCTCGTTCTGTTTTTCTTACTTTCTTTTAACATTTTCTTTTCACACAATTATTGTACATCCTCTGATAATCAATGTTGACCTTTTCATTTAATTGTTTGTATATTATCATTAAAAGCTGCTCATAAGTGAAGGAATAAACCTGAGAGACAACAAAAGCCACAAAAAATTTAGCTTTAGACCAATTTTATCTTTAGACAATAATAGAAAAAGTCACATAAATGCAGTTTTTTGGTTTAGGGTGGTAAAATCATGACCAAAAGGTTCAGAAATGCAGACGATTTCCTTTTTTTTGTATATAAAACGGTATATTTATATGTATCCTCTTTTATATGTTTTAAGCAGCATTTAAATCCGAGCAACTGTTTGTCATGCAACAGGAACAAAGATGGGAGGAGCAATAGAAGCAAATCAGATTGAGAAAAAAGGCGGCACGTGAATGTTTGAAATTCCTAAAAAGCGAAAATTGTTGCACCAGTACGTCCACCAGCCTCCGATGAATGGCAAGCTCTCACTTCAGATCCCAATGAGGCCGAGTTCACACTGCTGGGGGATTTTGAAGATCTTTTACTTAATTTTGGCTCTCTTTAAAAGCACAATAAGAGTTTCTGTTGAGGCCGCACTGATCAAATGCTGCTCTGTTTCTAGGAAAAGGAATTCCCAACCCCTTGAATGTGAAGAGGGATTGAGAGAATGAGAGAGGGGAGGCTGGAGCGAAGGGGTGTAATTGGTTGCGATGAAGAATGCGCGTCCTTGACCCTGTCTCTCGTAAGAGATTGCAGATACTGTTAGCATTAGCCAGGCGAGCTGTCTCACGCTCCATTAAAGGCTGATAGCAGCCGCTTTTAGCCTCCATCACAATCTCGACACAAACAAAACTGAACTCCACACACACTTCTATTATCTACACTCTTTTACCCAGCCATCGCATGCGTTTAGCGTGTAACACGTGTAAAAGTACCATTTCAGAGTATTTTCATATGCAAAAGTTACACACAAAGGCCAATATGAGAGATATGAAGCAACTCCCATGTCTCTATGACTTTTCCTAGCTGAGATAGTGATATGCCACATTGGTTGCTAAGGTAAACAGTTCGGTTGCTATGGAGTAATATACATAAAATAATATAATGTTCCCATTGTCACTGTAGGTTATATAAACCCACCCTAATGTTTTTATCATGTACCAAATCTGAGATACAATTCAAAAATTTTGGTTGCTAGGATAAATTGTTTGGTTGCTATGGAGCTGTCAATACTTTATCAAAAATTACGTTTTACTATGATTAACATAAACACATACACATTTCTCATAATCAATGGTAAACCCCTTCTAGAGCCTCAAATACTCTGGTATGGTTGGTATGTTCTTGCACAGTGTACCTCCACAGGTGTGCTCTGTTTCCTATTAGGTTTAAGTTACTCTTTTACAAAGTTGACCCCATGTTAAGTCAAATTTCCCAGCATTCTCAGCGATTTTGCAGGTACCGGTCTGAAAATATATGGCAAATCGATGTCATGACAAAGTTTGGTGACTGTAGCTCAAAGAGACGAAGCGTCCAGCAGACTCCAGCAGGGATAAACACATGCTCTTGTGTTCGGCTGGTGGTAGGTTTTGCATAAATCGAGTAAGCCCTTACAGAACGATCCGTCCCTGCCAGAACATCCCACGGCGGTCACACCCAGAAACACACCTCTGCTCAATCTCCACACCCTGAGAACCTGAGCTCTCACACCCCCAGACCACAGCACAGACGCCACGCAGATTAGCCTAGCTTACCCACAAAACCAGCTGAGCATCATGGGATACATTGTAGGTGGGTGCATAAGCTCTGAATGGAAGCAAACGAGCCAAAGACAAATATGGGAGAATCTGTTTGGAGACGGAGATCAAAGAGAAGTGAAGGGAACACAATTAGCTGCAGACAAATCAATGGCTAGCGACTGATGGCAGTGGTTATGGAACACAGAGGAAAGGGTTTGTCGTTTGTTTAATATATGGTTATAATAACATTCATGATTAAAACACGAGAGGGAATGCTCTCATAAAATCAGTTTGAAAAAAAAAAAAAAACTTTTTCACGCTGCACGAGAGCATTTGCTGCATTGCTGTAAAACTGGCATGAATTTGGCATATTTAGAAAGTTTATTAAATGTAAAGTAATGTTATTTTCCATATTCTAAAAATGTGCCTCAATAAAATCAAGTAAATTAATTTGCCAGTGTATAACTGATAAAATGGCTTGATAAAATGTTCCGTTGCTGCTTGAATATTGCTCCCCTGCCTCTCTTTCCATCCATCTATCCGTCCGTCCGCCAAAACTAGGTATTTACCTACCTAGTTGTCTATATATCTACCCATCTAGCTACCTATTCAACTACCTACTTAGCTACTTTTATACCTATCTAGATACATATTTATACAGCTACCTAAATACCTATCTATTTAGCTTCATATATATATATATATATATATATATATATATATATATATATATATTATAATTATATATACACAACTATCAAGTTATGTATATATCTACTCATCTAGCTGCCTGCCAAGCTGTCTATATACCCAACTATGCACCTGGCATACGTAGCTATCTATCTACCTGTCTAGGTACCTAGTTATCTATCTACCTACCCATCTTGCCATCTTTATAACAATCTTACTACCTATATACTACTTATATACCCAACTATATACTCATCTAGCTACATGTTTGTCATTTTTTTTGCTAGAAAACAGTAACATAGCGATCGAAGGGTCACATCTTCTCATTTTAAGATGATTAATATTCTGTTTTCTGAACCCTTCCATATCATTTCAGTCTAAAGTAAAGGATTTCTTGGAAATGCCCCAGTGTGGCATGCTTGGCATCGGTTTTATAGATACAGATGACCGTCCCGGGCCAGATGGGGTAATGAGAGGACAGGACCAGAGCACCAGCAGCTTTGATCTCAGAGCTGGTGTCGTACCATCCCAGTTAAAACAGAGTAAACACACATCAAACACAGTGTTATATCAGCACTGAGTAAATCTCAGGGTCAGCTCTCTGTTGTGGTTTGGCAGGAACTAAAAGAAAGAGAGAGAGGGGGGGGGGGTAATAATGACTATACAACAAGAGATGGAGTTTGTGATGTGAACATTCCACCTTTAAGAGCTTTTAACCTTTCACCTCTTAACAGAATTGTTTCTTCTACCACCACCTCCTTCCTTTTTTGCATACTCGCATATTTTTTCTGAAGTTTAGATGTGAAGGAGGTTCCTTTACTTTTGTAACATCGTGCTTAGTTTCTGATGTACAGGTTTCATATCAAAGAGAGCAGAACAAACATTTCAGAACACAAGACTTTCAAACATATATCAGATGAGTCTGCAAACTATTTGTGGGTTTGATTTCAGTAATTCACTGAATGCCTTCGGTGCAGTTTCTCGGCGTGGCTGCACGTTTTACACAAAAAAGAAAAGCACCCCTTCATCTGAGGCTAAGTGCCATTGATCATCGTCTGCATTCACAGTCTGTCATTACCACACACTTACAGTCTCAAGTTAAGTAAAGAGCTCGTGTTTTACTCTGTTGTCTCTGTTCAGAGCCTGCGTCTTTCAAAGGCTGTGTTTAGGCTGTTTACAATATTCCAAACATGAAGACGTCTCAATTCCCTCTCAAACGAAGTGTTGAAATTTTATTCTTTGAAGACCACCACGCTCGTTTCAAATCTTGGGGATAGCGACTGAAAGAAATGTAATCGATTTTCGAGGAAAAGCTTTTTTGATCATCTGCTGGATCGTCTGTTATGTTTAGGCCTTGTCTTCAACATTCACATAAATTCAACAAGTTTAAGTTGCTGTGTGTCTCTGTGTGTCACAAGCACGAGAAAACTCCACCAATGACAGATTGTTTATTTAATCTCTATACTTTAATCTAGATTGAAGCATCTCTCAAAACAAAGCGGCACATTTAAAGTGTCACCACGCCCTAGAACCACATTTACGGTTGTCCAGGTTTACCGTAGGATGTGGTCTTGTAAGAAATTTTTTTCGATATGAGACAAAATGTGCCTTTTTCGTTTTCTTGAACGGAACGTGAAATGATACCGATGTGTTTGCAGCTTTAGAGAGTATTACATGGCATGCTTTTGCCGCTCAGTTCAGCTGTGCTGCCACACATTTAAACCCAAGCTGGCATGTGGGCACTCTCACGTATGAACCCACAAGAGGTTTTCTTTATACTCACAGAAACCTGGCTGCACACACGTCCTCTCTGTTCCCATTCACTCCTTCATTGATTCCCAGTTAAAGCTGCAGTAGATAAACTCTTGCTATCTGATCGCTCAAGGCTCCGGTGGGAGGGACTTTCTTATCAAATATAATCTGAACACAAAGGTTTCACTGTGCTTCACTTACACACACCTTTGACATTTTACCGTGATAAGATCTTTATTCACAAGCTTTGCTGTTGGTAAAGGATTCATTCATAAACACTCTCTAAAATAATAACACTGCATTATAAAGTGTAAGTAAAGAGAATAGACCAAACCAAGAAAAGATCCCGATCTTCTGCACTTTACAGTGTAACAAAAGCTTTTTGCACGCCAAAAAATGTCCAAAATAACTTTCATTGTCTTATTTGCTTTTGCAAGATTTTACAAAGACTCCTAAAGAATCAGTTTTGTGACTCATTCGTTTATGCGATCACATTCTACTGTGATTTTTACATGGACTACAGAAATACTTTTAAGAAAGTACAATTGCGATAATTCCTAGTTTTAGGATGCATTTAAAATTAGACAATGTTTGGCTGAGATATAACAACTTCCTCTTCATGTCGAAATAGCAACTTTTTAACGATGTGAAAAAAACCTTCGCATTTTAACATCAGACATAGCTTAAGATAAGACTGATTGAGTTTTGAGGTGAACGGATACAATCTCCAGGAGGAGTTCAGTAATTGTGCAAAAGTTCATTTTCAGGAGTTTTTACAAAATAACTCACTTCCTGTTGGTTTTGGAAACTCGTTCCAATTGACTTTTTTGTTGGTCTTGGTCTCTTACATAAATTTCAAACATATCTGTTGAACACAGCAGTACAAAACACCAAAACATGTTGCATTCCATGTTGCCACTAGGTGGCGCTATAACAGTGCTGGTTATAACGCCACCTAGTGGTAACATGGAATTTATTAACAACTTCCATCAGCCCAGACGCTGCGCATGGGACCTCACTGGACATTGCAACATGCAAGAATCCAAAACACAAGGCTATGCCCACTCGTGATTGGTTCCACCAGAACAAAGTGAAGGTTCTGGAGTAGATCTGGGGAGCACAACTGTTTCTAAACTCCAGGAACAGGGTCGCTTGCCATGACGCTGGTTAATCTGCTTTTGAGAAGTGATTCCACCTCACCGCTCATTACTGACATCACGTCTGAATGACATCATCACCATGTGTTGCCCCTGCTTAGCTGCAACGGTCAGAGTGTTTCAGATCGGCTTTTCTCACAAATCCAGCGGCACATGCCACCCTCCCGTCAGCAAACCTTCACATTTACACCAACTGGATTAGAACCAGGCCACATTTGTGTCGTCTGGCTCCGGATATTAAGAGATTTTCAGCTTTCGAGAATTCTATTAGGAGCCAGATTGTTGAAACACAGTAGCTGACGCTTGCCATCATTCTGGGTTATTTTTATTCAGACGAGGCACTTTGTCAACACCAGAAAATGTGTATCCATGCATTTATTCATTCTAATTATGGAATCCCAGCACAGAACCACGCTGGGATTCTCTGAGCTCCTGAGAGCGGCCCATTCTTTCACAAATATGACGTACAAGTGCAGGTCTTATAATTAGAATATGGTGGCGATCAGTCGGGTGTTGTGAGAGCCCAGTAAACTCTGACAGTGGCAAAGTCCTTACCCTCCTTGTACGAGGTGCCAATGGTCGTCTTCCCCATTGAGACCATTTAAAGGCCTTTGCAGGTCCCTAAACAATATTTTAATGAGTAATTTGGGTTGTAATCATTAAATTACAAGAAATAAACACTTTAAATCATATAAACCACTGTATTCTTGTGAAAACAAGAAACTAAGAGTTTTCACGTAAACAAACATCCAACAGCTCTTGAAGAAAAGTGTTGTTCATGTGTGTTTAGGGCTATTATTAGTAATAAGTAGTAGAGAAGATTAGAGGAATGCCTCTCGCTTGAGCGGAGGCGGCTGCAGCAAAGCAAGCGTTTGATGGCATTTACATCTCCAAACCAGATCGACGTAACAAGAGAATGTTTGTGTTCACAACTCCATAAACAGCTCTATTTTAAGCCACTGCGAGCAAAACTTTTCTTTGTTCATTTTTGATTTGGGAACACAGATCTTACAGATATTTGTTTGCAATCTGGAGATCGCTGACTTCACCAAAAGTAAAGAAATACTAGGATATCGTTAAACATTCGCAGATTTTACTTAAGGAGCTGCAAGAGCCGATTTAAAGCCGGAATATTTGGAATCCCTCCTGAGCTAATAATATTTAATACACACTCCTTTGTTCCACAGCATCGTTGGTCCTTCAGCGCTGCCTGTTTTTAAAAAGTCACCAGGGCTCTGCTAATGTGGCCTGTAGAGACTCGAGGAACCGTTAGCATTAATGCTTGTGTGAGGAGCTGCCAGGAACCGCAGGTCTCGCTCATTATCCACAAACACATGCATGCGTACACACTCGTCTTGAAGAGCGTCTTTGTGCTGAAGCTGCTGAAGTGCTCCTCAGGGAACTGCGTTCTCCTCACCTGTGGCAGTGGATTGAGATGTTACGAGAGCTGTAAAGCATCGAGAAGAGAAGAGAAGAGAAGAGAAGAGAAGAGAAGAGAAGAGAAGAGAAGAGAAGAGAAGAGAAGAGAAGAGAAGAGAAGAGAAGAGAAGAGAAGAGAAGAGAAGAGAAGATGCTGATCTTTGAAAGGCTCATCTAGAAATCTTGGAAGAATTGGAGCAGTGATTTTTACATTTTTAGTACCAAACATTTTGGTTAGCTTCTCACATGGGTGCAGATACAAATATAAACCGTACAGGGCCACACAGACTCACGGGTGGGGGGTAGTTTGAACTCATCCATCCTCTTGACGTCTTGTTTTGGAACTGTGGCAGGAAACCCTTGCTAAACTCCTGCAGCTTTCTGGTTGAGAGGTAGCAGTGCTAAACCTGAAGCCGCCGTGATAACTTCATGTTTTCAGATGTTAGCGATGCTTGGAAAAGTCCTGATTCAAGTCAAAATTAAATTATCGCAAAAAATTGCATAGCAGTTAAGACTGACTGTATTTTTGTTTACCTTTTAACATTTTAGGACTAGACCAACTTTTGTATTTGGCTCTTTCTAAGTTAATATATAAATGTATTTATATATACAACTGTACAAACTTTCAAGCTTGTAAAAGTGCTCATTTTTGGGGGAAAAAATGTTCCTAATCCCTCTGTGAATAATATGAACCAACCACCGTGTCTCTGACTTTACTTAGCTAAGCTAGAGAATAGAGATATCAAATTGGTTGCTATGGTAAACAGTCCGGTTGCTATGGAGTCAGCGACATAATACAATGTTCCCTATGTCAATATAAGTAAAATAAACTAACCCCCATATTTCTATCACTCTTCTCAGGTCACCACCGGCGCGCCTCGGACCAGAGACTTTCTCACTGTACCAAATTTAATTTAGATAAATTTTTTTATATATATATATTTTAATGTTTTTTTTTTTAATTCATAACAGCATCACACCACTACCACATAGTCGTGTAAGCCCTCTAGACACTGGGATTCACCTCAGAGCACTCAGAGCCCTAAATTTAGTTGACAGACGAGCTGGGAAATCCCACCATGTGACCCTCGTCCTCAACAACAAAGACTGTTGTCAGAATTCACCGCGAAAAGCTTTCAATGCCACTCGGAGACCATTTCTAAGTTTGTCCAATCTGAATGGCATGTGGTCTGAGAACGGCCAAGCATCGTCAAAAACAACCTCAAATAGCTTCAGGTATGATTAGAATTTTGTCGAAGTGTGACATTGATTTACGTCGTCGACTGGGGTCCAGAAGCACCGCGGTGAGCTATAAATCTGCAGTGGAATGACAAGCTAAGAGGATTCGTGTCTAAATTTGAGCAAAGATTAATGTAGTGAACCCACTCACAGTAAAACAATGCCGTGCTTATGCTTTATTTATCCAACAAAACATGCCTCCGGGTCGTTTGAGGATGTAAACATGACGGAAATAAAAGTTTCACTTAAATCTTTTCAATAGTTGTGATGGAGCTGATGCTGCTGTTGGGATAAGCGGCTGAAATTATGTAAAGCTTGTAAAGCTGAACACGTCTCATCCTAAACTACAGCCACCAAACTTTGCCAAGACATCCCAATCGGTCTGACTCGAGTTGCTATATCTTTTCAGAGTGGTACCTCTAAAGATATCGCTGAGAATGCCTAACATGGTGTCAACCACTGTGCAAAAGTATTCGAACCCTGTACTCCAGAAGGGATTACAGATTTAACATTGACTTACAAAGGCCATTGAAAATAAATGTGAATAGGCAAAACAACTTCAGAATGAAATAATGTGAAATAATGTTAATAATAACTTACATGCTCCCTAGCAACCAAACTGTCTATCCTAGCAACCAAACTCTTGTCAATGATCGAGACATGGGGCTTAGTTTATATTACATATGACATGGAAAAATTGTGTTACTGACTCCCCCATAGCAACCAGTGCGTTTACCATAGCAACCTATTTGGTATATCTCTATCTCCGCTTAGGAAAACAATAGAGGCATGAGGGATGGTATATTTTACTCATGTTGACATGGAGAACATTATATTACATTAATGACTCCACCATAGCAACCAAATGAGCAGATCTATATCCAGCTTCCGAAAATTCTAGGAACATATGAGAAGGGAACCTTTTATTGACATCATTGGTTTCTCCCTTCTCATCTCGACTTTTCAGAACACTCAGAACAATCGAGCCCCGTTGCCTTGTGGTTAAGCGTAGAGCAAGGCAAGCTTTTAGATCATGTAAGGTATCCATGTTATAAGTAGGGGGGGGGGGGGGATGAAGCTCGGACTCAGTCGAAGAGGAAGAGGTTGGGCTGGCTTAGATGCCTTGATTGGGAGCAGCTGATGGCACCCCCTGATTATTCCTCCTGAAACCCGTTTAACAAGCATCGCTTGGGTTTTTGGGTGAGCTGTCTCCTTAAGCACTCCGCCTCTCACATTGTGCCAGGAGGAGCATGCGGTTTTCATTAGTACCCTGCGTGTTTTATTGCCCAGATTGCTCTGCTGTGGTCAGGAGCCTGGTCCAAGTCCCAAACAGTAACCATGGCAACCCAGTTTTGTGGGAATTCTTCTTGGTGCCCCCTACACTTGCTGCGGTGACTTCATATGTTTTCTTTGACCTTAAACACATGAAGTACAATTTGCCAAACTGCGCAGAACTTGCTTCATCCAGTCTCCAATGCCGATTGGTCACCTGTCCAGCTCCAGACGCAACGTGTCCCTTTGATGTTTCGTCAAAGAACTGCTGAACGTTCTTTCAAACCCACTGTGTGTTTGAGTAGCTGTTCTTTCACAATGCTCGCAGTTTTTACTGTGTTACCAGTATATACTTATGGGGGGAATGGTTGAGGGGGCACTCCTTTCCCTCACAGAACTGGTTTCTAGTGTTGAATACCAGCATGGGTCTCTTTGTTCAAAAACTCTGTCATAAAGAAATACCAAAAGTTCCTTTTAAAGATCTCATCCGGGCGTTCTCATCTCTCTCTCTCTCCTCTCTCTCTCTCTCTCACTTTATCTCTCTCTCTCTCTCTTTCTCTCCCCTTCTCACTGTCTCCTTTGCTTTTTTCCTCTCTCTTTCTCTCTCCCTCTACATATCCCCCCCTCTCTCCCTCACTACCTTTCCCTCTCCCTCTCTCTGTGCCATTTCCCATCAGCCTGAGAAATGGGTTGTAGCTGTGTGTGACGTCTGTAAATGTGCGCTCTGCTGAACAGCGAGCTCTGAATTCATCAGGACTGTTTTTATTTCTCAGGTTCTGTGCAATGGGTGGCTGATTTATTTCGGAAAAGTAATGAGCTGGTGGTCGTAACAGCCAAAGAGCCGTTAGACACCGTTTCATCCCCACATTAGCGCTGAAGCTTTCCCACCAGTGCCACAGCTCTTTTCTCTACCTGGAAAAGTCAATCATGTCACATGACCAAGGGCATCAGTCACCGTGATCAATCTGTCCCTCTACACATCTGATCGTTTTCATACTGTCGGTTAAAACTCTGTGTTCAGCCAAAAATGACAATTTGGCGGTCATTTATTCGCCCCTCGCTTTATCCCAAATCGTGTGATGGTGGAAAATGTGATTCATGATCTGCATTCATCACCACAACTGCCCGAAACAGATAGAGCTATGTTCACATTCCTGGAAAATGAATGTGCTGTCAATTAGTGTAGAAAACAAATTTTTAATTATTTACCCACAAAATCAAATAGCTCAAGCCTCTATTCAGTTTTATACATTATGGATCAAACGTGACCAAAAAAATGATCTGAAACACGTCGTTATTCTGAAAAGTTTGTGTCAATGAAGTATTTTGAGTTTCAGGGAATCTGTTCCTCTTGGCTTCTGACAGGTTTTAAATCAGAGTTTCGTGGCCAATCAAAAACAGTTATTCTATGGCTATTAAACCAGGGGCTGGTAGTTTTGGTTTTGTAGGCAGGTGCCAAATCCAGCAAGAAAATAAAATCATCGTCGACAAAAATCTTCTCAGAAAGTGTTCAAAGATGTCTTGGTAGATGGCTGCGGTCAGCTGTGGACTTTGGTAAAAGACAGTGGACCCACACCAGCAAATGCCATGGATCCCAATCACTGACCGTGGAAACATAGAAATACATGCAAATAATGTAAATAATAAAAGACATGTGGTGCAACCATCACGTGTAACTGTAAGTATTGACCACTGTACAAATATTTGACCAATATTTTCTTTTTAAAACAACTTGTTTTCTTTTAAATGTACCATAGCCGCACCTCTCCGTTAATCACCATATAAGTGGCCCATTTACAGAGTCCTTGTGTGTTTTTACAGCTTGAGATAGCACTCGTTCTGAATCTGACCTTATTTGACGGCAAACGCGATTTCAGATTTTAGTTCAGTCCGGAACAATAAACCAAAGAAAACTCCTCAAAAATCCTCCTCAGCAGAAAGTATGAAAATGATGAAGAAACCATATGGAAACCGAGCGAGACGACGAGCAGATGCAGAGATTTGTAGCAGTAATTTTGGTGGCATTAAAATTCATAATCAGAAAGAAATACGGCTTGTGGGAGAGAACATATATAGAGCGAAGGCTGAACACAAGCAGTGCAGCGGGGGGGAGACACACATTCATGCCTCAGCAGTAATTCTTCAAACCCAAGATGTGGCCTGTTATTACTGCTCAGGTCAAACTCATAAGAGCTGCAAGTGATTTCCCAGACAAGAGATAATCACATCAGCACATTGTATATCTGACGCGAGACAAACGAGCTTCGTTTAAGATAATTATTAGATTAATATAAATATTTATTTATGTTGCATTATGCTGCAGAAAACGTATCTGCAGCACGCACCTTGTGGTTTCACGGTTCATGACCCATGTGATGGAAGGTTTATTTCAACATTTAGAGACAACACAACAAAAAAGAAATCCTGGATTCGGGACTTTTAATGGAAAATATTTCTTCATTTCTACAGGGAGGGCTTTGTTTGACACATTTAGTGACTTTTTTTTTAATTAAAACTAAAGTTAACACGCTAACTCTGATGTTGGATTGTGAAAAGTGCTATTTATTTAATATTTTATTAAATTTTGCCTGTCACTATGAATAAGCCAAATATCAGCCAATCCTTGTGTCTTTTGATTTTATGTTACGTCAGTGACAATATAATGCTCCTCATGTCAATTTGAGTAAAACAAACCAACCCCCACGTCTCTATGGTTTTCTTAAGCTGAGATGGAGATGCGCCAAATTGGTTACAATTAACCAATCCTCATATTTCTTTCATTTCTTTCAATATATTTCAGACATTTTTGTTGCTGGGTAATAGAGTTTGGTTGCTAGGGAGCCATCACATGGGGGAGTAGATGCTTGGCTGAGTTTTGTTATCTCCAGGGGAGTAAAACACCTGGTGTGGTGTTTCCTCCTCTGGATCGAAACAGTTAATGTATGTAGTTATTTATTAGTTGTGTTTACCACGGACCAGTTTACATTAATTGCGTCAGGACAAGGCAGTGTCAGACGGAAAGGGGGAGTGGGTAAGGGATTGGAGAAAGTGAGGGAAAATGGTTCAGGAGTGAACAACAAAAATAAGTTGTTTAAATGACGTGATAACAGATGATGTTTTGAAAATGAACCTTAAAGTTGTACAAAATACAGGAATTGTTTCAGGTTAAATCAGGTCAATGTTTTCATGTTAATATCTAAAAATGCTTTTGGAGTTTTGTGACCCTTTAAACAATGTATTGTATCTGTACATTGAATTTGATGAGCAGTGATTGCGTACGGGGTGTGTGTGTGTGTGTGTATGTTGGGGGGGGGGGTGTTCACTAGAGGGAGCATGCACTCCGCTGATGACTGATACTTGATACCAGCTGACATCTGGCGCCCTTTTAGAAAGGCACGAACAGCCCACACGCACACACACACACGCACACACGCACGCACGCACACACATACACACACTCTTGCACAGCACACACACACAGCATAACTTGTCACAGATCAGCACCACTAGCTCCCCACCCTTACGTTCACATCCCACCAGACCTCAGACTATGGCTGGCTGGTGCCCACACTATACAGAGACACAGAGCTCACAGAGCACTCGTCCCTCACTGGCCTGCTGCTGGTTATTCTGGGAAAGCCTGTGAGGAGCCTCCCAGGATTTCCACTATGGAGGCTGTCTGTCTGATTGTCCTCTCTACGAAGAGGTAATGTCTGGCACTTGAGACTGTCAACTGGAAGGACGGTCCGATAAAAGACTTCTTTTTGGGCACACATGACTCTTGTGGTCATGTGACTGTGAGAACTCCTCATTAGCCAATCAATGGCGAAGTCTGATGCAGACAGAAAAAGTGTGTGAAAGAGTTTGTCTCTTGTGTTGTGTGATACTCATGTGTTGTGCTGTCGGACGTTATAGTTACTTTTCCAAGTACCCGGTTACTTTCATGATGATGTAACTCAGTTACTTTTTAGGAGAAGTAACTAGTATTTGTAACTAAAAGTAAACTGTTCACTACAGCCCTGGTAAAGGGAAAGCAACATATACAAGCATACATACAGTGAGATAAATAACCATTTGATCACGCTGAGTCTAAACATAAAAGTCTGGAAATCACATTTATTTGTGTGAAAATACTATTGTTTTAGCCGTTTTGTGTGCAAGTCTCTCTAAATCACTTTATTTATCATTTGATTTGTCACTTTTTATTTTCTTTTCCGTTGCTAATTGTAATAAAACGCAGAACTAAATACCTGTTGCATATTTCTGCTGTACCAATCTCAAATCAAGGTGTTATCAACCAGTGTGTTGTATTCAGGAAGTAACTGTTGAATTTCACACATTAAATATAAAGGATGGGGATGTGTTCAGCGCAGACAGCTACTGCCACCTACTGTTTCTCTCTCTTATAGAAGAAAAGTTGCTATTGTTTGAATGTTTTAAAAAAAAAAAAAATATATATATATATATATATATATATATATATATAACTTGAAATTAGGCTAAAATAATTTCTTCAGTAAAGATAGATCTTTATAATCTACTTGTGTACAACACATGGTTGCTTGTCCATATAAAGTGTTAAGAAATCTTTTGTGAGTGAACAGTGGGCTCGAGATGTGCTGCTGCCATCTGTTGGACATGAGATGAGATGCAAGAGGCTCTACCACGTGACCAGTTACAGATTCTGTAGAACTACTAACATTTCAAATGTAAAAAAAGAAAAAAAGGTTTGAGTTTGTGTGATCACAAATATTTTTATTACTATATTGGCTTTTGTTTCTCGTTTTTGAGTGGAGAGGTTTTACTTTATTTTATACTTTGAAAGAAATGTAAAAATTTTAAGATCGTTGAATTTCACACAATAAAAATGTATAGTATGTTAAGAAAATTATTATTTTTTCTTTATTAGATGCATTACATTTAAATAAATCTATGAAATGTACTGGGTAAATAATTTCCGAGAAAGAAGCATGGCTTGGTTAATATTATTTATTATATTTCCTGATTATAAAGTTCAAGAGAGAAATGGAAAACACAAAATTAAATCAATCTGTCCAACTGGTGCAAATGCATTTTGAATTTATAGAGAAAAAAAAAATCTATGTCCATGTGACTGCTGTGGCATAACCCTTACACACTACCAGAAAACCATATTTACCATTAGAGCTCATCCCATTACTCCAATTACAGAACACTGAACTACAAACAAGTCCAAACCAATGATCAAGATTTATTTTTAATTACAAAAGCAACATTTTCTTGAAATCAAGGCACAATTCATTATGGTACACAATTATGAGAATCTTTCTACACATTGTCTGAGAAGAATCTATGATGTTTGGGGGTTAGTGCACGTTTCCGGCTACAGTGTGCGCCATCTGTACAACGCTGCCTTCTTGTGGTGGTTAAGGTTTAGTGTAACGGATGTACTTTTTCCCAGATGGCACTTCTTTGAGGGTGAAGCCAGAAGGAAAAAGCTTGTTCGCCTCTTCGTCCGAAAGAGAAGGGATGACCATGACCTCTTGACCAGGCTTTAAAACCGAAAGAACAAACAAAATCATGAGAGAAATTATATTTCTATATTCCTTTGTTCTATTCATTCGATGAGTTTTCTTTGTAAAATAAACTTTCTTGGAGATGCGCTAAAGTTTGGAATGTTTAGAGATGCAGCAGCTTGAGCCCACAGCTATAGTTTCCAATTAAAGGTAATTTTGACGGTTGTGTTGCAGCACTCGTAATGAGGTCCTAAGATTACGCGAAGTCACATGGTTAACACAGCTTGAATGATCCAATCAGGATGTGCTAAACTGGCCTAAATATACTTGAAAGAGCATTCTGAACAATCTATGAAGTGGGAAAGTAAATGCAGTTATACAAAAACAGACTGAAATGATTTATGACCTTGTGCCTTATTTCATTACGCCAATATCTGCGACTGTTTGATTGTGCTCCCACTGTTAACAATGATGACCAGAGACTGAAAGTTGAGAAGCATTCTCCAGCAGAATGATGTGAGAAAGTGAGCAGCGGTTAGTACTCACCTATTTATATGCAAACCCGCTCACTGGCATCTCAGTAATTCAAAGCTGGCCACGCCCCTTTATTTAGAGTTTTTAAAGTGAAACGAACACTTCACCTTTCAAAAGTGAACACTCTGCAGGGGTTTTCACAGCTCAGCTTTGAAAATCCCGGGGAAAAGGGTCATGGTCGGATGGAATAAATAGATAGTGGGGAGCTTGTTTGCATAAAAAGAGGAGTGCATAAAGCACTGCTCAGTTTCTCACACGCACTCCGGTAAGATGGAGTGTCACCGTGTTTATAGAGCAGTGTAGAAGGATTACGTCTAGATTTATGGTCTCTTGTGATCATTGTTAACAGTGTTCCCCATTGTTAACAGTGGGAGCACAGTCAATGGGGAAATCCCAAAATTATTATTATTTTTTATTTTTTTTTTACCAACCCTTGTTAAATAAATAAATTTGCACATTTTCACTTCACTTAATTCTGGCTCATTGGAAGCTGTCGGTTTTTAAAAATCCAAAGATCAAACATTGCCACAGTCCCTTCCAGGAGCTAAAGTATGAGCAAGAGAGTCCTACCTTCCAGTCCACCGGCGTTGCCACCTTTTTAGTCGCCGTTAACTGCAGAGAGTCAACCACACGGAGAATCTCATCGAAATTACGACCGGTTGTAGCCGGGTACAGAATGGACAGCTTTAGTCTCTTATCCGGACCAACCACAAACACCTGAAATGACAGATGGGAAAGGGTTTTTAGGAACTGGCCTCTCATGGTTTCATATATGGGGCACTCTACGAGTAGATGTTCCACCGATCTCCCACTTGCATTAGCTGCACTCGGGGGTCTTACTTTTTTTTATCTGTAAAGTTAGGAATGCTGACATGGCACTCAACAGCTCACTTTATGAAGTCTGCCTCTAGTGGTGAGTCGATGAGCTGCAGGGTCCATCACTTCCTGTTACGCACCACAGGCGAAGAAATACTGGGGTTGCCACTTGGTTCTTTTTTTTTTTTTAACCCAAACTTTTGAATCATCAAAGATAAACTTCATAAGCACAAACATCTCTGGAGGGATGCTGCCTCGACCTTTCAAGTTACTGTTATGCAAGAACAAACACTCCATTGTTCAGTCAACATTTGATCGTGCGACCACTCCATTGCAATTTTAAGTTGTCCAGTCTCCAGAGCATAACTCTTCCACCTCCATGACAGTTGAGACGGTATATTTACGCAGCATTCCTCCGAATAACTTGATTTGATCCACTTTTTCACCCAGTTCCCCTGTGAATCGTTCAGATGTTTCTGGGAAAAAGCTTTACACAGCAAGGACGGAAATGCTGTTTAGACTTGCGCCCAAAACAACCACTCACACAGCGGGCAGTAAGGGGCATCCCATCTTTGTCTCTCTCATCAGGGTCGAGCATTCCCAGCAGCACTGCCAGCTCCCTCTTATCATCCGCTATGATCGGGAAGGGCAGGGGACAGCAGCTTTGATCTTGGTTAAACGAGACGATGTCCTTAAGAGAGAAATAGACACAAAGATTATTGGCAACACAACACTGTGGTGGGGTTTGCTGCGAACAGATAAATGCTATTCCATACTTGAATTAAATATTCACATACATCATAAAAGTAAATTTTAAAAAAGGTCAATATGTTTTGTAGCTCCGCAACCAGGCCAATTTGAAAAAGAATGAATATAAAATTGTTATTTACCCAGATTTAAAAAAAATAAAAATAAATAAATACTATGAGAATCATCGCCCACCCTTACTGATTTAGCTAGTTTTTGTTTTTAAAAATGTATTTGTAATTTATCATATTTGTATTTGCTCTCTAGAGCGTGTAGTTGTGCTACATCCGCAGACCTCGCTCCATTTGCGATGATCTTCCACGCTGTCGATGGAGAGTGCGATCATCTTCACGTCGCGCTTCTTAAACTCCTCATGGAGCTTTGCAGCACGGGCCAGTTCAGTTGTGCAGACTGGGGTGAAGTCTCGAGGGTGGGAGAACAAGATGCCCCATCTGCGGAGCGAAAATAAAAGGTAATGATCGCTCGAATGTTTTATTGTGTATTGATATTTCTAAATAAGCAGATGGCATTTTCTATATTTTTCCCCAAATAAGTCTGGTAGTACATCCTGAAGGTGAATTTGATGGAGCATTTCACAGTTGCGTTATTAACAATTTACTGATCAAAACGTATCTTAGGTTTGGCAGTTTGCTGATAGTCCCTAAGCATCAGTTGGAAGGCGAAAGCGCCAGATGCATTGGGACAAATTACACAGATTTAAAAAGTAGTAACGTGTCTATTAAGAGCATTTGGGTATTGAGCTTTTGAGTCAGGAAAACTGAATCTGTAGCAGTTTTACTAAACTAACGTTTAAGAGAAACTGAAGAGATAAACCAGTGAGCAGTTGCATAAGTGTTCGTTAAAACATTCCCTTTATTTTTATTGAGCGTTGTACAAGTTGAGATCTCAAAGTGCATTCTAGACTGTTGTGACCCTTTAAATTAAACCAAACCGTTTGATTTCTGATAACTTTCAGAGTTTTTAGATTGGTTTGTCCTTTTATGGTCCCTTCTGTACAGTCATAGTATGTTTCAAAACAAAAATGATTCTTGTTTAAATGCATATTTATTATATTATTTAGCATACCTCAAAAAGCCTGCAAGTTGTTTATAAAAAAAAAAAAAAAAAAACTAAGAAGAGCATCAGGTGGAACCATTTCAAAACAGCCGCATCCATGAAACCAGCTGGGAGTTCTGTTATGCAACCAGTCACATGTTTGAAAGTTATAGAGAAAAATATCCTTCCCTTTCTGCAGGAATCCTCATCTACTTTGAGGAGCGTGTTTATCTGCCATAAGCCCATGGTAAAGCACATGAACGCAGTGTTGCAGTTTTTGCAGAAAATACAGGTCAGGGCTGCTTTGTGAAACTCCACAGGGCAGCACTTCTGATTCAAGCCCTTTGAATACGGTTAAAGAAACATAGCGGAGCCCTCTGAAAGAAGCTCTAGTCGCATCACATGATCCCCACAAAGAGGGACTTCTAATGATGCAACTATGAAGAGCTCGTTTGGAAATCAGAGAATTAAAAGAGCAAAATCGTAGTTCAGGCGACTAAACTGGGATTATTTTATGAACCCTTCCCTTCAAATCGCACAGAACTAGATTTTGAGCGTTTTCTACATCTGTTTATTATCAATTTAAAAACTTTCCCCTCACTCCTCCCTAGAGTTTTACTTTTATACATGAGGAGAAAGTTTGGCTTGGTGTGGGGAGCAAGAACAACTCCCCCCGCTCACTTGTAGATAAGGCTCTGCAGAGAAATGAGGGCAGTTGCACAAGCTGAAGATCACGTCTGCAGCGTTTTAGTTTCAGATCAGTTCTGTGAGTCAGTGAGGAACAACGAATGCAAGGGATCCAAATAAAGCGCTCCCTAACAGCCCAGTCCGGCCAAAACCAGAACAGTACTGCCATTGTTCCGGTTGATGCATTCCAATGGCTTGAGAGAAAAGCTTCATCAAAATTATCACAAGTTAGTGTAATAGTCTCAAATTTGGCAAGACCAGTCCCTTTAATTCAGATTCAAGAGACACAGCAAGTATTACATACTCCACTTTATGCAAGTTATGCTTAACAATATTAAAGTAACTCCAAATAGATTGAAAATGATCTTTGCACTGATTTAGCTCCAAATGTGACCTATCTATCTTAAATCTATTTTCATTTCCTTTGTTGCAAGAGTTGGGTCAGCATTTCCCTTCATTTACTCTAGAAAAGATTGCACATTTAGAAAATAATGCACAATACACATACTTTTCTCAAGAACTACTATCAGGGATTTAAAATAAGCAAAAGTAGTTTGTATTTAACAGGAAAACAATCAGACATTTACGAATTGGCGGGAATAAGTAAAAACTGCTATTCAGAAGGAGATGCTTGTTATATTTATAGTTTTAATCAGACACCTCATTTCCCACGGGCCCAACGCACTCCATTATAAAACGCGATCAATCTGCTACTTACGAATTCCCCAAGAACTCGTGAAATTTAATCTTTCCGATAGTTGTCTGTGCATCAAAGTCAGGGAACACGTCTCCCAGCAAAATCCCAGGCATTGCAGCTTTATTTCAGATAACACTTGAGCTGTTCTGGATGAACGCATGCGACCGTGAACTTAGACTGGAGCGGTTTATATCATCCAGGAAGTCAGCTAAGGGAATCTGATTGGAGGAGAGAAACAATGTGGGCGGGTCATTATTCTGATTGGATGACACGCCACTCCTCCTGCGCTAAAAAATTATATTTATTAAATACACATATAATTAAATACATAAATAGATAATTTCCTTCATCTGCATACTGTTCAAACTACAGTTCAGAAGTTGGTGCTACCTAAGGTTAAGACTACAACTGCTCCCGGCATGCCCCGCGCTGAAATCCGCTGCGCAAAGATGGCGCCTCGCGTTCATCCAGTCGAACCAGTTCTCTTTCATCTCGTTTAAAATGAAAATTTAATCCAGACCATCTCAAAAATTCCAATCACACTCCCGCAGTGATTCCAGACCAGCGAATAAAATGCCGTCGTCTCCTAAAGCCCGGAACAGTGCGGCTCGCATCGGTGGCGGTAGTGTCCCGAGCCCGGCTGGAAGTTCGCGGACCGAGCTCCGAGCTCATCAGCCCCTGCTGCTCCAGAGACAGGCTTCCGACCCCGCCGCGGCGCGTCTCCGTGCCTCGGAGAGCCCTGTTCGGCGCCGGGGCTCGGGCTCCCCCGGTTCCACCCAGTCGCTACCGGAGGAGGACTGCATGCGCCTGCATCCGTCGCTGCTGGGCATCGCGTTGCGCTCGCTGCTTGCCGTGGATCTGTGGCTCTCCAAGCGCCTCGGCGTATGCGCCGGGGAGGACGCGTCCTGGGGCAGTGCGCGGCCGCTCATGAAGCTGATCGAGGTGTCTGGACACGGAATCCCGTGGCTGGCCGGTGCCGGGTACTGCCTGTACAAAAGCGACAGCGCAGCGGGGCAAGAGGTGATGCTCAACCTGCTCATGGGTAAGGAGAGGATAATGGCTGCAAATTAGAGAGCTTTCCCAAAAAAGTCTTTTATTAATTATCTAAAAAGTCAGATGAATTCTCAGTGCACGCTATGCCAGTAACTTAGATTCCTGTTGAATGGCAGGGGAAACACTGCTGGTAGACAGAACTCAAAATCATTTGAAAAATAACTCAACTGGTGAAAATGGAATTTTCTGATATTTTTCCCTTTCACCAGCCTTGGTTTTAGACCTGGTCCTTGTTGGTGTGCTGAAGGCTGTGGTACGTCGCCGCCGTCCTGCTCACAATCGAATGGACATGTTCGCCACCTTCTCCGTGGACAGCTATTCCTTCCCATCAGGCCACGCCACTCGTGCTTCCATGTGTGCCCGCTTTCTTTTGACCCACTTGGTGCTTGCTGCCCCCGTCCGGGTTCTAGTTCTGCTTTGGGCCACCATCGTCGGCTTTTCTAGGGTACTGCTCGGGCGCCATAACGTGACGGATGTGGCATTTGGGTTCTTCATGGGCTACTGGCAGTATAACTTGGTTGAGATGCTCTGGTTGTCTCCCGTTATGTTTCAGAATGCAATCGGACAGCTTCACTAAGCAAATGGTGAAGGGGGTCCATCATCAGAGGCTGCTGCAGTACTGTTAACGGTTCCATGATGTTCATAACAACACGTTTATCTACTGTGTCTAAAAACTTGAATGTACAAGTGTTTTTCATCTCAAAGCGATTGTACACCTGAACGTATCTAAACTAAGCTTTCATTAACTTTAAAAAGTGTTCCTGGAGCAAAAAAAAAAGAAATCTCATTTTTAAATTTATTATCTTCAGTTGTAAAGTCAAATGCTACGCCCTGTCTCATAGTAAATGTCTGCCAGTATCTGGTGACTGTCTCTGGCTTTAAATAAGGACTTTTTCTGCTTTTTCCATAGAATTCATAATAGCATTGTTAAAGTAGATGAGTGGAATTTAACCCTGTGGTGCATGAATGGTGTTGATCCTGGATGTCATCTCCTGCGCTTGTGCCGTTTCGACTTGCGGTAATCGTCCCCAATTAAAGGCGGTCCCCTTTAGCCTAAATACGTCATTAAACATCTAACAGGAAGAAACTGGTGCTGTTAATTCCAATCGAACAGCTCACAAAGCTAATCAAAGTCAACAGGTACGAAAAGGGGCGGGGCTTACCGACAAGTGTTTTTCACACATTCGAAGAACAATGTAGATTCGTTGATACAGTTTCAAGAACAGCATGCTTTAATAGTTGTAATAAGTGTATTATTCTTTAATTTTATTTTCAAAAGTAAGGCAATAAATAATGCACAATAAATCTATTTTTGAGACCAAGTTTACAGAACCTCCAAAGGGGCTTGATGGTGGAAGGAAAAATAATTATTTACCTTTTGAAAAAGTGTTGGTGGAGGAGTCTGGGTAACTTCATGGGTATCTGTAATACACTGAAAAGTACAGTTGGGTCTGATCATGCAAAATACTGAGAAGGTCTACGCTTCTTCTTTGAAGTTTATTATGAATATGAGCCGGAGCGACAACAGGAAGTGAATGTCTGAATAGTTTGTGCTTACCAAAAAGTACTTTTTGAGAGCACTCAAGCTTTGCAAGAAATTGCAAAAGTGTTTTGCGAGGGTATAAAGTTTGAGAGGAAATGCAAAAGGTATAATATATTTTAAAGGTATAATTAAGTATTTTTCAAGACAAAAGCATCCCTTTTCAAAAAATGTAAAAACAAGTTACCAATCCCTTTTTTTGCTTGTTCTTTTTTTAATGATTGCCTCCGATGTTCAATAAGGTTGAGGATAGAATAACTCATGGTCTTCATGGTCGTGAACATACATTTTTTTTCTAAAGAGTTACACTGCCATCTGCTGGTGAAACTCATTCCTGGGGAGTCGCTGCCAACCACATTCCCACCGCTTTCAGATGTACCCTGAGATCTGAGAGCTCTATTGATGCTAGATTCAGACATCGATGTTCTCAATTTTTTCATTTCTTTTCTAGGGACAACTTTTGGGCCCTGCAAAAAATGAGATAAAAAAAAATGCACACAAGTAAATTGTTATTTCATTTTGCTCAAATAAAATATAATTATATTTTAGTATAGCTTTGCTGCTTCTCACAAACAAAACAAGAAGACATGTTTTGCACAAAATAATGTCACCATTCAGACATTAGAAATCTTGAAGATGTTCTCAGTATTTTAATCAAACACTGCCCAGATCTGTAATTAAGTGGATGAGCTCTTCCTCGTGAATATATAACGAAGTGCAGTGGAGTCTTTGGGGAAATTTTAGCACAGATTTAATGTAAAGTAGCTTCAGAATTTGGAGCGTCCTAAATAGATCTTTCAGAAAGAACTCATGATGTTGCTGCTATTAATGTTTAATCAAACCTAAAACCTTCTTGTTTCTTTTTTTGGATCTTGTTTGTGAGTCTAAAACTGTGCATCGTTCCTGTTCTTGCTCATGATTCGTTTTCCAAACGTAAAATTATTGAATTATTGGCCACAAAAATAGCTTGTTCATTTGAGTAGAAGCCAGAACTTGATGAGAAACGCTGCAAAGGGTTGCCAGATATCTACCAACGATTGATTGAGGACTTTAAAATGGGTAAATTGCTCAATTCAAGTCCCAAATAATCATCTATGCTTCCTCGGAATGAAGAACCTTTACTGTCGGATCCTTTTTTGCTATTGTTGTACAGTTCCTCTGCTTTAAACCACTTTACTGATGATTGTACATGTGGGTCAAGCGTGCCCCAGGGATTTCCATTATTTATTCAACGTTTCTCCCAATCATTATATTACTCACATCTCTCACGTCTGATGCTTACTTTGTTTAAAACGTCTGAGGCTTTTATTTATCTTTTGAAGATTCAAATAATTTAAAAACTAGCAAATCTGCAACTGAGTCGATGAGGTGCATCCTTTATTTTAAACCACTGTTTGCCGTCTACAATGCACCAGTATGAGGTATCCAGTCCTCCAGAGCTTTTAAACACCTGAAAACCAGTTCATGGCAAAATAATGTCAAGCTGGTTTCAATAAATCAATGGTGTTGTTGTCTATTCTTTACTGAAACTTTGATGTAATCATAGTCTGCGGTGGAAAGGGTTCATGTTTTATGTTTGAATAGAAATATCTTCATGTTTATTTTAAATCTCAAGTGACAGGAAAACACCAGGGCGACAAATCCATTGGAACGTTCATTTTTGGTTCCCTGTTAGTAGTAAAATATTGTGAAGGTGACCTAATATGGTTAATTTAAAATGTTTTACATTTATTCTGTAGCACTTGTTCTGTTTGTTTTTTAAATTCAAAGATGGGTTTCTCTGTTGTGAAGCCTCTGTGGTCGAACAGAAGCGGAAGCATTGATTCACTGGGAGACGTATGAGGTAATCAAAAATGTTTGCAATCTAAATGTTTTTTAATGTTGCAATAATTCATGTTTTGGGGACCAGTGTATCGGTTGTTTCTTCAATATACGAGTATTTGTTTTATTTTGTTTCTAGCCATTGGTGTCGATGTCTTCAGCAGATTTTATTTGGTTAATGTGTTGTGTGCTCTGAAATGTGATGGTATACTTTCACCGAAGTGTAAAACGTCAAAGGATTCTCACGCTTGTTAATCAAACTAATATGAATGCTGATCATATTTGTGATTGTAAAACTGTGATTTCATTCAATATGTATTTTCTAAATAAAAACTAAAAATAAAAAGTCTTGCTTTTGCCTTTTTGGGATTATATTTCCGGGCTGTTTCTGGTCGGAAACGTTTACATTGTTTCTTGAAAAGAGAGGTCACCAATGGCGCACCAAAGTGTTTTTTTTTTACTAAAATCTTTTCAATTGGGTTCAGGCTTAAAAAATAACTAAAATGAACGTAAGAGGTGTTAATTAGGGGGTAAGCGGCTAAGTAACCTATTGGTTTTCTCATGTCCCATCTTTTTCCTCCTGTCGTTTGAAGTCTCAAGTTCAAGCATGTCCAAAGTTTAAACAAAAAACATTTGAATTGTAATCTGTAGACACAATTTCTTTTAATCCTGATTCCATGATGGTTTTCCTACCATTTTGACTTTTATGAAAACCCCACATTAACAAACGTCTCCTGGCAACTGGTTTGATTTTCAAGAAATTTAGTCTGAACCATTTCCTTACTGTGTTGACTGTATTCAAGTCGATAACTGTTTTCGATTAGCAGGCGGACATCTTCGTAACTCTACGCCTCGTTTTAAAATGACTGAAGGCCGTAACTCATAAACGTATTGAAACACCGCTGATCTGAGTTCGCATGCACAGTGCTTTCAAGGGGTTTGGAAATATGGGGAAAATGGGTTGATTTATCCCAAAATTATAGAATTGGACTAAATGCATTCTGTGCATCAAGCCGAGTCTAACTATATAGAATTTTTTTTTAATTGTGTGAAATGGTTTTTGAATGCGTCATTCTCATCATTCTGAAGCTGTATCTCAGCAACCGTGTCACATACTGGCACCAAACTTGGTGCGAACCATCAACACCTAAAGCTGACTCCTTTAAAAAAATCTGGGAACAGTGCCACCATAAAGGCAAAGTTTATAAACCTAATACGACTAAAACCACTTAAATTTCATTAATTTTTTTGTTATTTTGCCTACAATTGGATTAAAACGTGTGCATTTGTTGCACTCTTGAGTTTCTGAACTCACTGCTCTGTAGTTATATTTAAATTTGTTTGTGACTGATTGACCACCAAAATGCCAAATGTCATCGATTGAATGAGTAAACATTGATTGAATTCCAACACATGAACTCTCTGCAAGCTCCTAGTTGTGCATTAGTGCAGAGGCTAAACTTCTCTGTTGGGTTTATGACTCTGTTAATGAGAATAAGTATAAAGATCAAAACCTGCTTATCTAACACTTCAGTGGTCCGTTCAAGCAAATCTTAAGTCCTTCGCTCTTCCTCACTTGATTCTATCATAAAAAAAAAACTTTACATATTCTTAACTTAACTCTTAACATATACATAACTTCATGTTGAAAGGTTCCTTTAAACCTCTTCTGCATCTTGCCTCGGTTCAATCCAGTTTGATCCACCTTAAGCAAGTGCCACCCGAGAGTCAAGACAAGCCCCATTCTCTCAGATTCTGGTCATGCTGGGTGGCTTACGCAACAGGCTCATTTCAATGAGAGAAAAGGAGCGCTCCAAGGATAGGAACAGACTGCTTACAGCTTGAGACACACCTTTATTGAAACGGTAAGAATGCTTTTTGTGTGGACGGAAGGAAAGGAAATGAGGAGAGAATTGTCATTTCTGGATGAGCTGTAAACACACTGTTATCTAAAATGGTTGTTAACGTCTAAAAAAGGCAGATCTGCTGCAAACATCCCTAAGATAGAGTTGTGTGCTTGATGACTATAAACAAATCTTTTCAGCAAACTATTATCCACTTTATAGCAGTCAGTGTGGAACAGCAAGTCTCTCATCTTTGAACTCAAATGTGTTCCATTTACAAATGATTTAAGGCTTTTATCTTTGCAGACAGCATGGTTAAACGCATCGCTGTGATTGGAGCAGGCAGCTCTGGTCTAGCTGCCATCAAATGCTGCCTGGACGAAGGGCTCGAACCTCTGTGTTTCGAGAGCAGTGATGATATTGGAGGACTTTGGAGGTTTCGGGTGAGGTTTGATCTGACTGAGTTCAGTTAAATGTGCATATGAGGGAAGAAAGGAAGAGAGTCGAGTTTGTGAGAGATGGACTCCATTAATTTCATGTTGAGAGATAAGCAACAAAATCCAAAATGAATGTAATGGAAAATATTTGCACTTACATGAGTGAAATAAGTATTTGACCCCTTGACAAAAACACAAACCAACCACTTTATTAGGTACACCTTGCTAGTATCGAATATGTGCTGGATATTCTATTTTTTTGCACCACTCTAGACATGATCTTGCGTGAACATCCCAGTAGATCAGCAGTTTCTGCAATTCTCACCTTTCTTCCCCATTCTGATGCTCGTTTTGAACAATAGCGAATCACCTTCACCATGTCTACATGCCTAAAGGCATTGAGTTGCTGCCGTGTGATTGACTGATTAGACATTAATGAGCAGTTGCACAGGTGTACCTAATAAAGTGGACGGCGAGTGTATATCTTAGTACACGAAGACATAACAAATGCTGTCAATTACAGATCCCCTCCCAGAGATTTTTTTATTGAAATAAGGTTCATAGACTGGAAGGGGCTTTGCTTGTTTTGTTTTTTTCTTCCTTTGTGAAAGTTTTTTGCTTTCTTTTGTGATCTCATTTAACATCTGAAAGCAATGTACAATCATAGGCCCATCCAAATCCTCACAGAAGCTTCAGTCACTCAGTTCTCACAGTATCCAAGGACGGGATGACTCCAAGAGGAAGCACCGACGTCCCCTGTGGGTGTCACTAAGAGAAGATGGAGACTTGACATCTTCAAACCCCCATTTTTTCCTCCAATGACAGATAGTTTGATCTTGATCTCATTTCCTTTAATCTGTACTTGATTTTTCCCAGCAGAAGACAGACCTGTACCCACACCCTTAACCTTAATAAGAATATAAAACGATGAAACTCTGTCGTGTTTGTCGTTATTTTTGGTGCCTTTGTTGAGTAAATAACACATTTTTCATTTGGACTGAAGCCAAATAGCATTTTCGTCTCATCTGAGCTTTACTCTTTCCCCTGTTAAAGAGTAATTAAAATGTAAATAATTAACAAAAAAAAAAAATACTTTTGATGTGCCCAAATAATGAGTTTTTCACAGCGGATGCACTGATGCCGTTTCTGTGCAGAACCTTCATCTTTGTTTTGTTTTACTCGCAGGACGAACCGCAGGCAGAGCGCTGCAGCATTTATTATTCTCTTACCGTGAACACCTCTAAAGAGATGATGTGTTTTAGTGATTTCCCTGCTCCCGATCATTTCCCGAACTACATGCACAACTCTCTGATCATGCAGTACTTCAAACTCTATGCTGAGCACTTCGACCTGATCAAGCACATTCGCTTCCAGGTAATTAACCCTGCAGACCTTTTTCTGGCTCATTCCCAGAGACAATAAATGTGACAGAAGAAGCCGCCCTGCAGAACAAACAGGCAGTGCACAACTGAGAAAATCACTTTAAAGTTGCTTTAAAATCATTGATATAATTTTGCTTGCAGCATTTGTCACACCTCGCAAAAACTTTTGCCCACACATGAGAACTTTTTAAATCACCACTGATGGTGTAACAGGAATAATTCTGTTCTTTTCAGAGCACAGTTCGCAGTGTGAGTCAAAGGCCTGATTTTTCAGTCTCCGGTCAGTGGGACGTGGTGACCACAGACAGCGATGGACGTGAGGAGCATCATGTGTTTGATGGGGTTCTTGTGTGTGCAGGACACTACACACAACCCATCAAACCTCTCTCGGACTTTCCAGGTGATCGTTTATATGAAATTCAGCCTAAAGTTGGAGAAGAATATCATAAACATTTTTTAAATGTAAACACCATAAAAGTCAGACATCTGCTCCATGAGGAAACAACATCTGAAACCTGAAAACGTAAAGAAATCCTCTCAGTTCCTTGCAGACATTTTATTTTCAAAGCTGATTTACCAAACTTGTTTTAATAGTTTTGAAAATATATTTTTAAGTCCTTTTTTTACATACCAATCTGTTTTAAAATGACTTTTATTATGTTAATTATGCGCTTGATCAGAGATCGGTCATCAGATAAACATCCCTGGATCAGAACACAGACTGGCTGTTTAAGTTGTTTTGTGGAACCTTTTCTCTCTCTCTGTCCGTCACAGGTATTGATGCTTTCCCTGGGAAACTATTTCACAGTTGGCAATACAAGAACCCTGGTGCTTTCGTTGGGAAGAGGGTTGTGGTCGTCGGAATTGGGAATTCAGGTGGAGACATTGCTGTGGAACTCAGTAGAGTGTGCAAAAAGGCAAGCAGCAATTCCAGCATTCCAATATCGATATGTTTTTTTTTTACTGATTAATTCTTGGGAAACCCAATTTTTCCAGAATCCTCATGCAAACTGTCTCAACCTTCTTTAGTCATCGTACTGACTTCTTCTCTTTGTAAACATAGACTATCTCTGATCCATGACACAAAAAGGTGTTGAAAAACCACTGCCAACATTTCCAAAGGACCCTGATCAAATGCTTTTAATATTATTTTTTCCTCTCTTTAACATCAATAGCAGCCTGAAGTCTCTTGAGGTAGTTATCAAGGAGGTTCTTTATCTTCTTTGTTGGTAAAGCAGAACATTCTTCTCGGCAGAAAACATCCATCTCTCCCCAGAGATCTTCAGTGTTATTGAAGCATCAGAAAACGCCTTCCTCCAGGATCCTTTGAGAACATGCTGCATTTATCTTCCATCAGTTCTAACCAAGTTTCCTGTGCCTTTGGAGATCAAACATCCCCAACACATCAGTGACCTGTCTCCGTGCTTCACAGTGGGGATGGTGCTCCGTTCACCATCGGCCATGTTGACTCCTCCACAAATGTAGAGTTTGTATTTGAAAAGTTGAATTTGCCAGGCTGTATAAACTTATATAAACTTCAGTTCCTAAGACTTGCCTCTGTTGGAGTTTTTAGATCTAATGTACGTTTTATACGATGTCCGCAATAGCAGCAACATAGCTTTCCTTTTGTTGAACTGCAGACATGTGAATCCATATTTTTGATTGTTTGTAAACCAACAAGTTCTCAGATTGTTCTTTGCATCATAAAAGTCCAGTCAGAAAGGATCTGTTCTGTTGTAGTGCATTTCTAGTCAATCTTTTCTTTTTCCTGAATCTAGACCTTCCTGAGTACTCGAAGAGGGGCGTGGGTTGTAGGGCGCACGGTTGACAAAGGGCTTCCTTTAGATATGATGAGGATCAGTCGAGTTGGAGGTTTGATAAACCGCCTACTGCCTCGACCTCTGATCAACTGGATTGGAGAGAGAAGCCTCAATCAGAGACACGACCACAAGCTGTACGGACTCCAACCGAAGCGCAGGTGAAAGCTTTGGGTCATTTCTAAAGGTCCACCCGTGATCTTAAATGTTTGACCCCTGCTCGTTTTGCCACGAAGGATTTTTGACCACCGCCCGGTTATCAACGATGATCTCCCTGGTCGTATTCTGGTTGGAGATTTAGTGATGAAATCGAATCTGCAAAAGTTCCGGGCCTCAACGGTTTGCTTCGATGATGGCACTACTGAAGACGACATTGATGCTGTGATCTTATGCACAGGATACGATTACAGATTCCCCTTCCTCCCCCATTCCTTGCATTCTGGTGATGATGGGGATTTGAAACTCTACAAACGAGTCTTTCCTCCATCGCTGCAGCATCCAACGCTTGCTATCATAGGCCTTCTCCAGACCAGAGGGCCCATCATGCCTGTAGCAGAACTGCAGGGACGATGGGCCACCAGGGTTATTGCAGGTAAACAAAAATCATGAAAGTTCTTAGCTTTAAAAACTAATTTGTTTATGTGCTTAGGTATCCGGAGAAACAAATAAGTATTTGATCAATTGGAGATTTTTCAGGTTTTTCCCATTACAAAAAATAGACAGATCAATGATTTCCTTTATTGAAGCTTCATCGCAAAAAGAGTCTCATTTAAAAAAAATGGTGATGCCATCTGCAGCAGGATGGCGCTGTAGATCTGTAGAGCTGGTCTGTGGGTTGTCTGTGCCTGTTCTCACCATCCTGCCCCTCGATTTTTTTTTGCTCTGCCACTTCTGGCCTTAACTAGAACTGTACTTCTGATCTTTCTATTCCGCACAATGTTCTTCACAGTAGAAACTGAGAGCTTTGTTCTCCGAGAGCTTTCAGTATTCTTCAGAAACCAATGATTTATAAAGGAAAATTATAAAAATCTTCAACTTTTTCTTTGTATATTGGTAATGAATCCCAATGTTTTTTTGTTCTCCTCTTTACAGGATTGATGACATAAACTCTCTTTGTCTCACTCTGATGTGTAATTTCCATTTTTTGAGTAATTCATTACTTTGAACAATGGGTTTAATTGTTTGCTTCTGTTTCTCAAGGTCTGAACCATCTCCCTCCACCTGCCAAAATGCTTCAAATTATTGAGAGGCACATAGCAGCAAACCTCAAGAGGTAAATATTTTTTTTAGCAACATTTAAAAATATCTTGCATCATTAATGTAAACAAAGTCAAAGGCGATGCTATGAAGTTTTAAACTCTGTGATCTTTTTGTATTGGCCAAGCAGTTTAGGTTACAATCAACACTTTTGTGGGTGTTTCTTTCTGACTGTCCAGCCTCTCATCCCTGTAGATACCCGTGGCCCAAGCTGGCGGCTCTCCAGGTCGACTACATCCCTTATCTGGACTCCCTGGCGCAGGAAGTGGGTGCCTGTCCCAGCATACCTCGGTTGCTTCTCACAGACCCTGTTCTAGGGTGCAGGGTTTACTTCGGGCCGTGTACGCCCTATCAGTTTCGGCTCAGGGGACCTGGGGTGTGGCAAGGTGCCCGGCAGGCGATTTTCACCCAATGGGAACGTGTCGCCAAACCCATGAAGACCCGCCCTCTTCCTGAAGCTTCATCTTTTGGGTGGTTCCTCTGGTTGGGGCTGTCAGGAGGGGGAGCAGTGATTCTTGCAATCATGGCCTTGCAAAAGAAGGTCCCTCTGCTTCTAAAAATGGATTCAAACTCATAACAGCTTTTTTTCTTGATTACTAATGATCATTTTATAACAAGTGCTTTTTTTTAAAAAACATTTACTTTATCTGATTTAATTTACTTTATTTTTTTACAAACAAAATCTGTCCATTATTTTCTAGGGTTTTCATTCTACAAAACCTAACCAAAGATTTTGGCACAAAATTAATTCCATATGAATCGATTACGGTTATGAAAACACAGGCAGCTCTTTCAAAGCTTAAGTCTGTAAAAAAGTGTTTATTTAGTTTTATTATTATTTTTTTTTTATTTAAAGTTTTTTTGGGCTGAGTGGCACTGTAAAAACATTTAAGGGATATACAATAAAGTACCTCAGTATAAAATTAAATATAACGCTTGTAAAAGTGGTCTGCTATGGTGTGGGGAATATAACGCGTCACTGTGTGAAAAGCGGGTTGTGTTGCTTAGCAACGGGGGCGTGGTTTAAGTTAGTAAACAGTAGTTTTATTGGCACTGATTCTGTGTGATGTGATGAACACAAATAAAGGTTAACAAGATACGTCTGCGTTGTGTAATCATGACAAATGAGTTTGATATTGCATTACTGTGTTTCAATACTCAGTACTGAAGGCAGAACTGGACCGCATTGAATTATTTGTTTTAGTAACTCTGGTAAATAACGTTACCTAGCCATAAGGTATGGAAGCGTCTCA
This sequence comes from Danionella cerebrum, assembly GCA_007224835.1. Classification (NCBI taxonomy): domain Eukaryota; kingdom Metazoa; phylum Chordata; class Actinopteri; order Cypriniformes; family Danionidae; genus Danionella; species Danionella cerebrum. The sequence goes on along the minus strand of SRMA01027142.1, from coordinate 804,814 downwards.
TGAAAATGAGATTTACAAAAATGTTTAGCGCAAAAAATACATATACATAGAAAACACCATAAACAAATTACAATAAAATGTTAAAAAAAAATCGTTTGAGTTTATTTGACACTGTATTGAAGTAAAATAAATAGGTGAGAGTAATATTTTTCATTTCTGAGCTCTCATCGTGAATATCACTTTAATGTATTTAATTTTGGATGCAAGGGGTTAAGTTTGCTGTTCCCTGACCAATCAGGAGAGGACGGGCGCCCAAATACCCCCCCCCCGAGGAGTGCCTCTGTATCCGCAGCTCAGAAGAAAGCTCCAGCTGCGAAGTTCTCCAGCAGAAAACTACTGTGAACACTGCTCTTGGTAAGTTGTTCTTCATTCGTGCACTTTCTGACACTAAAGGAGAAGATTAGCACAAGATGTAATACCGAACGGGGCATATCTTGTATCTTTAAAGAGATATATGCACAATATGAGCCTTGCTCTTTGGTTATGTAATTATTGCGTATAGTACGTGTAACTTGAATTACGCAATTTATTACTTTAGAAAAGCGTTTAATGTGTGCTAAATGTAATTCACATTTAATGTGCTACGCAGTGCTTAATTTGTAAATTTGAAGTTACTGGAACACAACAGGACTGGGGTGACGGACAGGGGGGCTGGCCCAAAACAGTTGCTGGAACACAAACAGAACGCAATGGTTCAGTGTCTAACATGCCTACTTTTAAGCAGCAGGACTTACATACATCATTTACAACATAATTTAAGACATATACACACAAAAAAACCTTTAGATTACTTTCAACACAATTTATCTTAATCTTCAATATCATGTTAAATGGCCGTTTAACATGATAGACTTGAGTCTTCGTTTCTGTTAAAAAACGAAAGCAAACTTGATTGTCTTTTAGACATGTTAGCACGAAGGAGTCAGGACACTTTTTGTTTTGGCCAAATGTCGCCAAATATAAGTTACGTACAGGTTGCTAGTAGTGCATTTTATTTATTATTATATTTTTTTTACATTATACAATGCACAATTAAGAAAACACACTAACACAATAATTATTCATTATTTTATTTTATTTTATTTTATTTTATAATATTTTTATCTAATCGCTAATTTCCACATAATACGGGCCGGCCTGCCGACTGCAGGGGACAGCACCAGCCTACGACGAAGGCAGCCTGGCACACCATAGGCGAGTGCTCTGTATATTCTTGAGTCGGGGGAATGCATTGTAGTACAGTAGAGTGAAAAAGGTGGGCAGGAATTGGGCAGATAAAGACAAATGGGGTCAGATAATTACCGGATCCCAGAATAAAATTTTCCGGATCCTTGGAAGCCAGAAATTGAGAGAAAACGGATTGCGTTCCGGCAAACGGCGGAACAAATTAAGCACTGGTGCTACGTATCCAATAATACTCTAGCAGCCCCAATAACTAAATGTAAAAACGGAGGTTAGTTTTCAGCATATATTATCTGATTATTATCAACATAATCTCTGATGTTGAACTAAAGATATCCGTAAATGTTTTCAACATGAAAGATATGGTTGCAATGGTACACTCTAGATATAGTAATTTACTAGAAATTATGCCAAACAAGTGCTAATGATCATCAATGTCAAGTTGAAATCCAGCTATGAACTGAAACAGAAACATCTGCGAGGGAGGCTAAACACTAGTGAGGACTTAATTTGGGATTAATGGTGTTCTCAATACTGAGAAATACAGTCAGATATTTTTCCATCATGCAATACCACCAGGAACGAGTATGATTGGCCTTAAAAGTATTCTGCAGCAGCACAATGACCCCAAGCAGACAGCCAAAGTCATTAGGAAATCTCAAAGAGCAAAGGACAGGAAGTGATGCATGGCCTTCACAGAGCCCTGATCTCAGTATCATCGAGTGTCTCTGGGATCACATTAAGAGAAAGAAGGATGTGAGGTAACTTCATCCACAGAAGATCTTGGGAAGAGTTCTCCAAGATGACAACCTTCCAGCAGAGTTCCTTCAGAAACCGTGCAGGTGTAGCTAGAAGAACTGCTGCAGGCATGTACACTATGTATAGAACCCAATGATGATCTGTCTTTAGTTCCAGCTGCTTCTTCCTGAAATTGGATGCTTGTAGACAACGATGGTGAAACGTGTTGCTGTAATCGGAGGAGGAACCTCTGGGCTCACCTGCATCAAATGCTGCCTGGATGAAGGGCTCGAACCTGTGTGCTTCGAGAGCAGCGATGATATTGGAGGACTGTGGAAGTTTAAGGTAAGAATTCTGTTGAAATGACAACCAGGTTATACTTGGCTAGATTCAACGAGTTGAGTTCATTTTGTGATAGATTTTCAGCGGAGGTTGCATTTCCCCAATTCATCGCAGTATATATATATTTATATATTTAAAAAAAGATGAGAGTCGTTAATACGTTTCTCATCTTTCGTTGCATTTTAGGAGAACACAGATCCAAATGAAGCCAGCATTTACAACTCTCTGATCATCAACACCTCTAAAGAGATGATGTGCTTCAGCGATTTCCCCATCCCGTCCCACTTCCCAAACTACATGCACAACTCCCTCATCATGGACTACTTCCGCATGTACGCCGAGCATTTTCAGCTCAAACACTACATCCGCTTCCAGGTGAGAAGGGCACTGTTATTATTGCACGTCACCAGAGAGACGATGGTAGTATTAACTGTGCTCCTCAGACTAAAGTCCTCCAAGTCACTCCGAGGCCTGACTTCCCTCACTCTGGACAGTGGGATGTAGAGACCGAGTCTAAAGATGGTCAGAGAGAGAGGGCAGTGTTTGATGCAGTGATGGTCGCCACGGGTCACCACTGTCACCCTCACCTCCCTCTGAAAGACTTCCCAGGTGCAGTAACTGCGATCTAAGTGTAGTGATCTGGTTTGTGTTCAACGGAAGTTTTTTCTTCATGATTAAGTGAATTTTGTACTGAACCATTGCTCTGTAAAAGTGAGTGTGTGAAAGATAAGCAAACAGAGTTTGGGCAAAGTGCAGTAATGCAGTCGATAAAGGCCAATCCAGGATTCTGAAGTACAGTAAACTTGATGTTATCTCATCCCTCCAACCCTACGAGTCCAGCTAGAAGGAAATAACGAGGGACAACTTTTTTTAAATAGATGCTAATGTTTTTACTACAGATTACCTTTTCACGGAGAAATCGTTAGCCCCCTTAGCGGAAATATTTCCCCAGTGACGTTTAATCTTATCATTATACTTGTAGTCAAAGTAAGATTTTTTGTAGAGGCTTAAATAAATCAATTGCAAAAAAAATGCTAAGGTCAATATTATTAGCGACATTTTGGCTTTGGAAGAAGCCACTGTTGTGCGATCACTTTTTCTTTGCATGCTTAACCTGACTAACTTAGTTAAGCATTTAAATTTTAGGGAAAGACTTTGTAAAGAAAAGACTAAACTTTGCAATAACCCTAATGTGTGAGAATGAAACAATAAATGAACGAATCCCTATGCTGATGCCTTAAATGCTAAAATTATTATTTAACCACATACCACTACTTCCTTGTGTTGAGTGCTTATTTCCGGTTAATGTCACACAATCACATCATTTCAACAGCGTTTTAACGTCTTTGCTAATTTAAATCCTCTCTTTAGGAATAGACACGTTTAAAGGGAACTTCTTTCACAGCCGTGACTATAAAAATCCAGAGGACTGGAGAGGGAAGAGGGTTGTCGTCATCGGGATTGGGAACTCTGGAGGAGATATTGCTGTGGAGCTGAGCCGAATGGCCAAACAGGTGGAGTAACAACTATTACAGTAAGATAATAACGGCTGTCTGAGGATTTCACAGTATGTTTAGTATCCTGGCTAAATATTACACCTTACAGGTAAAAAGAAATGTGCAGTAATCAATCCATCCATCCATCCCTGCAGTTATTTCTGGTTAGCGTCATGAGGTTCGGGTCACATTCACTCTCCAGTTATTCCTCAGGAGAGTTTTTTTTCTTCAATTTGAGCACGTTTTTGGAATGTTCGAGGAAGGAAATGTGGAAAAAAAAACCTACGCAAGCACAGGGAGAACTCCACTCAGGAAGACCCCAGAGTTGTTGGGAGAATGTTTGAGAAACAGTCCTCAGCGCTGTGCTGCTTTGATGGAAATTATTAGAGAGAAAATCTTTTAAAATCTCGATTACTGCCATCAATGTGTCTTGTACTAACACGTCAGGCAGAGCTCAGCCGGTTTCATTTTCTGACCAAACACCATCACATTCCTCACAATGCATCTTGAGATGCTGAACATTTGGAAAAAGGTCACAATTCCTCAGTGACTCATTTTGTGTAATTGCAGGTTTATCTGAGCACACGAAAGGGATCCTGGATCTTGCATCGTGTTGGGGACAACGGCATTCCTTCAGATATGATATTCAATAACAGGGCCCTCCATGGGGTTCTTAGACTTTTGCCTGTTGGATATCGTAACAAAATTGGAGAAAACCGTCTGAATAAACGGTTCAACCACAAGCTCTACGGACTCCAGCCTGCGCACAGGTAGAGTTAGATGAACGCTAACATTAACATCCCAACATACCTCATTTTTGGCAAAGAAGAGGGGAATCAGGACCAGATTAGGGTCCTGGTACAGTGGTGTGAAAAAGTGTTGGCCCCCTTCCTGATTTTTATGCATCATTTGGATTATTTACATGCATTCATATTTATATTTTTAAATTCAACAGTGCAAAAACTTTGCAAACACATTTTAGTATATTGTTGAATTCCTTATTTTGGCTTTCAGTTCTTTACTTTTGCATTTTTTTTTTCAAAATGTCGTTTATTTGCAATACATTTTTTTTTTATACCAAAACACTCATTCAAATCTTCTTTCTTTTTACAATATGGTATGATTCCATCTTTGTGACCTCAAACTAAACCAAACTTTGGTCCTGCAGCAGGACAATGATCGTAATTTGTTTGATTATCTGAAACTTCACGTCTTGACAAACATGCAAATAAAAGAAAAAAAATTATGAATTTGAGTTTGTGTTTAATATCTGACAGAGTGTTAAGCCAGCATCCCATGGTCAACGACGATCTGCCGAATCGCATTCTCTCTGGAACGGTCAAGCCCAATGTGCAGGAGTTTCGTGGCTCCAGTGTGGTGTTCCAGGATGGATCTGTTGAGGATCACATCGATTTGGTGGTGTTTTGTACCGGCTACACTTTCTCATTTCCATTCTTGCCTTCCCACGTGATACCGGTCACTAACAACAAGGTGTCACTGTATAAATTCATCTATCCCCCGGCACTGGAGCGCTCCACTTTAGCTGTGATCGGCCTGATCCAGCCGCTGGGAGCCATTATGCCCATATCTGAGATGCAAGCTCGATGGGCCACCCGTGTGTTTAAAGGTACCAAACATTAGGTTTCTCTGAAAGTGTGTCTGGAGATCGAGCATGTGTTCTTACATTAAAAAGTACATTAACATGATGGGAACATGGACATCTTGCAAATAATTTTGGTTTCACAAAACTTTACCTAAAATATAAGTGAGATCCAACACTTAGGTCTCACAATGTTTCAACAACCCTTTTAACTATTGAATTTGAACAGATTCACTTTTTATTTAACATTTAATGATTGCACTTCCTTTTGAGTTATGAATATGATTTGTGTTTCTCATTTCTGTTACCTAAGAGATATTATTTTAAAGCCTGAAGAGTTAAATCAGATGTACAGTATATGTGCATTGTTTATTTTAGACAAACAAGAACCTGTGATGCTGGTTTCTTTAAGAGTTTGTCTTGTTTGCTTTAGGTCTGTGCAAACTGCCGTCAATGAGTGCGATGCTGAAAGACATCAAAGCAAAAGAGGATGCCATGGATCGAAGGTAGTTCACGCATCACCACTTGACGCAGCTTTGCTTTAGGCATTGATTCAAATTCAAAAATAATATAATAACCGTACTAATAATTATTGGCCAAAATTTCACAATCACATTTTGTTCAAATCATTTGAAACTTGCAGCGTTGAAAGAGAATCCCCAGATATAATGGTGGATCTCGTTTTTATCCAAAGAATTCTAGTTTGCACCTCCCCTCTCCATGGGACACATTTTAAGAGATTTGAAAAATTTGACATTTTTACCAAATACGACATACTAACCTCTTGGTGTTTTTTCATTTTTGGGCCAAAAATTCACAGTGTCCAAATCATTTGAAACTTGAAGGGTTGAAAGCGATTGCCAAGATATAATGGTCGATGCCATTTTTATCCAAAAATTTGGTCCATAAATTGAGATCTAAACGTAGTAGGTTAGGGATGATGGATATTTTGGTGCAAATTTTAAAAACATTTTACATCCAAATCTCAATTTTTAGAGAAGATATTCAGACGAAAACGACAGTAGTCTTCTAGTCTGCACCTCCTCTCCTGACCATGGGACACATTTTAAGAGATTTGAAAATTTTGACAATTTTTCCAAAAACGACATACTAACCTCTTGGTGTTTTTTCATTTTTGAGCCAAAAATTCACAGTGTCCAAATCATTTGAAACTTGAAGGGTTGAAAACGATTGCCAAGATATAATGGTCGATGCCATTTTAATCCAAAAATTTGGTCCATAAATTGAGATCTGGACGTAGTAGGTTTTGTATCAGGGATATTTTGGTCCAAATTTTAAAAACATTTTACATCCAAATCTCAATTTTTAGAGAAGATATTCAGACGAAAATGACAGTAGTCTTCTAGTCTGCACCTCCCCCCTCCATGGGACACATTTTAAGAGATTTGAAAATTTTTACATTTTTACCAAATACGACATACTAACCTCTTGGTGTTTTTTCATTTTTGAGCCAAAAATTCACAGTGTTCAAATCATTTGAAACTTGCAGCGTTGAAAGAGAGTCCCCAGATATAATGGTCGATGCCATTTTTATCCAAAAATTTGGTCCATAAATTGAGATCTAAACGTAGTAGGTTAGGGATGATTGGATATTTTGGTGCAAATTTTAAAAACATTTTACATCTAAATCTCCATTTTTAGAGAAGATATTCAGACGAAAACGACAGTAGTCTTCTAGTCTGCACCTCCCCTCTCCATGGGACACATTTTAAGAGATTTGAAAATTTTGACATTTTTACCAAAAACGACATACTAACCTCTTGGTGTTTTTTCATTTTTGGGCCAAAAATTCACAGTGTCCAAATCATTTGAAACTTGAAGGGTTGAAAGCGATTGCCAAGATATAATGGTCGATGCCTTTTTTATCCAAAAATTTGGTCCATAAATTGAGATCTGGACGTAGTAGGTTTTGTGTCAGGGATATTTTGGTCCAAATTTTAAAAACATTTTACATCCAAATCTCCATTTTTAGAGAAGATATTCAGACGAAAACGACAGTATTCTTCTAGTCTGCACCTCCCCTCTCCATGGGACACATTTTAAGAGATTTGAAAATTTTGACATTTTTACCAAAAACGACATACTAACCACTTGGTGTTTTTTCATTTTTGGGCCAAAAATTCACAGTGTCCAAATCATTTGAAACTTGAAGGGTTGAAAGCGATTGCCAAGATATAATGGTCGATGCCATTTTTATCCAAAAATTTGGTCCATAAATTGAGATCTAAACGTAGTAGGTTAGGGATGATAGGATATTTTGGTGCAAATTTTAAAAACATTTTACATCCAAATCTCCATTTTTAGAGAAGATATTCAGACGAAAACGACAGTAGTCTTCTAGTCTGCACCTCCCCTCTCCATGGGACACATTTTAGGAGATTTGAAAATTTTGACATTTTTACCAAAAACGACATACTAACCTCTTGGTGTTTTTTCATTTTTGGGCCAAAAATTCACAGTGTCCAAATCATTTGAAACTTGAAGGGCTGAAAGCGATTGCCAAGATATAATGGTCAATGCCATTTTTATCCAAAAATTTGGTCCATAAATTGAGATCTAAACGTAGTAGGTTAGGGATGATGGATATTTTGGTGCAAATTTTAAAAACATTTTACATCCAAATCTCAATTTTTAGAGAAGATATTCAGACGAAAACGACAGTATTCTTCTAGTCTGCACCTCCCCTCTCCATGGGACACATTTTAAGAGATTTGAAAATTTTGACATTTTTACCAAAAACGACATACTAACCTCTTGGTGTTTTTTCATTTTTGAGCCAAAAATTCACAGTGTTCAAATCATTTGAAACTTGAAGGGTTGAAAGCGGATGCCAAGATATAATGGTCGATGCCATTTTTATCCAAAAATTTGGTCCATAAATTGAGATCTAAACGTAGTAGGTTAGGGATGATAGGATATTTTGGTGCAAATTTTAAAAACATTTTACATCCAAATCTCAATTTTTAGAGAAGATATTCAGACGAAAATGACAGTATTCTTCTAGTCTGCACCTCCCTTCCCCATGGGACACATTTTAAAAGATTTGAAAATTTTTACATTTTTACCAAAAACGACATACTAACCTCTTGGTGTTTTTTCATTTTTGGGCCAAAAATTCACAGTGTCCAAATCATTTGAAACTTGAAGGGCTGAAAGCGATTGCCAAGATATAATGGTCAATGCCATTTTTATCCAAAAATTTGGTCCATAAATTGAGATCTAAACGTAGTAGGTTAGGGATGATGGATATTTTGGTGCAAATTTTAAAAACATTTTACATCCAAATCTCAATTTTTAGAGAAGATATTCAGACGAAAACGACAGTATTCTTCTAGTCTGCACCTCCCCTCTCCATGGGACACATATTAAGAGATTTGAAAATTTTGACATTTTTACCAAAAACGACATACTAACCTCTTGGTGTTTTTTCATTTTTGGGCCAAAAATTCACAGTGTTCAAATCATTTGAAACTTGAAGGGTTGAAAGCGAGTCCCCAGATATAATGGTCGATGCCATTTTTATCCAAATATTTGGTCCATAAATTGAGATCTAAACGTAGTAGGTTAGGGATGATTGGATATTTTGGTGCAAATTTTAAAAACATTTTACATCCAAATCTCAATTTTTAGAGAAAATATTCAGACGAAAATGACAGTATTCTTCTAGTCTGCACCTCCCCTCTCCATGGGACACATTTTAAAAGATTTGAAAATTTTTACATTTTTACCAAAAACGACATACTAACCTCTTGGTGTTTTTTCATTTTTGGGCCAAAAATTCACAGTGTCCAAATCATTTGAAACTTGAAGGGTTGAAAGCGATTGCCAAGATATAATGGTCGATGCCATTTTTATCCAAAAATTTGGTCCATAAATTGAGATCTGGACGTAGTAGGTTAGGGATGATGGATATTTTGGTGCAAATTTTAAAAACATTTTACATCCAAATCTCCATTTTTAGAGAAGATATTCAGACGAAAACGACAGTAGTCTTCTAGTCTGCACCTCCCCTCTCCATGGGACACATTTTAAGAGATTTGAAAATTTTGACATTTTTACCAAATACGACATACTAACCTCTTGGTGTTTTTTCATTTTTGAGCCAAAAATTCACAGTGTCCAAATCATTTGAAACTTGAAGGGTTGAAAACGATTGCCAAGATATAATGGTCGATGCCATTTTTTTCCAAAAATTTGGTCCATAAATTGAGATCTGGACGTATTAGGTTAGGGATGATGGATATTTTGGTGCAAATTTTAAAAACAATTTACATCCAAATCTCAATTTTTAGAGAAGATATTCATACGAAAATGACAGTATTCTTCTAGTCTGCACCTCCCTTCTCCATGGGACACATTTTAAAAGATTTGAAAATTTTGACATTTTTACCAAATACGACATACTAACCTCTTGGTGTTTTTTCATTTTTGAGCCAAAAATTCACAGTGTTCAAATCATTTGAAACTTGCAGTGTTGAAAGAGAATCCCCAGATATAATGGTCGATGCCATTTTTTTGTTCCATAAATTGAGCTCTGCACGTAGGCTAATATGGATATGTTTTTCTTATTTTTCATATATGTTTATTTGAGACATAACTGAAGTCACTGGTTAAAATCTAGTACTCACTTTATACACTTCTGTACAGATGGAACGTAGATGGATGAGTTCATGTTTACCTGTGTTTCTTGTTCTGTGAACATTTGTTGTCAGGGACAGAACCGTTTTGGAACAGAACAGCTGTCATAAACACGTTAAAATACAATTTGAGCTTTGTGAGAAGACTGGAGCTTGTGTTCTCCTGCAGGTATGTGGCCAGCCAGAGGCACACTATCCAGGTGGACTACATCCCCTACATGGATGAATTGGCTGTACAAGTGGGGGTCCGTCCTTCAATCACAAGATTGCTCCTGACCGACCCTAGACTGGCCCTTAGCATCATGTTTGGACCCTGCACCCCATACCAGTTTCGCCTGCATGGGCCAGGGCAGTGGGATGGGGCACGACAGGCTATCCTAACTCAGTGGGATCGAGTCACGGAGCCCCTGAAAACACGCAGCACTCTGGAGCCGGCGCATGGATCCTCTCATTCCCTGGTGTTCTCAGTGTGTGCTGCAGTCCTGCTGTCTGCTCTGTATTACAGTAGAGCAAGTCTGAGCAGCCTGCTCGAGGAGCCTTCAGCGCTGGTGGAGAAGTTCAGAAGCCTTCTACTGCTGCCCAACAACAATGGAATTGACCAGTAACAGGTGAGATCTCGTAATTGTATTTAATGGTGAGTTTACTCCAACAGAGACATTAAACAACAAAATATCCAGAAATGATATCTGCACAATAAATTAAAAGATAAAAATGTTTTCTGTGTCAACAATCAAAAGTAACTTTTTAATGAGTTGTGATCTGTAGGAATGAGATTATATTTCTTTTTGGGCATTTTTCCGAGTGGCGCAACTTTCACTAAATCAAGTAATATTCAAGAAATCAAGTTCACCCTTTGTTTATTTCTACTTAGAGTTGTGCTTCCATACCCTGGCAAAAACATCTCAGTCTCCTGACCTCACTGAATCACTCTAGAGAGGTCAAACAAAGAATTTACAAGAGCTGGAGGCTTTCTGCCGAGAAGAATGGGCAGCTTTAGCAACAGGGAAGATAAAGAACCTCATCCACAACTACATAAATTTTTTATGTGCATTTTTGTGTAAAATTGAGTAACAGCATTAGAAGCAAAATGAATCTAGATTATTTGTCAGATGTTTGTCATATGCTAATTAAATATTTTTAATGTAAATAACATGTAGAATTATTTTAGTCATTTTTCATGGCTTCGACACTTTTGTAATTTTGTTGATGAAATGTTGGACTCTGCAGTTGCAAGTTCAGTCTATAAACCATGTGTTAATAAAGTATTTTATATAAACGCACATGCACACATTTTTTTTAAATAAGTGTAAAGTGCTTACCCAAGCATCGACCTCTAGATGCTTTACAGGAAGTGGCCGATGCTGCAGTTCATCGGCTGTCCACAAGAGGTTCCCATTAACAGCTATGTTAAAATACAAATGCAATTTGTTTATGGCTGAAACAAGAATACTCTGATTATAACTTTTGGGGTCTACTGACGGCAAACTTCATCCTCTTTACATTTTGAATGATTGCCACTTGGGCCCCTGGCCACTTGATAAGATACACCTGTGCAACTGCTCGTTAATGCAAATTTTTAATCAGCCAATCAAATGGCAACAAAGCATGCAGTCAGGGTCCAGATGATCTGCTGCAGTTCAAACCAGTAAAGTGAAAAAAAAAACAGGCAATCCACAAAAAGGATTTGATTGGTTTATAATACAAAGCATATTTCAGGAAAGCAAATGTACAAATATTGAGATGCGGCAGAAGAAAGACCCAGAGGAATGATCCGGCCATTCACTAAACTCACTCTGCTAACGGCTGGGATGCACATGAACCATGTCACGGTAATAATGGGTCCTTCGAACCGATACGCTTTCACAAACCAGACACTCGAAACATTTTAAAATAATATTACACTCTTCAAAAGTTACTGTAAAATACAATTAACCCAGAAATAAACTGATGCATATTTATTCTCACCCTCATGTTAAGATTTTGACCCATACGAATTGAACTTGAAATTAAAAAAAATAAATAAAAAATGTGCCGGTGGTATATATTTGAATCAAACAAATACCAGTTTTTTTTAAGGGGCACCTTAAATATCTGGCGACCCAAGGCTTCCTCACACATTGATTGAATCAAAACAATACCAGGGGCTTTTAGGGTCCTCTTAAATATCTGGCAACCAAAGGCTTCCTCCCACTCTCACTGAATAAAACAATACTAGCTGGTTTTGAAGGGAATCTTAACAATCTAGCGACTCAAGGCTTCCTCACAAAATGAGAATCTTTCATTTGAATCTTCATACTGCAAAAAAGGCCAAAATCAACATGAAGCTGAGTAAATATGAGAAGATTTTCTTTTTTGACAAGTTTTCCGCACTGACAAAAAGGTATTTTTGTTAATATCAACAATATACCTGAAAATAAAACTCACATCAAGTCCAGTCCGTATAAACAGAGTCTAATAACAAACCTTCTTCATTTTAAAACCATAACCAAACAATAAACAGATTATAAAAGCATAAAAACAGGAATAACAGTCACACAGCAGTTCAACTGCTAGCTGCCCAAATCTAGCACACGCATGCAGGGGTACACAAGCTCTCTCTCTTTCTCACACACACACACACACACACACACACATATTTCAGGATCTTGGAGCTGCTTCAAATCCAAAATCATGTTCCTTTGCCAAACAAGTGTCCTTGTTTTTAATGGCTGTAGTTATAGTATATTTCGTCACTGTTTCGTAACTAATATAAAGAGAAGTCTCTTGTTTCTGTGAGTGTATACTTTACAAAAATAAAATAAACGTAAAAATCTCTTGCGGAACAAAAGAAGATGAGTTTCTAGTGACGCGGTGGTGGCTGATGGATGTGAGAAGATCTCCACTCGCTCATGCTGGACCCACTTCTCTCAGTAAGTGCTCTTTGTTCTTCAGTCTTTAGAATATTCACATGTATAATAATAATAATAATAATAATAACAAGTATAATACATAAATCCATTGTCTCTCGGCTGTCCGTACATGCAGGAAGCCCTCTTCGCTGGGAGAGATGAGATTTTAGTTCCTATGTACAATTGCTTAGATACCGGTGATGGAGTTTTGTTTGGAAATAACGAACCAACACTAGAGGGGGATCGCCAGAGATGCTGAAGCGTGGGAATGTTTATATTTTTTGACCACGAGATGGTGCTGGCGTACAATTTCAGGCCTTTGGGGCTTGGTGCAACACATGCATGCCAACGTTTGTAATCTTACAAAAAATGCGTTGCCACAACCGTTTTTCCAAAAAACCCAAAATGGGTTGAGATGATAAAAATGACTCATCAAAAAATTGATTAAGGCCAATGTTTTTGGTGTTAAGATGCACAGTTTGGGAGATATAAGCATAAATAACCATTTATCTATTTCCAGATGCCAAGGTGTAGGCTTCAACTTAACTTTGAAGCACAAATTGAGCTTAACTCCAGTCCGTCCTGCAGGTTATTTTGCTGCAGTAGATCAAATTGCTCGGGTTCAGTGTAATCATGTTAAAGTAGTGTAGCACGAGTTGCTCTAGTGTTCATCGGGGTAACGTTACTTCTGATCTATTTAAAAGATACAGTTTTTAAGAAACTCTACTCATATTATACTATTATTAAACCTTTGTTTATTTATCCCAACTCAATAAAATTAATCAATGATGGAGAGTTGAGCAAGAGTTCTGGTATCTTTGCCTTCCAGGACGTTTCGAGGGGTCCCACCAACCCAACAACACGACTTCCCCTCTCTCCATAGTGTTTCTCCTGTGCCGTGTTTTCCCATTTAAATCCGATATCTGAGCAGGAAACTGGAGTTTCCTGTGCAGCATGGAAAGCGTGCAGATGTCGTCTCTATGGGAACTATTTTTTAAACTGCCCTTAAACCAATTGACCCTAGGAAAAATTGCCAATATTTACGACACGGTTCTATGTTTTCAGTTTGTTTCGTCTAAGTGAAGAAATGTAGGTTTAGAGGTGAAATCACCGGGTCATAAATTGAATTTCTGCAGTGAGAAAAACACTCATTAAGCTGTTTGCTTATTTTCAGACTGGTAAAATATGACCATTACATATATATATATATTAAAATACCTTTGAGGCAAGAGGGAAAAAGACTACTTTGGCTCTGGATCTTCATAAAAGTGGGACTTCCAGGATTATCATGTTGTGCTTTGGTTGCAGTGGCGTCGATTTCGCGTTGGTGTTTTCTGTACACACTGGAGCGATCCAGCAGCGTCTCTGTGAGGTGCATGTTCTTGGCTCTCAGTATCGATGAGACTGATGAGATGAGGACGAATATCCCATAGTGCTTTGTGACTGGGTGGAGCCTTGAACATTGCTCTGGTAACCAAGCCGAGAACTGGAGTGCTGTGAGGAAAAAGAGCAAGATAAAGTCGTTAAAAGAAGCGACTAGCATGAATCATTTCACTGAAATCTCTCTAACACTCCCCAACTCCATCACAGTTGTGTTTTTCATTTTAAAATCTTTTCAGCTGTTCCCTGGTTTTGTTGGAAAGTCACTTGAATAATGGGCCACAAAAACTGGTACAGCAGCTAAAAGGCAAGGTTCCACACGGTGCCAGAAACAGCTCGTTTTGTTGCTCACCTGGTAGTCAGTCTGCAAAACACTGGTTCCTGAGGTGCGAGGTTTCTTGTTTGGTGGCCCCTGGTCTTGCCCATGCTGCATGGAAGATCCAGTGTTGCCCCCAGCGGTGCCTGAAGTGCCGTTGGTCTGCGCCGAGCTCTGTTGTGTCTGAGTTTGTGTCTGCGTCTGTGCAGCCGTCTGCTGGTGCTGCTGCGTCTGGTTCTGCGTCAGAAGCATACACTGTGTTTCTACTGACACCAACCACAGACGTGCCCAAAACCTTAGTGTGGGTCCCATGGTAAACAAACGTCATCAGTCGCACAAAGGGTGAAATGCAGCTGGTTAAACAGATTTCTTTTTGTTAAGATGGCCACACAGATAAAAGGAGATAAATGTGTGACAGCTAAACGTCTACGTACCCTCTATAGCTTATTCTAAATAAAAGGAACGCTAGAGTAACGTTAGCGTAACTGAGTGCTGAAGAGGATAAAAGGCAAACTTGGCCAATAAGATTTAACGAGAATTTACAAATGAATATAACATGCCTTCTCATTGGATAAGTGAGCTCGGACTCATGAATAATCATGAGGTACTGATGAGTCATAGAAACGCTTTGGGAGTAAAATATGCCACATACAGGAAACAGGAAGTGAGAAATAGTGAATAAAGCATTTGTTGCATTTATGTTTTAAACTGATTACTTTATTTTACTCATGTTGACATGAGGAACTTTATATTATGTCACTGACACATCCACAGCAACCAGACTGTTTACCCTAGCAACCAATTTGGCATATCTCAACCTCAGCTTAGGAAAATCATAGAGACATGGCACTAACTAAAACATAGTTTTAAATGGCACTAGTAGAAGGACATCAAAGAATTTAATTTAGGAATGGCCTTCCAGTTAGAAGGTTGTCGTTATGAGGCTCGCCGGTGACCTTCCTGGAAGGAGTTTGCATGTTCTCTCTGTGCTTGCATGGGTTTCCTCCAAATTTACTCTGGTTTCCCCCACAATCCCAAAAACATGCGGTTAGATTAATTGAATAATCTAAATTCCCCTTAGGTGTGAAGGTGTGTGTGAATGTTGCCCCGTAATGCACTGGCAACCCGTCCAGGGTGTACCCCCGCCTCTCGCCCAATGTGCGCTGGAGATAGGCACCAGCAGACCCCAGTGACCCCGAAAGGGAACAAGAATGGAAAATGAATGAATTACATTTTTCTTGTCTGGAGAAGTCTGGCAAACATTAATTTATGCAAAAAAAATAGTGATAATTGCCAATTTTGGATGAAAAACTGGACTTCTTTTAGTAGCTTTGATTAAGTAGCTTTTACTTCTTTACTCTTGCATCCACAAAGCCATTTAACCGCACATCCTCGGTGAATCTAGAATAAAAGACGGGGTGGGGGTTTGTTTGCTGGGTGCATTTCCTCAAATACACTCTGTTGTCTTGGTCTCAAGCTTCTCATAACACCAACATATGGACGAGCAGCACAAGAGCCACTAAACGTACGAGTAAATATTGGCCCGGTGCATCAGTGAGTCTTGTTTGTTTGTCTACTCCCTGGATACAGTTCAGTGTTCTGAGCTCAAGAGAACAACAGAAAAATCGAAGCTGCTTCATTTCCTTTTACCACTTCAGTTGCTCCTGGAAATCCTGATGAACTGTAAAAAGTGTTAAATAAAATAGTAATTAAGTGAGTCGCTGGGATTACAGTCCAGACCTTATTTTTAACTTAAGCGTGTAATACAATCACGGTTTGTCACTTTTCCATATTAAACCATTTTACCACTCAGTTTTGCCACTCGGTCTCAGTGAAGAGGGAGTGGCCCGTTGGGAAAGTGCTTAATAAAGTAGGTTTTGACCAGAAAATGGTCAAAACTTCACTCTAAAATGCTCCTTTATGACCAAAATCAAGCCGCAAACCACTGCTCACCGGCAGGTTTTGTTGTATTAAACTACAAACAAGCAATTTCAAAACACTGGATGATGTAGATTTTTTCTAACACACACAATATTAATCCCAACCTCCATTAAAGAAGCCAAAAATGCCCCAAATTAATGTAAATAATCTGAAAATTCGCAAGAGGCTCCAAGACCTGTTTAACCCCCCAAATTAAGAAATTTAACCAGAGAAATCGCCAATTCTATTAACTATCATTTATGAATAGTTATGACAAACTTCAGTGAGGGTCATGTGCTCACTATGGCAAAGATCAATACTCGAACTCACATGTGGAATGTTGCTACAAACAGAAGCATATGTAAAATAGAAGATCATGTGACGTGTATCTGTGGAAACTATGTCTATACATGCTCCTGTACAGCTGGGTTCCTGTTACCTTCTCTGTTTTCTCCTCCGGTTCATCCTCGCTCAGGAAGTCTCTCTTGGGGTAGGGGATCTGACACCCGGCAAATACACTACGACACAAATACATTTTTCACATTATTCTCATATGTTCATATAGAACATTAGGGGGAAAATAAGAAAGTGAAGAGGCCATAATAACTGAAAGCCTCTGAGTTCATCCGTGCAGAAACGACAGCACTATCATCAATCAACGGCACAAACTGAATCTGACCGAAACCATTGTTTGATCATTGTTACAGAAACGACAAAACGGCTTATTAAAGGGTCATAACACCACCAAAAGAGGTGTGAATAAAACAAAATAGAGATTGACAGGGAGCTGAGTAGAAGTAGAGGATTTCTCAAATGGACTTTGGTTATCATTGTTAACAGTCGGAGCACAATCAAGGAGCTGCAGATATTGTGGTACCAAAATAAGGCGCAACGTCATAATTTCAGTCTGTTTACTGCAGTTGATGCTTGATTTCACATGGGAAAATGCCACAATTACAAAAAGCACATATTTACATCAGATCGTTAATAAAATGGTGCTGCGTTTGCGTCAATTTCCTTTCAAACAGGAAGAGCCGAAAAGTAACCCTTTTATTATAAAAAAGTAAATGGTTCATTCTTCAGAGACCAAAGTGTTTTAGATGTTGTGACCCTTTAAAGTTAAGGCAAACTGAAAAAATGTCATTATAGGAACAATAAATCTTACTCAGATGTGGGTAAGGGGTCTTCCAAAAAGTAGGCGTCCTGCAACGCCTGCTCAGAAGTGATTCTTTTGGTAGGGTCCATGGTCAGCAATTTTTGGAGCTAGAAGGGAAAATTTGATTATTAATCGACATCATAAATACAATGAACTCCTGTAATCAGCTCCAGATTATGCCGGATAAATTGTTTGCTATCTAATCTAATCGAGCCTGAATCAAAAAGCCGTCGCTGCTGTTTTTGGCAGCTTTCATTTAACTCCTCAAATTAATATTACAAGTTTAAAATAACATTTAACCCAATGAAACACACTCACCAGAAGAAAGACTTTGCTGTCCGGTTTAACTTTATGCTTCTCCATGTATTTGATGAGGCTGCTGTTGGCGTATCTGTGAAAAAAAAAAGCATTAGACACCTCACTGTATATTTCATATTCAGGCACTCAGAAGTTAACAATGAAGAGTTTAAAAATCATAATCGATGCTCTTTAAATATAAAAGTCAAAACTAGACTCACGTGGTTCTTCGGAAGTCTTTCTGCAAGGTCGGATACTCTGGCATTTTCCGAATATCTTCCCAGTCTTTATCTGTGAAAATTGCAAAAAAAAAAAAATGTTCCAACGTGACTGAAACCCCCGCTCACAAAAACACAGATGAACGGAGAGTTCTGTTCCTCCGGGCAGTGTGTCCTTGATGATTAGAAACATTCAGTGAGAAACTAGACTCTCAGTTGAATCAATCACTGTGTAAACTGCAAGCAGCAATCAAAGGGCTCTCAGTGCCCCCCCCCACACACACACACTATGACCAGATGTGAAAGCAAGAATTGTTAACATTCCAGGAAAAATGCGCAAAACTAAATAGCGAAAAACACAAATTAGTGTCAAGATCACCAGGTGGCGCTATGATTGAATATTCAACACAATATTTGCCGATAGTTTTGTCAAAACTAGTCAAAGAAATACCTTTTCAAAGTGAAACGGTGTATTTCCTGCGGTACAATACCAGACACTGCATGGCTGAGTTAATGGTGAAATTTAGTTTTTCGATGACCGCCGGCACACATTGTTTAACAAAGTCAAAAAAAAGCTTCGCAATTTAACATCCCATATGTCACGAGATTACACTGTTGGTGTTCGCAGATGAACAGATCAAATCTGTAGGAGTTTGTTAAAGTACAGCCATTTTTAAAGGTTTTTACAAAATTGCTGTTCATTTTCGGAAATGCATTCCATGTTATTGATATTTAAAGCCTTTGGTGCTCGACCCCTGGTGAATGATAAGCACACTATGATGAAATTATTAATAACATGAATTAAAGTTACATTAAATATACCGGAGACAACCTGGACTTTTTATTGTTACTCTATAATTTATGTCTGTGGGCAAGTGTTCCGAATAAACAGCTCAGCAAATCTCTAAAATAACGGTAAAAACAGATACTGATAGTTTCATGCCGCTGGTGCCGGTGCACTTGAAAGCGTTTACCAAACGAATCCTGCAGTACGCCTTGTGATGCAAGCAGAAACCGTGCTAGAGATGTCAAAAACACTTTACCTAAAACGTTTGCTCTGAAAATGTGATTTTTAAAGCGTTTGAAGGGTTTGGTCACCTGCAGGGAAGCCCATGACGCTGAAAATGCGATCCAACTGGTCATGATGGAAGGGATTGCTGGTTTTGATGTCTTCTTGTCGACAGTGGAAGATTGGCTCTGACGTCAACAGCTCTGCAAAAATACAGCCTATAGCCCAGATATCTATGAGCAAACAGAGGACAAAGAATGTCAAACGAGACACAATTGAGATATTCAGGCATTTCTCAGATATCTGCAGAGACTTTATCAATAGACATTGCATAAGAGCGCACAGTGACATTTCACGAGGATAAGAAACACAAAACAAAGTCTGATCAAAGAACTTCTCAGTCTACTATCATCATTCACTCATTTTGAAAGTATTAGGTGCATCAGGTTTGGCAAAATGTACCATTTCTCAACATTGAAAACATTTATGTTTGGAGAAATACAGCCCCAAATGTTCACGGCACCTCCACCATTCTTCACTGTTGCAGTCCGGAGCAACTGCTGCTGTTTTCCAAAACAAATTCCCATTTAGATTTTCAACTGCAGTTCTTTCCTGAAGACTACTTTTTGTAGGAATTCTCCAGAAAGTACCTGGGTTACACTGGTTTCGGTCAGTTTTGAGCTGATGGGACTAATGGATATCTTCCATTTGACGGATCGTTCACCTGCTGCACAAGCTCTTTGGTGGACCACGATCCTCAACTTTAACTGTTTCTTTGAGCTTCTTCAAAAGAGCTTGAGCAGCACACCTGGAGCCCCAGTCTGCTGTGAAATCTTTGTCTGGGAGAGACCTTGTTGATTCAGTAGAACTAGCTTGTGTCTTGTTGCTGCTCTCAATTTCTCTATAACCAGGAATTCTCTCATCCTCACCTTGGAGGTTGACTGTTCCTCACCAAGTATTAAGCCTCATACATAGCTGTTTTTGTTCCAGCTCATGATTACATTTTTCTTTTTTGCTTTAAATTTTTAATAAAAAAAGTTTTTACTTAAAAATGTGTTTTTTTGCTTTTTTAACAATAATAAACATTGACTTGGTTTAGGTGTATGCTTCACAAGCTTCTGAGCGTGGTTTGTTTTATTATTCCGGCCCAAAAAATAGGCATATGAGATGTAAAAACACGTTGAAATGTTTTTTTACGAGGCATCCAAATAAATAATTGTTCATTGAAACACAATTTCACGACTACAATGCAGATTGGTCTGCAACTTTCTGGAAAAAAGTTTTGTAGAAATGAACAGAAACTCATCCCAATACGATGCATATTCAAAGATCAAATTTCCACGTGGGATTCTAATGTTCTGACCGTTCATTTTGCTTCCAAACCAGCAGAAACACTAATAAACTACTGGAGACGCAGGCACCGGTGCACTCGTTCTCTTCCCGGAGCTTTACAAACACATTAGCAGTGTTAAACGAGAAGCTTGACATAAAATCTTCTGTAGTGTTCAGAGATGGATACAGACAATAGATACAGAATGTGTCACACTGAAAAGATAGATTCCATTACTGACCGATAGCTTTGGTGTAGTGTCTGGCCCCGAGGAGCAGCTCAGGCGCTCTGTACCAGAAGGTGACCACCACCGGGTCCAGATCAGCCAAAGGCTTCAGAGGGGAGTTAAAGAGCCGAGCGAAACCCATATCAGCTAGCAAACACACACAAAAACACTGATCTGACTCCTCCATAGCAACCAAAAATTCTACCTTGGCAACGGTCAATTTTGATTATTATTGTACAGACTTTAGCCATCTAGTCAACTTTACTATTGTTTGTTGGGGAACAGAACTCAGTTGACAACAAAGAGCCTGGCTATTGGTTTTCGAAGCCTGGTTTTTCCCGTGAGGTGACTTCCACACTGGGCACCTGCAGGTGGAGTTTTACGTAGCTCCCCTTGTGAATTGGAATTGTGAGTGTGAGCCTTTCCTCTGGGACTCTGGGGGTTTTTTTTCCCCACTCACCCTGGGTTAATTAATCATTCCAAATCGGCCGCTTTGACTTTAATTTAGTGATCTAACACATGATTCTGTGAAGCACCTGCATGACACTTGGCTTGAATGTTCATAAAATAGCTAGTAGCATAAACAAGTAGGAGTGTTTTTCTCTCCTATACTCACATTACAAAACACAAGGACCACCTGCAGTAGAGAATTGAACTATCACAGGCCTAAAAAGTTAACACCCCCGCTGTAGAAAGTATTGTTATTGCTGCTTTTTTTTCCCTTATCGATGCTCTATTTTTGGACACTCAGACTCTATCAGAGTTTCATTGTCTACAACACATTTTATGATACTGGTTTCGAAGGTTAAAAATATAGATCAGTAATAATCAAAATAAAGAATGAGTAATGGGAGACGGTGATTTTGCAGTTGGTGGTTGCAACATTGAAGCCGAACTGAGCTGGCATTGAAAGGCACAAGATCAGATTCCACAGGGGAGGTAAAAATAGCGCCTGGTCACTCATCCTCCAGAATAGATTCTTATGTAAGACGACGGGTTGTGACCCGACGGGACACGAAATTATCCTTCTGAAACTAAAGGATAATATCCGCGAGTAAATCAGATCTAATGGTATAAAAAAGCGCATGCGTCTGTGTGTATAAACATATTTTGAGGCTGTCAGACTAGTTTGCTATTGGAAGCTCTGTTTCTTGAAGGTACATTGTATTATAGAAGATTTGTTGTGCATTACTTTTGCCAGGAAAACAGAATGAGCGAATCACATGACGGAACTCTGATCACATGACCAAGGCGGAACTAAATTACGAGCAAAACTATGTAACAGGGATAAAGGCTAAAAAAAGGCATTAATATAACTGTGGCAAATCGTCCTGCCTCGGAAGAGTGTTTTATCCTTTAGTTTCTTTCGTAAAAGCCTGCTAAACGCATGTATTCACCCCTACAAGGTATTTAGTCACGAATACAGCTTGCTTTTTGGACCAAACTACCATGTAAAGGAACCAACATGGTGAAATGATGAGATAACAATATAAACTAACCCTGACATTACTAAGAATCGTTGCATTCTTGGTGGAGCTCGTTCATTTGGTTTAGTAAGTTTGCAAAGGACGCAAAGTTATAAAAACGATTGAAATTATGAGAAATGGCATATATAGCACAGATCAGTAGACAAATATTTCTTTAATAATTACTATACACGTCATGATGAATACAGTTTCACTGAGGACAGAGCGGTCAGCCTCCTCAAGAAGAGAAAGAGTTTTCAACTTTGAATGATCAGGTTTAACTAAAGTATATACAAACACAAACACAAACAGACAGAGTCAGGGAACATTTTTACCTATTTTCACTCTTCCTCGCTCTGGACCTTCCCCCATTACAAGGATATTGGCAGGTTTCTGAAAAAGATAAGTCAAGTCGAGCTTAATTGATAAAAAGTTCCTTTTAAAGACAATTTAACCTGATGACTCCTGGTTTGGAATAATTTTGGAATATATCGATATTTTGTTGTGTTGTAGGGTGAATTCTGCGCTAGTCTGTGTACACAGGGCTCCAGATGTTGCTTAGAAAAGCAACAGGAAGCATTGAATCAAGCTGACCGATCATAACTTCACTAATTAATGGTTTTATAATGAATCACTGCAACTCTCTTGAGTTTTATTAGCTGTAATGGATAAGTTACCATGGCAACAGCAACCATAACCCTTTCGTAATGCACTCAGCACAAAACTGAGTGCAGGGTTTCATTGAGGCCAATTACAAAATGTAAACAATTAACATCCGAATAAAGATGAGCCTTGTAGAAACTGTGCCTAGAACTGCCTAGTAAATACGACAGTAACTAGAAGAGTTTAGTGCAGAAATTATGCAACAAAAAGTACTTTATTAACACTCAACATAAAGCACAATTACCAAACACTTCTCAATCCTTAAACTAAAAGGTAAAAATGTGTGCTATTAAAATAACTGTCTGTGGTTCTAAAAGCAGAGACAGATTGACCCTTGATTTTAATTGCATGGTAAAACAAACCAAATGTGACAAATATCTATGTTTAACCAGAAGATAAAAGCAAGCATGCAGAGAATGATGTGAGTTTATGTTGAAAAACTGGATTTTTTGAAGTTCATAATAAAATATTGACCTTTCGATAAGCTCCACCCGCTTGGTAACTGCTGCTGGCTTGGAGAACCAGACAACCCCTGTTTGGGCTTGTAAAACAAATAAAAGGACTAGACTTCATTAAAAAGTAAAAAGAAGTATTTGATAGAATTATAAGGAACAAACAGATGATGATGGCCTTAGATTGCATTTGTTTTCCTATAGGTCATCAAAAAAAAGCTTTTATCATTATTATATAACTACTTACATAGTGTATGCATATTCTATTTCTACTGTGAAGAATGAAACGATTAGATTGTCTCATACACCATTTTGTGCAGATTTAATACCGATAGAACCAAATAAACTATTTTCCCCTCACAGATCGTGTAGAATTTTATTTGTAGCCATTGATGAATGAACTGGAAAGGATTTGATTGTACAACATGTAAAAAGGCTTTTCTGCTACACACAAATGGGTTAATGACACAGACTATACTATTGACCCCCACCATACACATGTACGAGCGATTGATGGCGTTACATAACAGCGGGAACATAATCATTAGTGCGTGGGACTTTCCATTGGATTCAATCTATATTAGGAATTGACTGTTCAGGCAAAAACGAACATGTAGTTACCATTAACTGACCTTTTTTATTTAATATAACCATTTTACAAGAAGCCATGGTAGATCTAAAAACCCTGGTAAACACGGAAGAGTCAAAAGCTTTGACTGTAAAATTGTTCCACCATTGATTTGAATACGAGGTCGAAACATACTCAAACCCATCTTTACAGAGAGCAGACAAGAAGGCTCTAACTCATACGATTCTTACATCTCCAACCACTAGTCCAAGTTTACATTTAAAGTGCCATTTAGAATTTTCCCGCCATTTAGAATTCTATGAAAAACCTACTTTAGGCTTTTTTTGTACTATTTTCTTGAGATGTCGACTAAAACTTGTGGAATTCAAGTCAAACCGTTTCGAATTTCTCAATAAAATAGTTTATAACTTTGAAAAGGTTTAAACTTTTGGCACCAAATTTGGTGCGTGTTGAAACAACCATGATCTGTAGCTGCATGCGACATTTCAGAGCTTTGCCCCTTAGTGGTCCTGAGATATTTAAAAAATTGTACTGTGCTCCTAAACATTTCAGGGTCAAAAAACACTCAGACTCAAGTTCAAGAATGCATGAATATAACATTTTTTAAAGTTAACTTGCATTTTTGGCATAGGTTTTCAAAGCAGCAAATCCCTACAACCAAATTATACAAAAATATTTAGGAAAATGCAAAAAAAAATAGCTTTAGCCGATCAAAACTTTGTTTTCTTTGATAAAAAAAGACACCTTGTTATCTTTGATTAATATTTAAATTTGTTTGATGATCTGAGATAATGACAAACACTTTTCCACACTGCTGTTTATTGCTATGGATATTTAATTTGCACTTGTCTTTTATGCACAGTATACGAAATATAATTCCCTCTCAACTCCTCACAGCCATTAATAATGCCTTGCAGCCTATTGTGCACAGCTTCACCTGTGCTGAGCGTCGCCCCTGGCAACCAGTGTCCAATCATTGCAAGAGGAAACAGGATAATAATGACAGCAGAGAACAAACCACTAATCAGCGAATAACACTAATGAACTCAAGCTAATTAACACTGTTCTGGAGAGGTGTCTGTGACCGTCAGCTCCTTCTCTCGTCTGAATCTTTTGGAGAATGTTTAGTTTTTCTTTGACATACGGATTTAATAAATTTGTTTTCATTTAATTTTCAAAAGTCTTAAACGCATTTGTTTTCAATTGTTATCTTTTATCAAAACTGAGATAGATTTTACCAACATCATTAAATGCTTTATAAACCATTATATGCATCAATATAAACCACCTTACCTTCAGATAATTTTGGAATAAAATTTTCCTAAAAATGACAAAAAAAGCATTAGAAGCATGAGGTGTTCAGGCTTATCACTTGCTCTCGCTCTCTTTCAGGGCTTTACGTGTGTTTTAGCTTGGACTAAAATGTTTAGGTTAAAAAAAAGCCGCATTTCTGTTGTAATCTACTCTAATCTTGCTCCAGAGTCTTCCTTACTTTATTGAGAAAATATTCTATAAAACTCTTGCAGCTGAAGAGGAGGGAACCTGTGCTCCTCTTACCAGGTCTCTGTGCAGGACCCAGTTTGCATGCAGGTAATGGATGCCATCCAGGATCTGGTACAGCAGCGACTTCACCATCCCTCGCGGCAGCTGCATGGGCTTCTTATTGGCTTTCGATGCCCGGTGAAACTTTATGATGTGCTACAATGGTAAAAAGGACAAACAAGGATTTTAATTGTATTTATCGTGGCTATCGTCGCAATAGCCACACCCACCTAATGAATATTCACCGGGTGTAAAAACAAGGACAAAACAAAATGCTCAAAGAATTTAGAAACGCAAATCCAAATGTTTGTGACAAATGTTAGATAATTTTTAGTAAAAGAAATTTTTATTTTGCAAAATCAAGGGTGCTAAAGTAGACGAATATTTAGCAAACATAGATGACCAATTTTCACTTGCTGTTTTATATTTCTATTTGCAAAACTTCTTTAACTTACCGGTAATTTGCATTTTTTAATTTATTTCTAACACTTTCCTCTACGAATTTCATAAATAGTAAAGAGCTTCCACACGGCAGTCTAAACACCTTAATGACTTGCAACATTCTGCTGTGAGAAACCTGTGGCGTGACGTGTGCAAACCTGGGGCCTACAAACTACAAGAAACGTCAGTAGTTTAAAACTAAGAGGATGTTCATATCTGTTTTTAGGACTACCAACATCACAGAAGGTACTTGATCTACATCGCATTAGATTCAATAGATCCACAAACAATCCAATTTCTTATGTAAAGATTATGAATGAAGAATAAAAAGCTCGCTTCAATTTGTTGACAGAAAAACGAGGGATCAAAATAACTTTCACTCACTGCTCGATAAATAAAGATCAAACAAACTTTTAATACGTACTCACCCACAAATCGTGCTCAGCGTAGTCAAAGAGGAGCCAGACCTTGCGGTCACTGTGTGAGAGAAAAACTTTTTGCAGAGTGATGACGTTCGGATGCTTCAGCTCTCGCAGCAGCTGGGAAAAAAAGAACGTTTTTTCTTTTTTATTCATTTATATTATTTTGACAGGGACTTAAAAAATAATGTCCATATATTTGGAAGTAATTTGGAGGCATATTAAAAAATATTAAAAATGAAAAGTAAAGATGGGTCACAGGGGTCTGCTGGTGCCTATCTCCAGCTCACATCGGGCAAGAGGAGGGGGTACACCCTGGACAGGTCGCTATTCACACCTAAAGGGAATTTAGCTTGTTCTATTAAACTAAGCACATGTTTTTTGGGATTGTGGGAAAAACCGGAGGAAACCCACGGAAGCACTGGGAGAACATGCAAACTCCTTCCAGGGATGTCACCGGCGAGCCTCGAACGACAACCTTCTAACTGGAAGTTATTTGCAAAAAACATGGATTATTTTTATTATTTACATTTGATTATTATGTATTAGTAAAAAACCTAAAATATTTTTACGTGCACTTCTTGTGATTAATTGACCTTTGCTATAAACTCCTTGTTGTGTTTAATGCCAAACTATAAGTCCTTTCCTTTTTTCAAAACATCGTCTTTTTATTGTTGCAACACCATAAAACCTCAATTTGAATATATATATATATATATATATATATATATATACATTTTGTGTGTGCGGGCGTGAGAGTAGGTGGTTACGAGAAACAAGTGGTCATGAAGTGCAGCTTTAGAGAACAGCAACAGATGAAATGTGAGCAAGTCTGATTTCAACATCACTCACATTTAACAGATTGATAAAGCACTAAATAAATATTATCTTCTATTTTTTTTCTCTTTTTTTTGCCTGAAATTTAAAACCCACTAAAACAGCAACCTCAATACTTATAAAGCTGATTTTATTCAGTGCACAACACAGAGCTTCTATCAAGAGTTACATCATTAATGCACTAATAAAAAACTTAAGTGTTCCACTTTCACAAATTCAGACATAAATCAACAACGAACAATAGCTTGAAGCTCAGAATTAAGCCGTGAAAACAAACTTAATGAGCTCAAGCCGGATCGATCATTCTCCCGTCGCATTAGCCTTATTTCATAGATTTGAGCTTCTTCTAGCTCAGAAACAATAGAAGTACTGTTTGCTGAAAGATGACAAAAGGTCAGACAAGAAGAGAACGAGGCTGAAACAGAGAGAGACTTGAGTTTCAAAAACTCTGTTTTACAGTTTTATATCAAAGGAAAACAACATTTACAACAAATCATCTAATTGAGAATAGCTCTAATAAATATTACCAGACATGCAGAGATTCGGGGGAAATCATTTCACTATTGCTCTCTTACAACTTACAGCTAAGATGTCACACCAGAAAGTAGACAGTAGATCTTCTGCAGAATATATTGAATAGAAATTATCAAAGTTCAGACGGACATTTCCCTATCCTTCTCATCCAGAGAGATGCTCAGCATTGTGCTATACTCCCGATATGCCCCCGCTGCAGAACTTTTTTTTCATCCCAAATTTCCAGCTACATTGGACTTCCTTGTCCCTCCACAAGGATCCTTTCACACCAGGTTACTATGATGAACCAGTTTGCTATGACTTCCTGTTTGACCCACGTCCCACCCATTCCAACCCGTGATTGCTTGAACCGTTCTCTAGAGGACCTCTGGTTATTGGTGGTTTCAGGAAGTGATTGATTTCAGTTTTTTTGTGTTACAGTCCAGAAATACTTTTAAATATAAAAAAATACATTTGGCCTATTTCCAATTATGTTATGTGTTATAACTTTCTGGCAGAAAACCTTGACAATACACTAAAGAGTATTTCGCAGGACGCGCTGGAAACCTTCCTCAGCTTAAAAACAATTAAACAGGAATTCGAGCAGCAGAAAAACAAAGCAATGACTCAGAGCGTGGCCCTCTGAGGGCATCTACACCCCTGACATTTACACGGCAATAACAATGCTGTTATGCACTTGTTTTGAGCTCAGGAAAAGCCTAAGCTCTCGAATCAACTCCGTGTCAAAGAGGCAGTTCTTACAGAAGTTCTTGCCTAATTATTTGTAATAGAGGGGTGAGAAATTATAGTCATCAACATTGATTATGGTTCAGGAATTAAAGTCTACAAATGTTTTCTTTTCCTACGGAGGAATATAAGCATTTGGAAATCTGCACTGTTGTAGATTGCTTTTATTTTAAAGAGCCCCATTATGACTTTGAAAAGCTCATTATTTGGTTTTGACGTATTAATAACATTTATTTTACAGAAAGTGTTATTTAAACAAACTTATTAGGCACTCGTGTCATTTTATTAATTTCACTACCTTTTGCACTAATTATTAGAACTCAGTTGGTTCTCGTTTGGTAACCATGGGGACCCTTGATTAGAAAGTATTATAAGGAGTTCAATTGTAAGTGTTTCTTCTCTTTGCATCTTCTCTAAAGAGTGGGAGTCACGAAACAACTGGGACGAGCTGAAAACTATGATTGTTGAGCATCATGGTTAAGGTCAGGGGTGTCAACCTCGGTTCCTGGAGGCCCTGCTCAGACAGATCCAGACCTGAAGCTTAAAAACAGCCTAAAGGACCTAAAAAGCTGCACCAGGTGTGTTTATTTGAGGTTGGAGCTAAACTGTACAGGGCTGAGGCCCTCCAGGAACTGAGTTTGACATCCCTGGAAGGAAACGGAATGCTCTCAGAGGTTTAAACTGTGAGGAGCAGTGTACGGAATTGAAAGACCAGAAGCACAGTTCTAGTTAAGGCCAGAAGTGGCAGAGCAAGAAAAAGCTCAGGTGAGATGGAGAGAACAGTCACGGACAACCTACAGACCAGTTCCACAGATCTACAACATTATCATTCAACACAAAGAGATGCCTTTTCTCTGCACACCCCACCAACAGTGTTGCGTGAGTTTTGCGAAAGAACATTTGAACAAGCCAGCTTTGTTCTGGAAAGGTGCTGTGGACACTTTAAATTAAAAGAGTAAAAACAGCAGCAATCGAAGAAAAACACTTGCTGCCTACGGTAAAATGTGGTGGTGGTGGTTCCATCATGCTGTGGGGCTGTGGCCAGTGCAGGGACTGGGAAACTTGTTAAAGTTGAGGCTTGCGTGGATTTCTCTGAATATCTGCCGTTTCTGGAGAACAATGTCAAGGAATCAGTGACGAACTCGATCTTTCAAGACAACGACCCTAAAAACACAAAATCATCTGCAGCATTCGCCCGGAGGAAGAAGTACAACATTCTGGAATGGCATCTCAGTCTCCAGACCTGAACATTTTGAACATTTCTGGTGAGACTAAAAATGCTTGGAATCCATCAAACCTGACGGAACTGGTTTGATGAAGAAAAATGGTCCAAAACACCTTCTGACAGAATCCAATTTTTCTGCAGAAGGAGGACTCACTAAATTTTGAGAATTTTTCTTTTGTGATGGCTAAATTTATATACATAGCTAATTTTGCTTAAATAATTTCCATAAATAAAAAAAACTCAAATTTCACTGTTTGCTATTTTTAATTGAAAGTTCTGATTCAGACAACCAATGATTTAGAAAGAAAAATCATGAAAATGTACCAAAACTGTTGCATACCACTGTATACTTGCACCTTTATGGAAAAACAGTTAGTAAACTAACAATTTATGTAGTTCACTGTTCCAGCTGCACTGTTTCTTCTCGGGTTTACTCCAATGGATCAGTACTCCCTCATCTCGTAGATCTGCTTGGTTTCTAAATCATAACCCAATTTTGGTTGTTTTTAAGCCGGAATGTTCTAATGACCATTTTCTTAAAACATTCAGGAAGTATTTTGTAACAACAGAAGTCGCTTTCTCTGTCTGAGGCTAAGAAAGCTGTTGTAACAAAGCTGTGCATAGACGACACGCCTTAAAACGGCCAAAACAATCAAGTCTTTCCAGAACTAAAAATCTGAGATTTAACAGAAAAACAGCAGACATGACGACCAATCACAGATCGTCTGCTGTTCGAGAAAAAAAACCCTTCTGTGCTAGTCGTGCTCAAACAAGACTACACTAAACTAAGGAGGTATAGCCAGCAGGACTGTGCTAGAATCATCTTTCATGCTGTAGTCATTACTTAAAATCACCATATAACATGGTATTATTGGAGGAGTCGATTACATAAAAAAAAATTGCACTCTTTATAAAGAAAAACACATTTTTTTAAATAAAAAATGAAATACTGCAACTAGTTAGGATAGATAGGATAGATTAACCTATCCACATTTTCTGAAGAGAGCATAGATCTGGTTGCAGTGACAATATCTCCAGCAGTAGAAAATGTTAGATGTGTTGCCTGCCCGATCTCCGTGGAACAATGTCTGCATACAACTTTAAATTTATCCACTCGTCTATCCCCGTTATGTATTTTAACAGAGAAGCCAAAGTGTTCCCAAACAGGAGACCGTAGTGAGGTGGGAGAGTCTTCAAGCTCTGGCTTCTCTTTCTCTGTGTCCATTTCTCACAGCTACCCGGCGTGCAGCTGTGCTTCACTCAATAGCGTACGTGCGGAAACTCGCATAGGAACATTGTTGCGCTGCGCTTAATATCGCGCTAATAATAGGTAATTTAATAAAAATACAGAATACCGAAACGGTACGCAAGTGTACCGAACCGAACAGGCCGTACCGAAACGGTTCAATACATACCGTGAACCCCTATATATACACACTATAGCTGAAAAAATAACCAGTGTTTTCCTTTAATGGTTTTATATAACAGCTCTTTCTGGTTGACTAATATAAATTGCTCAATAGAAACAAAGACACTGCGTCAAAGCTAGGCATTCGCAACCCCCTGCTTTCCCATGAAGTGACAGATGCTGCAGTTCATCGACTGCCCACTAGAGGCTGATTCCAGAGGTAAGCAGGTTCCCATTGACAGTCATGTTAAAGTTCCCAACGTTACAGTGTTATAGAATTTAAAAATCCTTCGCGAATTTGAGGAGAGTGGTCCCCCGAGATACGAATGCTTTGAGTTACCAAATGTTCGAGATACGAAAGGTCTCGGGGGAAATTTTTGCTTTGAGATACGAAAAAAAATTTTGTGATACGAAACTGTTGTTGATGTTAAAGGAGGAATACAAAACGTTAAGCGCTGGGGTGTGTAAACACTGGTTCGAGGATCTAAAGGTTGATGTTTCAGTCTCTACCCCATTTTACTAGCTTTGAAACGAATGCTAATGTGTACGTCAACAATAGAGAAATAAAATCATAGAAAACATTATTTAAGTGTATGCGATTGGAGAGATTACGTCTTGCTTTGCTTAGTTCCTCTGTGGTTTACGGCACATTCCTTTGTCCCACGCTCTTTGTTTTGCAAGTTCCTTGACTCCTAATTAGTATGCAGAAAGCAATAACCAGAAAGCAGGTTATGTGAGGTTTATATTTGCAGTCCATCTCCATGGAGCTCTGTGCTTCCACCAACACCTCTAACCGGCTTCTATAGCCAAGCTATTGTCATGTAGAGCACACCCTGATGCAAAAACTGCACAGTTGATTTAAAAAAATTAAAATAAAAAAAATTATTAAAAAGAGCTTTAGAGAGAGAAAAGATGGAGAACACGCAGAAATCAAAAGCCGGATAAAATTAACCTCTTCTGCTCGGAGGCTACAGTTTTGTTATTCCCCAAAGGTACAGAAGGCACTCACAGCGATTTCTCTGCAGGCTGACATGGAAATCCCAGTGCCTTCGATCTGTTTCAGTGCATATTCCTTCTCATCCTTCCTGCAAACACACAAAGATTAGAGCTGGGTATTAGCAACAACCCAACGATTGCAATACAAAACTGGAAACCAAGCTTTTTTTCTGATTTAACTTTATTGTCAAATCTGCAACTCTTCCATGGGGCCACTTCTGAGTTTAGACAGTTGATGGGTGCACCTGGATCCCACTGGTTTCGAAGGTTAATTAACTTGCATCTTGTATCTGCTGTTGTATCTGCTTGACCACTGCATCTACGATACTCAACGTTCCTCATTTCTTTGAACTTCTTCAAAAGCACATCCTGAAGACAGTCTACTGTGAAGTCTTTGTCAGGGAGAGATCCTGTTGCTGTGCCAAGAAGCTGTCTTTCTCAACCTGACCTTGCAAGCAGGGTTTGGCTGTTCTGGCAGAGTTTGCACGGTTTTAGGTCAAAGGTTTCAGTTTCAGGTCATGATTGGGTTTACACCTACAAAGTCGAAGAAATCCCTGTGCAAGTGGACATTTAAGAATGGAAGCCTGTTTGTACATTGACTTTGTTTATTTTTTTGTGAATTTACAAAATGTTTACCAATTATTCCAAATATGTATAAACAATCTGCTTACCTTTAGTCACCAAATGCATGCTTTCATCAAAGGTTTTTCAAATGTCTCCATTTATAATAATGATTTCTCACTTTATCATCTAGCCTCTTTCTACTTTTACTAACATCTAGAGCTCATGCCCATTGAAATATATGCTTTCCTTGGTATATAAAGCAATAGTGCAAAAACTTACAGTTCATTTTTTAAAAGCCCAGAGATACAGACATATGTGGTTTGTTCAAAAGCGTGAAGCGTGGCCACAATGATTTTAAGGCCCTGCAGAGAGAGCATTGCATTGCATAACTACAGTCTGGACAGAACAAGAGCTTGGACAAGGAGTTCTGAAGGATGCTCAGCTGGAAAGGGTCTAATCTGCCCATTATTCTCTACAGTCTGCAGGATCTCACCGTAATGTAGCTGGACTTATCATCAAATCACATCACTCACATGCATGACTAAAATTATCATTCGGGTTCTTGCATATCAAACAGTTCAACACTTTATCAAGACATAAACACGTGAATTGCACATAACATGCATCACGCTGGTGGTTTTGGGGGCAGGACCATTTGAAATGCGCCCGTGAAAACGAAAACAATCGCAGATTCACTGCTCACACACACTTGCACACACTGCGACAGAAAAAGCAAGCGAAAGGCGTCAATCAATCGCGTGTCGCGCGTCTCTTACCCGTCTTTACGCTTGGCTTTATAAACATGCCCGTATGTGCCTCGACCCACTTTACAACCTTCATATTCAAACAGATCTTCCACTCTCTCCCTCTCGGCGGCGAGCTTCGTTTTGAAGTCGTAGTCCATTTTAACCCATAAATATTTCTTAATTTACAATAAAATAAAATATTAATAATTACATGCATTAATTAAATGATCCGATCGTTTTATTACCCCACCATTTCCTTGTTTGGGATTTTGGTCAGCTCCGCTTAACGGTCACGTGCGCGATGACGTAATTTATTGTGGCAGGTGGCCTTCTGGGAAGTGTAGGTCTTTTTGGATGGTGCGGATGTTGGGTCTGAAGGCGGGAAAATAACGGAAAAAACTACATGGCGCAATTTGCGATTGAATCTCGTTATTTCGTATCGATTTTCAGTGTTGTATTAATACTAATTATGACGAACTATATAATTATATATAATTGTTGTAACTGATGGGGGAAATATTTTATCAGGGAAAGTTTGTTTTTATAATATTTAATAAATAATAATATATTTTCTGCTCCTCAATTCAGTCTTCCAATTTCATTATTTACTGCAGAGTGTGATCCAAGAGAGCTCTCCTTAGTACTTGAGCACTCCTTACTCAAGTAGCTTGGTGTATGTGTATATATATATATATATATATATATATGACATATGATATACATATAAAATCATTAGCCCACAGTCCAGCAAGAAAAAGTATCCCTAGAGTGAAAAGGAAAAAGTGTGACGATGTAACTCAGTTACTTTTCGGAGAAGTTGCTAGTTATAGTCTATTGTTCTTAAAGAGCT
This sequence comes from Danionella cerebrum, assembly GCA_007224835.1. Classification (NCBI taxonomy): domain Eukaryota; kingdom Metazoa; phylum Chordata; class Actinopteri; order Cypriniformes; family Danionidae; genus Danionella; species Danionella cerebrum. Next base: position 770,600 of record SRMA01027142.1, on the reverse strand, counting down.
CAATGTGTATATTACAGCTCAAACCATACTTTCTTCTAACAGACTAACAAAATAAACGTGAATAATTGCCTCGTGGCGTAGATTTAAACACATTGCGAAAGTTTGCCTATCTATACAAGGGCAAGCCCAACGCTCAGGGTTTACGCAATATCTTGTTTGAGCGACAACCATTTGGGCCAATCATTGTAGACAACAAACCAGCTGCCTTGTCGTAATTGGTTAAAGCGAGAGTGACGTTGACCACAAGGTGATAAAAACACCGCGCAGGCTTCCATCCTGCGCTTACACAGTATGGCCGGCGACATTAGCTAGCATTCGCCAACGGTATTCTCTGTAAAAGGGAAGACGGAAAAAAACAACGCAACTACACCTGGACTGCACAAGGACTGCAACTAAGCTAATAAGTTATAACAACCAATCAAGGACTAATACATCGGGATTCCATCCGACGACTTGTTTGTGTGTGGTTGGAGTCTGTTTGTCTCACGATGGAAGAGAGCAGTGCACACTTCTTCGAAGGGACCGAGAAGCTCTTGGAAGTATGGTTCTCCCGGCAGGACGAAGCCAAAGGGACCGGGGATCTGCGCACAATCCCCAGGTGAGACTTCTCGCTAGCTTCAACAGAGTCTCTCCCATTCAAATAAAATCTGAGAATGAAACGGGTCCAATATATGACGTCGCGAGCATTACGTTAACGGTTCTGAAGGCTAAAGAGTGGCGGGTGACATGTGGAGCAAGCTGTGACACCCGCGGCGAGATCAGCACTTTTAACCGTTTGGGACTCCATCCCCCTTTAGTCTCATTCATTCCAGTCAGGGATGTTCGATTCTCTAAACACGAGTGAATCGATTCTTGATTTGATTCCCACGCCGGAAACGATTCTCCACTACGATTCTTTTTTCCGAATTTTCAACAAGCGCAAAGGCAAATCGATAAAAAATTCTATGACGCCACAGAAATTAGGGTTTAAAGCATCAATGACCAAAATTACTTATAGGAGAATAAATCCATAAATAAAATGAATACACAAATAGTTAATGTATATCTACAATTCAACACATCAGTATTTAGTTTTTGTTTACTTCCGCATGTATTTATTTCTGCGTTCATTTGTTAATTTTGTGGGCGGTCCTCACTTCAATTTAAGTAAGGATTGGTCAAATCGGAAGTACTCTTTGATGTTGTTACGACTGCCTGCCTAATTATCCTATGGAAGAAATTCATTTAATACTAATTAATGTAATACTTTCTGAAAAAATTATTTCAATTTATATTTATAAACCTAATTATAAATTATTTAAATAATGTATATAATGTAAATAATTAATTTAATACAGCCATTAGTACAGCCTCTTAATATCTATTTTATATTTAATTTAAAATGTATTATCTTATATATGCATCCATCTCTACCTTTGTTTATTTACATTTAAATCATTTTTGGTCCTTTACAATTCTGATTCATGGATAAGAAATCGATTCCACATTGCGGTTGCTCTTTGAATCCTTCATATCAAACCTTGACTACAATAAATGAGTTTAGGAAGGTGTTTAATTACAACTATAACTTATAGTAGGTATGATATGCACGTGCAAAGTAGATTGTAAACCCAAAGTAACAATCTATAAACGATTATTACAACACGGTTAATCTTGATAACATAAATACCCTGGCACTACCGTCAATTGAACGTTAGACAAAAACTAATATTTCGGATCTAATATAAGTTTATGCTGCGCCGGCCTAAATGATGCCCGATGTTTGTCGATAAAAAATATTTAAGCTAAAGGTTTTAATGTTTGTGCAGTGATCAAAAGTCTTGTGATGATGAATCGATTCCCCTTGATTGAATCACTTTAGAACTGAAGAATCGACTCTCAGAGATTACCATTGACTCTCAACTACATACGTGCTTGTCACAAGAGCTCTAGTTTTATACTTGACTGCCACAATAACTCGTTCGTGTTATTATTAGTTTAAATGTGAAATAGTCGACACGGTGACATTGCGGGCGTGTCGTTTTGAATCTTGTTTTTGTCAGTCGTGGCTCCTCTGGTGATGTTTTGCATCAGCTCATTCATTTATTGATGAGTATGAGCGAGTGCTGGTCGATTGGCTGAAGCTTTTGTGGTGTAAATGTAAATGGCGCCACAACAAACACACCTCCTCGTCTCCATCTTTGCAGCGTTTCCTTTGGATGGCCCTTGTATTGAATGACTATTATATTATTATTTTGGAGAGCTGTTGGTGGACACATGCGTGAATGAATGCGTGCCAGCTCTATTTTTAGCGTGAATCATGGCGGTTGATTGTGCGCCGCAGCGTCCATGTGAAAGTCACGTGTTTGCGTCAGACGCCGCATGCGCCACCCCGCTCTGTGATTGGCCGACTCAAGCGGTTGCTGATTGGCTGATATGTTTGTGCGCAGCGCCCGACAGCTGCAGAGTTAACCCGTTTATTCCCACGTTTTCCCAGAGATAAAAATACCACAACTACGTCATAAAAACCATTTGAACTAATCAACAATTCTATTATTAACTCGAACTATTATGTAAAAGAATGTGCACAATAGTTTTTTGTTGCACTCATCACAGAGGAAATATGTATTTGTGTCAAAACATGGTAAGATTCATACAATCCCTATTTTATCTTAAAAAAAAACTTTCATAACAATTTATTATCTTGCGTTTGTTTTCATTGCATTCTTTTGACCCAGGAAACTACTCTGGTCACGTGACACTGCGATGACCACATTCTCAACCGTCTCCATAACTACAATAAATTGGATTAATGCACAAGAAACTAAACTTTAAATTAAAAAAGCATGTAAATATATGTTTGTTTTACATGTAAATAAAGAAAAGGGCAAAAGTACACACATTTTACTTAAAAACACAAATCTTAAGTTATTGGGTCGTACGTGACATAAATGGGATTGTACTAATGTTTTAGTTTACTACAATATGTCTAGCAGTAATGTCCAAGTTAGTTGAAACATTCTTTGCAAGTATTAAAACATTATATTCATGTCCGAGAATAGCATATGAAGGGAAATGATATTTCCTCAACTGTCTTTGTATTCTGGAGTAAAAGCTACTCCTGGTTTTCTCTGTACTGAAGCTGATCTCTGGTTTCTCCGGGTTCATCCGTCCATCTGAATGAATTATGAGGGGTGTTGGGTTTTCTTCCAGGAAAGCTTTAACACTCAGAGACACTATAAAGAGGATCATTAGTCTAGCCAAATAAGCCCAGCAGGAAGAGCAGCAAGCTTTGTTTGAGCTGCTACTGTCAATAGTGTAAATAAAACCGCTGTCAAAATTAAACGTGTAATTTAAACATTTTAAGTTATTTTGTGTAGTTCTTTTCAAAATTTTGGATAAAGGCATAAAAATGACCCAAAAACATATTTTTCCACAAAAAAATACACATTTATCTTACAAACACTCTCCAATTTTTAGGGTTAATGCAATGAGCTTACATAGATTCCCGTCAGCTTGATCTGTCTCTCTTAAGAGTCCCCAGGAGCAAATGGCCACAGTTGAGCAAGCCGATGCGTGCCAGGACTTGTAGTGTCCCTAGTAATCACTTCTGGCTCTGAAACTGGGCGTCGTTAGGACCAACATCAAGCTGTTTTCCAGCCCTGGACTAGAGCAGAGGCAGAGTTTACTGTAGAAAACTGGTGTTGCATTTTGAAAAGGGATACAGAATGTGTTTGCATCGATATGTTTGGTGCAAAGGCTGAACTGGCTTTTTAAAGTGGAATATGCTGAAGATGAGGTTTGCAAACAACAATAAAAAAAAGTGAGTAAGGGATTAGGGAGTTTTTTTACTTTCTACCACAGCCCTTGATAATGCACAATAAATCCATCTGCTATCAGTTTGCCAGCTGCTACTACACAATCCTATAGCTGCTCACATGGAAAGCATGTGCTTTTGTCTGCTGGGGTCAAGTTACAGCTGCATAGCTCATTGATTATGGTGCAAAAATTCTAGTCATACATGGCTAGAAATACAGGAATGTGCATGTGTGCGCAAGGGGAAATATTTCAAGCCTTTATTTGTTTCATTTAATCACAAAATAGTATTTCATCAAAAGGAGAATATTGCAACAGTTCAACAATGTAGGCTCCCTCTGTCCCAATAGAGTCTGTTAAATAGTGTAGTTAACCAGGAAGCTTGCTGACTTGACCCTTATGCAGAAGACCATCATTGACATCCTCCATAGGGAGAGAAAAAATCTCACAAGAACCTGAAGCTCACGGAGTTCGGTGTCGAAGTACATTAACACAGTGCTGAAAGGAAGTGGAGAATGTGGACCAGTAACAAGGATGAAGGCAAGCACCACTAAGAAATCTGGGAGTGCATCAAGAACCACCACATGCAGACATCTGCAGATGAGGAGAATTCTATGTGTACAGCCACTCCTGAATAAAAACAGACGCTGCGTCTTTACAGGGCTTATGAGGAAAAGTTATGTTCCCAAGTCCTCTTCTCAAATAAAAGCACATGTTTTATTTAATTTGAACATCAAGATCAGAGTCTGGAGGAAGCTTGGAAAGGCACAAAAGCCCAGTGTGACTGGTCTGCTGCTGGTGTGGGTCCACTGTCTTTTATCAAGTCCACAGTCAACGACTGGAGCTGTACATCAGGAAATGTGGAGATGGTGAATTTATTTTTCAATGAGATTTGGCCCCTTCCCACAAAGCCGAAACTACCAGCACCTGCTTCAATTACAATGGAATAACCTTATTTGATTTGCCTCAAACTCTTTTAATTTAAACCCTAATTGAACAATCGATGCACTTTTGTCGAGAAGATGAGAAACAGATTCATTTACAAGATTAGGGATTTTTATACAGAAACGAAACACTTGAAGCCTCAGGATCCTCGAGGTAATTTAGTGTATCTCTGTTGTTCTTGTAGTTCTGCAGTAGCAGCGGTAAAGGTGACCTGTGCTCAGTTTAACATGAAGCATTTGGCAACAAATACATTGAAAAAATAAACAGCACAAGCTGTTCCTGTGTTTACCGTAACTGACTGATCTCGACTTGTAGTCACAGATGGTTTGTGACTACAAGTATTTGATTTCTGTTGGCTAGATCTGAAGAACTACGCCTCGTTTTATTTATGATCTCGATGACAAGATCCTACCTTGAGTGTAACCCGAGCGCTAGGAGCAGCTGTGTGTTCGTACAGAGCCACACAAGCAAATGGGAGGCGTCTGTGGATCACAATGCTCCGCTGTAATTACGATTGGTTTTAGCTGCGACTTACAACAAGCTACTGAGGTTTAATGCATCTTTTTCTGTGTGCATCTCTTTCAGATTTGAGTGGGACAAACTGCTGGAGAATGTGCACTGTTTGATCATAAGTGTGACAAAGACTGATAAGCAGGAAGCTTATATACTCAGGTGAGCTCTTGACCAGTGTGTTTAGTCATGTTTGTGTCCTCTGAGGTCGACGGACCTGTAATCCTCTTAAATGGACAGTTCACTCAACGAATGACCTTGGCGACCTTTAGTTGACTCTCAGGGTGCGTTCGCTTCTAGTTCAGATATTTGAAAGCTAAAGTGCTTGGGTTGTTCTTGAGCCCCTAGGTTTACACAAACATTCACAGTTGTTTGACAATAAATGAACAGTGCCCATGAAAACTATGAAACATGGCCGAGAAATCAAACAACTGTGTTTTAAAACATAACAGAAAGTTTCCGAATGACCCTGATCAAATGTTTACACACCCCAGCCAATCACAAGTGGTCTTGGCCTTGTGTTTTGGATTGTTGACGTGTTGGAATGTCCTGTAACGTCCCAGCTTCCAGGCTGATGGTGCACATTTTCCTCCAGGGTCCTTTGAGAACATGCTGCATTCATCTTCCATCAATTTTAACCAAGTTTCCTGTGCCTTTGGAGCTCAAACATCCCCAAAACATCAGTGACCCGCCTCCTTGCTCCACAGTGGAGATGGTATTCATGTTGAGTTTAAGTTTGTGGCCAAAAATTTCAATGTTGCTCTCATTGCTCCAAATAACTAAATTGGTTTAATAATAATACACCAGAAGTTCCTCCTTGTTCCTCCTCATTGCTCCTTGCCTCTGAGCCGTTTGGTGCATTGTAAGCAGCTGCTTTGTGGCATTTGGGTAGTATTGGCTTTCTTCTGGAAAAATGACCATGAAGCCTATTTTTCTGTGCGCTTTGAAACAGCGCCACATTTTTTCAGAGAGTATTTCACCTGAAGTTCTCCGTGGGATTTTCTTTGCATCCCTTTCAATTTTTCTGGCAGTTGTAGCAGAAATATTCTGGAATGGAAATCACCAGAGTATGTAAACTTTTGACCAGGGTAATTAGGAAAGTGCCATTATGATTTTAAAAAGATCACAAATGTATTTTAAATTTTCTGCCCCCCTATTAACTGGTAGGGGAAACACAGCCTTGTCATGGAGATAAATTTCAATAGAAGTATTTAAAACGGTGCCAATGAGTGGCTTGTGCAGTTACCCAAATTGTGTAAATGTCGTGTTTTTCACTGATCCAACATGAAGTAAAGGGTTTTGAAAAATTGGTAGGTTTCCCCAACTGTGGGGGCATTTGCATGGGTTTCTGTTGTAGAGCAGTGGGTGGGTGTGGCAGAGTTTGTTAATGGTGTTTGATTGTTTCGCTGATGACTTCTAATGATTCACAATTCTGTGACTGACGACTGCTGTGTGTTTGGGTGTGTGTTGCAGTGAGAGTAGCATGTTTGTCTCCAAGAGACGTTTCATTTTGAAGACATGCGGAACCACCCTCTTACTGCAGGCACTGGTGCCACTGCTGGAGCTGGCTCGCGAGTACTGCGGCTTTGATGCCATCGAGGTAACACACAGACTAAGATTGTTTTGAGTTTGCTTTATATATTTGCTTGTTCAATAAACACAATATGTTTAGAATAAAACAGCGATATTTTACATTTTCACAAGAATTAATTTTACAGAAGTCTTGACGATTTCAAGTTATTATTCTTAAATCTTGTGCATTTCTGTCATATAGTACTTATAAGAATTAAGATTTGTTCATTTTTCTAAGTCCGCTCACAGTATAAATATGGCACATGATGATTACACACTTTTCTCATATACTCCATGGGGAGGATTGTATTTTTTTGGGTAAATAAATACTTTATAAGTAGATGTTAATTGTTATATATTTCATATGCTTTCACAACATAAATATGTATAATAAATGTGCCGTTTCAAACCGGGGCTAGTGTTTGCAGATGGATGTCACTTTAAGAGTCGTTCACATTAGATTTTTCTTACCATGTTTAGATGGTTTAGGCTACAAAAATGTGGGTTTTGATTGAGAAAAGGACATTGAATGATGGCGTTCTTTCTCCAGGAAAATTAGCTTTAAATAAGTAACAGCTATTTTTCTGCTGTTGCTTTTTGTTCGCTGAATGTTTTGATTAATTCCATAATTTCCTGTGGCTCAAGATTGTAGCTGACAGCAGGAACTGAACGTATCGTGTTAGTTCGTTGTGATTCAACTGAATCAATCCCTTAGTGACGATTACATGCCAACAGATCGATAATGATTCACTGTCGACGATTGCTATTATTGCCAATTGTTGTCGTTATTAGTCATTTCAGCCATCAACGACTATTTGTAAGTTTGGAGTGGACTAGCTCTTTGTAGGAGTTAATGTAAAAGGATGGTTTAAGGTCCTCTCCTGCAGAATTTGTTCAGAAACACGTCGTCAGCTTTGGGAAACAAGGACATGGATGGGACGCTTTTTCATTGTTGAGGGGAACTACACCATAGAAGAAGCTCTGTAATCATGCATTTTTAATAGTCATGCTCCATCCATCCATTATACATCACCCATACCCCCTTTATCCCCAGCTAACATTGGCCAAAAGCCCAGGTAGACCCTGGACAGGCTATTTATAGAGTGAGAGGAAACCTGGGGAAAAACCCACACAAGCACGAGGAGAACGTCTGAACTACAGCCTCTTCGTTCAACAGTTGGTTTATAGTCGCATTGCTTCAATAAATGCTTCAAAATTCTTTCTCTTTCTTTCAGAATTTCTTCTATTCTCGCAAAAACTTTATGAAGCCCACTCATCAAGAGTTCCCTCACCGCAACTTCCAGGAGGAGGTCGACTTTCTCAGTCAGATTTTTCCCAGTATGTCCCATGAGCACAAAACGCAGATTGTGAAAAGAGAAGAACCGTTTCTAACATCTTCCTTTACTTTTTCTTGCAGATGGAGCAGCCTACTGTATGGGGCGTCTGAACTCAGACTGCTGGTGAGGCTTATGCGGCCTTACACTTTTATGCGTTAAAGGCAGGGTAGGGGATTTCTTGGAGCCAATGTTTACATTTGAACTGACCAAACCAAACTTGCTCCTAACCCAAAAGAGCTTTGCTAAACACAGACATTCTCTCATATAGAGCAATGAGGGTGTAATGCAGGCATTCATTAGAGTGGAATCTGCTGTCGTAAATAAGTGAAAGCAATGCGTGTTACTGTTCAACTCAGAGACTAGTTATAGATGCTGCATCTTTTTTTAACACTCTCTTCTTTACGGTGAGAAAATGCATCTTTTACGGCTGATTAGCTACAAACGTGTTTGGGAAATTTGTTTTCTGCAGCATTTTGTGGAAAAAAAAGAATTGGGACTCTATATAAGCTTCCAATCTAAGAGTTTCTAAATTCACCTGATGTTTAATATCGTGAATTTCATCAGTTGTCACCAAGCCTAGTCAAATTTGATGCTGACTGGGATTGTATCGTGCCTCGTTTGCTGCAGGTATCTGTTCACGTTGGAGCTGCCTGAGTACTGGGAGAACCAGCAGGCCGATCAGACACTGGAGGTGCTGATGAGTGACCTCGATCCAGCGATCATGGACCAGTTCTACATCAAAGACGGTGTTTCTGCTAATGATGTCACTCGTGTATGTTATTTACTTCCACTGGGTGACGTAGACATTTTCAAAAGACACATTTTAGCCAGTGCTGGAGAATTCCCTCATCTCTGAAATTAAACTGGTTGGCATCAGTACAGTGCTGGTTTGTGCTACAAGAGTGTGTTTGCACCAGTAGAGCACCAGTTAATATAATTAGAGTATGCATTAGTGCCAGTAGAGCTTGCGTAAGCATCAATAAAGAATTCTATCCTCACCACAACCACATGCACTTAGCATCAGCAGCATGCATCTAGATTAAACGTCTATCTGTAGAGTATCTGTTCTGCGGAGGGCGAAGGAAACCATTGGAGGAAGCTTTTTCTAATGAATGTTCATTCCATCATTTAATCGAGCATTAAAAAGGCTCCTTGTGAATTTGAGGATGAAACGGGGCACCTGGTAAAATATAATCTGCTTTTAACCCTTTTTTTGTTAAACAAGATGTGCTTAGTATGACTAGAGTTGATTACTAAATAAATAAGAGTATTAATTTGATTACTGTCAGATGTTCTTCAGATTACACTCAGTGAAAGTCTGATTTTCATCTTTGGAATGACAGAAATCTGGGTTTTCCAACAGAGTTGATTCTGTCGGTTAACTCAAAATTTGCAGAAAGATAGTAGTTCTTGGGAAGATTGTTTTAACTCATGGAAGAATATTTAACTTGACAAAAGATTGATTTGTATTTACAGACAAACCTTTCTACATGACGTTTTTTTCTTTATGAAGGAAATCGGTTTGTTTGCTACTCCGTCATGTGACACAAAAGTGAAATTTAAAAGTAATAGCATGAAAACTCACCATCTGATGCTTCTATGGCGTTGTGGATCTCTCGGTTCATCTCTGCTGTGTTTCCTCTGCAGATGAGTGGAATTCGTGACCTGATTCCAGGTTCTGTGATTGATGCCACAATGTTCAACCCTTGTGGATACTCCATGAATGGAATGAAAACAGATGTGAGGAGATGGCTGGATGCTTTACAAGAGAAGTTCTCTACGGTTTCTTGATTTCAAACCCGTTTTCTTTCTAGGGAACTTACTGGACGATTCACATCACCCCTGAACCAGAGTTCTCGTATGTCAGCTTCGAAACCAACCTCTCGCAGACGTCTTATGACGAGCTCGTCTGCAAGGTTGTGGACGTCTTCAAACCAGGGAAATTTGTGACCACACTTTTTGTCAATCAGGTAAGTGCCTGAACATCAGAAGATACGGATGAAAGCTTCAGAAAATGAGACATGAATTATTTCCTGTCAAATGTTAAAAGCTTTCCTGTGGAACAGCCAGTAGAGCAATGCAAGGATCATGGGTTCGAACCCCAGGGAAAGCACAAACTGCTAGGAATTTACTGCAAGTTGCCTTGGATAAAATGCATAAATATAAATGTAGTTCCAGCTGAAATCAACGTATTTTGTTGTATAAAATGAAAATTAAATGGATTAAATTTATGATTATTTTTATTTACTACATATAAACCAGGTGAATATAATTACAAAGCCGCGTTACAGGGCTAAGCTTTTAGAAGATGGTGAAATGAACACATTCTGATGAGTTTTTTGACAAAGGGAACTAAAAGTAGTTAAATTCAATTAGTTTGTGCTATGAAAGTGTTTTTGTATTGTGACCCTTAGGTGGCGCTGTTGCCATCTGATGTTTTGGGGTCAGCGCATATCGAGATTCATATTCAACTTGCCACTGAAGTTCTCGTGGAGCTAAACCAAAACCGTAACTTCCATCAGCTCAAAATCGATAACTTTTTGCCAGCAAGGTTCGTGGAAATTGGTGAGGATTGGATAAACGGTCTGCGAGGTGCTTGCAAAAAAAGGCCAATCGGATTTTTTTAAGCTAAAGCTTTCTAAATTCGATTATAACTTTTGACCAAACTTTAGAGTCTTCTCAGGACATGATGTAACGTTCCCAAAACACCATACTTTTACATAAATTGCCAAAACCCAAAATGGCCACCGTGTTGACTTTGGCTTGATGCACCAAAAATGTTGAGACCACTTTCATGGTTTGGGGGATGAACCTAAATAATATTTTAATTGAAAGCCATTGTAGCAACCGACCACTAAGATGTGGTCAATTCTATGTAAGCATTTATAGGGTGCCCTACTGCCCCTAGTGGCCAAGATCACACTAACCGAAAAAATCCTACAACCTTTTTGTTTGTTACCAAGTTTGTCACCTTTACAACCAAAAGAGAATTTATTTTGAGGGTTGCTTGCAGAGTAGCCGTCAAATCAATAACTGTTCTCCCTATTTTACCCCCTCAGAGCTCCAAATGTCGCAGCGTTTTCTCCTCCGCCCAGAAACTCGAGGGTTACCGCCTGCTGGACCGCCAGCAGGCACACTTCAACGATTACAATTTCGTCTTCACCAGTTACGCCAAGAACAGCCAGCAGAAGCAGAGCTGAACCTTTGAAATGAAGAAGCGCAAGAAGAAATCCTGCTGCGGCCGGCGCGCTTGGCGCCTTCATAGATCTTCCCCGAGTTCCACCTTTATGCATTCTTGTTCCTATGACGTAGATATCTTGCATGAAAGCTCTTCTGGTGTCTCTGTAGATATTCTAGCCCACTCTTGCTGTGATCTTGAAGTGCATGTAGAGTTCTTGCTGCTGATGGTGTATGCGAGGCATGTCACACCATCCCAATACACGCAATGCTCCCTTCTTCCCTTCCTGCAAGCGTCCAATCGAATCCCACACAGACAGGGTTTCCGGTCACACTAGACGAGGACCCTGACATGCTCAGATCTGCACCTAATACCAGCTCAAACCGGTTATCTGTATAGCTCCACAACCACCACCGCTGTTCATACTTCCATCATTGTAATGATATTAAAAAGGAAGACAATAGTAGATATTTTCTGATCTACCTTCTTAATGTCTATACTTGGAGTAGGGGGACCCATGTTCTGGTTTGGGACCACAATCCTTTCAAATTCATGACATTTGGCTTGTTAACAGACCACAAAGAACCACGCAGCTGCATTCGTGGAGTCAGTGAAGAGCTTCTTGAGTTGAGCAACAACCAACAAAGGTTTTGGTGCAATAACGTTCACACTTTGAAATGCCACAGATCGAGTTTGATGTTACAATGAACTATTCCTGTTACAAGCCTGATTAGAGAAGTGAATGTTTCGAAAGATGACAAACCGTTGCCTTAAGTGCCGATGCGAAACCTGCAATAGACAACCGTTGTGGTCAAAGTCTTCCTTTCCCTAAAAAGCCAGTTTCTCGTCGTATTTGCTTCGTTCAGACGTTTGAAACTTGAAAAAAAAAGCACATCGGCTCACTTTGAATGTGTCTTTGTCTGCTCTAGTAATGTTTAACAACTTTAAATGTTATTATGTGCATAGCGAGTACATTTTGGTAGCACTCATTTTTGGAATTAAACGGTAGGCGATTGGCTTTATGCAACAGCCTTAAAGGAATGCTCCACGGTTTTTTGGAAATTAACGTATTGTCGAAAGTTGGCTTTGGTGCTAGCTAAGCATAGACCATTGAATCTGATTGGATTAGTTATGTTGTACTAGTTGCATTCTGCGCTAAACTCAACTATGCGTGAGATTTCGAGAATTTTAACATCTTGCTGCAGATACAATGATGCGCGTAGCACCCGTCACTAGTTTTTTTTTTTTTACTTTCTAGAGGTTTTGCTACCTATAGAATTGTCATAAATAAGTGAATGAAAATGCTAATCATCTTCAATGATGTATGCTAAGCTAACAATGCTCTAAAGACGGTAGTTTATTTCCTCTTTCTTTTTTTGAAGAATGTAAAATCGTAAAAATAAAAGTGAATGTGATTTTAGAAGCAGCTTTCCTGGATAATGTCGTACGGGGAACCCCTACCTTTGTGAGAGTTTTAAAATAAAGGAAAGACCCTCTATCATTGTGAAGGACCCTGGGTCCGAGCCTGCTCAGTACTTGCCTTTCAATTGAAACGGTTGCACACACACTTTGCTTTCGTGCGGCGATCGCACAGCAAAGCATTTTTCTTTTTCTAAACAAAATGAGTTCTCTCTCTCTCTTTCTCTACAGAAGCTGGTTAGCATACAATAGCCTCGCACTGATCTGAGCATGTCAGGGCTGACCCGGATCATTCCACACCCCACACATGCAGAAAGTGCAGATTTAATTCTTTTATTCCATTTTTTTGTTTAGCTGCAGAACTCTCTCCGATTTATTTGTCATTTCCTGCAAACGTCGAGCAGCTAGCAGGAAGCTTCCTGTGCAGTGTCTCTTCCACCCCTCGTATCAGTGATGCATTTCATTTCTGTTTGTACAATGTGCAGAACTTGAGGGAAAGCATGAATTATGGAGATTATTTGGTTGAGGAGGCCTCTGTGGTTGGAGATTGTTATTAAATGGACAAATGAAATAAAACGGTCCAATGGTGAATGAGGATTAAAGGAGTTTCTTCTTAAATTGAATGTTTGGAGTTAATTTCAGAATGAATCTGTTTATTTTAGATTTGGACCACGACAATCCCATACTCTAGTTACTCAACATTGAGGACCAACTACATTCACTTTGATTTTCCTCACGGTTTTGAGGTTAGATTTGGATAAACATTGGACTAGTTCTTCGCAGCATGTTTGGGTTGGAGGGGTTGTGGGATTTTCACAGGAAGAAAGGAAAGGGTCACTTTGCTGTTCCAGTTCTCTTGCTATTTCCTTGATTGTTCAAGATGTGCTGAATATATCTGTACTAAGAGCTTGATGCTTTCAATAAAGTTGATGACCATCTATCGAGTTATTCGTTGTATTTAGGCTTTAAGTATTTTGTTTTTAAATGCACGATGCAAACTGTATTATTCACATCACATTTCTGAATGTTTTTAGAGTGAAATTGTAAATCCTCAAAGAACCGCTTGTTAAACTTGCAACACGACCATCGCGAATCATCTTAATTATTCTGGGACTTCATACAAGATTGTGGAGTTGTATGTTATCAGATAGGACCACAATCACTAAGAAAACAATTGGTAGACACTACACTGAAAAACTGAACCATTCCATGTCACAAAGCAAGGGCCAGCCCTCACCACTCACCAGCTGGCCCTATGCAACATTTTAAAATGAAAAACAAAAAACTAATTCTCATTAACAAACAAATTTTTTTAGGCAACTGTAAGTAAACTGACTTTTACTTAAGTTTTCTTACTTTTTCTACCTTGGGCACCAGCGTTTTAATCTTAACATTATCAGCAAATTGTACACAAATGTATGATGCTAATTTGAGCTGTGCCGGCTAACACTGGCACAAAAGCACTCGTTTCGTTTAATATATTAATAAGAATATGCTTTAAATCATACTTCCACGAGATGACATGGGGCTAAGCCTGCCAGAATAAGTTTGCAGATTCACTTTTTAGATTAAAAGTTGAACATCCTTACCTTGAGACATTGTGGTGGAAACTTTATGCTTTGGGGTGTTTTTTTTTCTTCTTTAAAGGACACAAGAAAGTGGCACTGCATCAAAGGGGCAGATGGACGGGACCATTTATCATCAGATCTTGGGGTAGAGCAAAGAAAGGAACTGTGGACAAACTTAAAAAAAATGTTATCAATTAAATATTTTCAAAACTGTTTTATTGGCTAGTAATTATAGTGATGGCTGATGTTCAGAGTGGATTGAAAATGTAAAAATTTTTTAGTCTTTATTTTTGTACATTTACAAAAAACACAGAAAATCTGGTGTTTCTACCTTTTGCCTTTAAACCAGCATCAAGTCTTCCATGTACACTTTCACAAAGTCACAAATCTTGTAGTATTATAGAAATGATCAGCAATGTCACACCTAGGTTGAAACCCTGTCATGAGCTGAAACAGATGTGTAGGAGGCTTAAAACTGGTCAAGGAACATCCAAACTAGACACGAAGTAGAATTTTTGTAAACCCACCTAAAACATTTACACAGTACTCCTTATAAATGTCCGCTGTGATATGATGGTGGATGTCGTTTCAGAGAACAAATGCGCTCAAAAGCAAGGAAAGCAGCCCATGAACCCAAAGCACCATCCTTACCTTCAAACATTGTGGTGGAAACATTGTGCTTTGGGGGTGTTTTTCATCATAAGACACCAGAAAGCGGCACTGGGCCGATGGAAAGGACCATTTACATCTCTCATAAGCTGCTTGTAACTCCACCTGTTGCCCCAGAAACCCTGAACCCTTACACAGATCACAGCCAATCACAACAGTTATTCCCATTTTACCATACGGGTCTGACTGGAAGCATGCGCATCAGTGCTAGTGGGCGGGGCATGAGGAGCATGCTTTGTGGAGTAAAGTAATTCAGTTTAAATTGGTCTTTTGGGGCCGTTAAACATCTGAAAATGCCAGCGGTGCAGTGGCACGGTGAGAAGTGATGTGGAGGACTTTACATGTTCTCTCCACCTTCTTCCTGACCAAGAGAAAGAGGCACAGTGTGGTTACAAATGCTGTGTGCTTCATTTGAAGGTTCAGCTCTTGTTCTTTATTTGCTTTGTGTAAACACTGTAACATTGCAATCTGAAGTGGCATTTTATCAGACGTCGTTGTGTAAGAGACTTTCGTGAACCCTTCGGAATCTATACATTTGTTCCGTCCCCTTCCCAGACACATTGATGGAGGTTTATCAGACACAGACGATGACGGAGCAGTGTGTCGGACTCAATATTTCGATCTTTTTGGGCTTCTGCTTCGCTCTCGCCGGTGACGTTTGTGATCACCGTCTCGTTCCCTGCCTTTATTTCGCTCTCTGTGCTTCTCCTTTTCTCGGCTTCGCTCTCGCTCCTTATGTCTCTCTCGCTCTCTTGAGCGGGAACGATGTCTGCTTTTGTCTTTCCGACCTTCATCACGATCCTAAAATCATTCAACAGAGAGAGCCATTTATTCAAGTGTCATTTCCCTCAGAGACAAAGGGTTGATTATTTTAACATAAAGCATTCTATAAACATAAAAACTTTTGACACTCAATGAGTTTCTACTCAACTAGAAGAGCCGGACTCATTTCCTTCAGTACCTTTGACTTTCGCTCTTTGTTTCTCTCGCCGTCTGAACGCCGTTTTCGCTCTCCTTTATCTCGGTCCTCTTTTCTACCATCATCTCCATCTTCATCCAGAAGAAGTTCATAACGAGAGCTTTTGAAAATTTAAGGAATACAGATTAAACCATGCATAAATATCCCGTCATTTGTAAATGGAAGAAGTTCTGGAACGTATTGCATAAAAACACACGTTCAAAATTATCAAAATCCAGACAGTGAGTGTTCACGGCACTTCAGACGAGTTCCCAAAACATTTACTCATGAGAGAGAGATTAAATCGACCAGAAGTGCTCTGATCACACTCACTGTACACATTTTATTTTGCAACTTTTAACAGTTTTTTTTTTTTTTTATCATTCAGTCATGGAAGAGAACAGCTCTTTGAGACATGATGTGTATCATGTAGTTTCATGTGCACAAAGAGAAATCGTTTTACATGCGTTTACACGTGTTTAAAGGGCTAAAGGAAGGATACTCTTGCTTGCTCTTGATTTTATCTTTCAAAGCCAGTTTGGATTTGTTGTCCAGCTCCTTTTCATAGGCTTTAAAATCCTCTTTGGTGTATTTCCCACCTAAAACAGAAAATAAAACACACAAAGTTTTGATTTCTAAATTGAAACTTATTATTAAGTGTTTGAATTTGTGTGAGTAACTGGGGAAGACTGACCTTTGCCTTTCCACTTGATCTTCGAGACGGACTGGCTAAAGTCCACGTGAATACGACGGTCGTCTATCAGCACGTTGTCCATTTTGAAATAAGCTTTTTCACAGTCTTCCTCCTTGTCAAGTAATATACAAATGACATTTGTGATCTCAAACTGAAGAGTTCACTACAATCGAAATAGTTACTCTTCTAAATCAGCCACAATCAAAGATGAAACTGGAAATTATAAATGTAAAAGTTACAGAGACACTGCTCTCTGTGATTTCCACTGGTGTGAAAAAACTTGATCTGCATGAACTTTTCATACCTTTTCAAACTCAATGAAAGCATAGCAGAGAGACTCTCCAGATTTCCAGTCTCTGATGATTTCACAGCTGAAAAGAAGCAGAAAAGAAACTGGATCAGAGTCAGGAGATGAAAACAGTAAGGAGATGATAACACCTTGAGACGCTAAAGTGGACGTTTGGAGACGCTAAAGTGGAGACACATCAGTGGACATTTCAAGATGCTAAAGTGGATGTTTGGAGACGCTAAAGTGGAGACACATCAGTGGACATTTCAAGATGCTAAAGTGGACATTTGGAGACGCTAAAGTCACAACATTTTTTTTGCCTGTTTCTGCTATGGCCCTAATTCACATTCATGTTCCTAATTTAACTAAATTAAACCAAAAAGTAAATAAAATACTTTAGTTTAAAAAAAAAAACAACCACAATTGTACAGAATGTAAATTAAAAAACACTCACATCATCCCTTAAATAAACCAGAAACAACATCTCACCATTTAATGGACCCGAAGCGAGAAAAGATAATCTCCAGATCTTCATCAGTGGTGACCGGGTTGAGTTTGCAAACAAACAGCACGTTCTCTGGAGGCTTCACATCCGCATCTGGCAGATCCCCCACCTTTCAATGAGAAACAATCATTCACGCATTTGCTTGAACCAGGATCTAGAAAGAGTGCTGTTCAGGATCAGAGAGTTTAATTTCAGTTTCGACCATATACATTTTTTTTTTTTTTGTAAAGTTAGGAATGTTTCAAGGAAAAAAATAAAAGTGTGAATCATAGCCACTTCATAACGCTGATGAAGAAAGGGATGAAATGTACCATCTCTAGAAGAATGGCTTGAGTCTTGGCTTCCTTGTCCTTTATCAGTTCATCCAGCTCCTCAGCATCTCTTCCCTCGTCATCATTGATGGCCTCATCGGCTCCGATCCGGCCGCTCTGAAAGAACAACAGGTTTTATCACAACAACTATAACTTGACACAATAAAAGTATGTCGTTCTTTTTGTGGTTTGTTTCAGTGAGAATTGCCATAATTTCATATATATTTAGATTTTAAAGTGCACATTTCTTTTAAAAAACATTTGCATATTTAACAACTGGAACATTTGAAAACTGTGTAAGATTTAGTTTTTCTGAGGTATCCCGCGTGACTCATGATGCTATACAGCTCTGTAATGAAGGAAAGAGTCGTTCATGCTCCGCAGGATCTATACTTCGCTGTTGCATCATTAACCAATCGCTAATATCTGATCGGGGATTTTAGATCAGGATCCTGTTTTTTAGCAGCTCTACAGCACGCTGTGAGTCGAATACCATCAGTGACGTCTGACTGAACGACTGCATAGTTTGAAATGTGCATGGCTCACATCAAGCTGCTCTTTGGTGGGTTCGGGCGAGCGATCCGGCACCGTGAGGCCTGCAGGATCATCAAACGGGTCGTCAAGGATCACAGTGTGATTAATCCTGCAAACAGAGTGCGGCGTTAAACAGATTTTGGTTTGAGTAAATAGGTTTTCCAAGCAAATCCAGCTTTTTTAACTAATGCTTTGCAGAAGAAAACTCCTTTAGCAATCAAACAAACAGAAGCCATTGTTTAATGTTCTTAATAGGTAAATGCACAAGATTTACTGAACGACACGATCTTATCACAACAAATGGTTGGGTCCAAGACAGCAGATGGTGCTAACGCTCAATTAACAGGCATTAGTTGTATATGTATATATGTATACAAAGTATATGTTGAAATCTACGGAGGCCCATTGCAAATCAACTTTACACGAATGAAAATAAACTGCTCTTCTCTATTACTCGTATGTTATTGTGGACCGTTCTGTTTCCGTTTATTATTCTGTGATAGAAAGCTCAGAATTATGACAGACATTCAGATACAGAAAACCCACAGTCTCTTCACTACAGTCTTTTCCATTGCTTTCAAGAGTGTACAGGCCCGAGATCAGGCTGACCTGAGTTCAAAAAGTCAGCATTTCTTGCGGATAATTACACAAGCCCCCCCCCCCCCCTCTCATAAAAGAGGATCTTTGTTCACACCCACTGATCTGTAATGTATAAAAACCCAGAAGAAACTGCCAATGAATTTGTGACTAAGATTGAAGCATGAACTCCGTGTCGTGTCTCTTTTCCTTGTCACCCTGAGATCTCGGAGCTTTGTCTCTCGAGAGGGGAGAGCACAGAATCCTGTAAAGCACTTTTACCCAGCTGCTGCTGTCCTGAAAGTGCCTTTTATATGAATACGTTCATATTAAACACATCTTACCTGATGTCCTGAAAAGGGATGAAGTCATCGTCTACAAAGGTCTCGTTGATTTTAGCCAGAACATCCATGCCCTCCGTGACCTCTCCAAACACCGTGTGAACTCCGTCCAGATAATCCAGATTCTCTCCCGTGGTGATCAGGAACTAGAACGCCGAAAAAACATAGACATGGTGATGATCTGCTGCAGTTCACACAGAGCGTCAGTATGGGAAAGAAAGGGGATTCGAGTGACTGAACATTGTTTTTGTTTCCAAACGTGATTTCAGACTCTGTTGATCTACTGGGATTTTTACAGAGAAAGAGAAACTGTCCAGTGAGCGGCAGTTTTGTGGGAGCAAATGCCTTGCTGATGCCATAAGAAATTGGTCGGACTGCTTTGAGATGATAGAAAGGCACTCGTTACAATCGCCATCGTATGGCACCGAATATACAAGATATACCTTATAAAGTGGCCGGTGAGTGTAGACTAATTCTCTTGCGTAAAGCAGAGTTTACCTGAGAGCCGTGTTGGTCACTGCCGTTATTCACCATAGAAACTGTGCCTTTCTTTCTGTGCTTGATCCTCGGCATCTTCTCTGACTCAAAGAAGCGAGCCTGATCCCCGTACAGCTTGCTACAAACACAAAGATCCCAACCAAGAACCAGATGTTACACATCAAAGGCCTTGCTTCCTGGATAAACCCACCTATAAAGCAAGAACTTGACGGCTCATAACCAGTAGAGTGAACATACTTCTGTACTTTACTCACGCATTCGATGGACAACTCGGTACTTACTTATTTCTACATTTACTTCACTATATCTTCTCTAAAAAATATTCTCTATAAAAATCTATTTAGTGACAGTCATTAAAAACACAAAAGTGCTATCATCACAGAATGGAATTCAAATAAATATTTTTTCACTACTTTAACCTTAAACTTAAGTTAAATTTGCTAGGAATAAGTGAACATACACTAAAAATCAACTTAAATGTTGTATGGAATGTTGTTGTTTTTCTGGCTTTGTAAGAACAATTTTTGATTGTCGTATAAGTTAGGTACTTTAATACTTCTGTAATTCTAGTACTTCATTAGTAAATCTTAGCAGATACTCAGTAATTTTTCAAGTACTACTTTTTTTTCATTGCTGTAGACCACTAGGTGTCAGTATTCAGCCAACGACCTGCAATGGATGTAGCTAGCAGATGTTATATTGTTAAAATATAAAGGTAACAGAGAGACGAGAGAGAGAAAGCATCGTTTTTACCAGAAGACTGACTCTCCTCCTCTGCCGGTGCCAGTGGGGTCACCCGTCTGAATGATGAAATCTCTCTGAAGAATGGAGTAGAAAGAGGAGAAAGTACAAGGGAAAAGGTTTTTTTTTAACACGCGAAAAAACAAAGTGAGCAAATAATGTGAACTGCAGGATCCAAGTGAAGACCATTTCTGCCACAAAGACAACAAAGTGATGGATGCCTTACCTGAACATTGTGGATCAGGCAGTAGTTGTAATATTTGATTTTACACAGTTTCAGGAAATTCAACGAGGCTGGAATAGAAAAGACAAACATTTTAACCCAACAATCGATACTACGGAATCAATACAAACATATTAAAATGTACGAAATTCTCTGTAAATAAGCAAAACACTTGATTGTTGGCGTAACGCACAGGAAACATCACAAAATGAAATTAGTTCGACTTAAAAACAGAAAATGTATGCTCGCTTGTTTTGCAGACAGATTTCTAAATATATTATAAACTAAATATAGAAAACCAAATACCCTTTGGTCTCTCTTCTGTGTATAAATCAACAACAATATCTCCTAAGGTAGTTTCCAACAGCACCGCCATTGTGCTTCGACTTCATTAATATGCGCCAGGTAGCCACTGCGCACGCGCATCAATGAGACGCATGAATATGACGTTGAAAATTCAACATTAAAAGTTCAACGCCGAATGATCGAAAGATCATTTATCTTACTGATCCGTTGTCTTTCGTGGAGTACGTTTCAAATATATATCTTTATACATAGCTCTCTGGATATGTGTATTTATTTAGAAAAATATGATCAAAAAAGTGATTTATTGTGTAAAAAGGGTTTCGTCTATATAGACTAGAAATGAGAGGGCTTTTCAATTCTCTTGAAGCTAACAAAAAAAAGATTCCAGAAAGACTCGGAGAACTTACTCTATTTGGAACTTGTTTGCCCTTTCCTTACTTTTTCTTTTCTATAGCTTTGTTAGACTATGTATAATCTTATGTTCTCTGCATTCTCATGCTGATAAACAAATTGTACGTTTGCGTTTGTCTTTGTTGTGTATTGAATGTCACATTGTAGATTTAAAAACACAGCATTTATAAATTATGGTAAATTCCTCAAAAGTTTTGGCAGTTTTACATGTTTTGCTGTAGATAAATATTAATAAAACAAACTTTTAGTTCCTTTAACATGCATAACTTTGAAATATGTTAACATTAAAAACTTTTATTCAAACGAAAAGAAATGTATTGTTTAGAATACCAAATTACACAATAAGTTATGTATACCATCTGAAAACCTTCATTACAAGTTTAAAGAAAAACGTTTCCTTTTAAAAAGTTTAATTTATTTAAAAGTCATTTTCAAACTAAAAGCCACAGTCTGCAAACATTGATCACAGGTATTCAAGTAAATACAAAACATGATTGTCCTCACATTGGTCATTGTGGAAGCCAATCTTCCATTAAATATAAAAAAAAATAAATAAAACAAAAGTACAAAAACATAACTGTATTGCACAGTTTTTAAAGGGTATGCAGGTAAAGGCAACTGCATTTAATCAATTCACTAGAAACCTACTCTTGTGAATTCATCACTCGTATGAAATCCTCAGATGCAGTCAAAAAAATAAAAGGAGTTGAAATGCTGTAGGTTTACGCTGAAGCTGTGGAGAACTGCAGATATGCACACTGTAATATTTAAGCATATGTAAACACACGATGATGATGCGATAATTATACATAAATAGAATGTGATGTCATAACTTCATTAAATCACAACGATATATTCTTTAGTTATTCTGTGCATAAATAATGTCAGGAATGTAGCTCTAAGAGTCTTTTCCTAAAGGAACACGATACAGTTTCACTCAGATATATATATGCATATATCATAGCTATATTTCAGAATATATGCAAAAAACAGCTTTTATGTAAAATGCTTATATGACAAAGGGGGCTGAACCGGCGTGTTTAGATTCTGTT
This sequence comes from Danionella cerebrum, assembly GCA_007224835.1. Lineage (NCBI taxonomy): Eukaryota > Metazoa > Chordata > Actinopteri > Cypriniformes > Danionidae > Danionella > Danionella cerebrum. Next base: position 748,168 of record SRMA01027142.1, on the reverse strand, counting down.
TGAATCTGCAGTAAGTAGCTGCACAAACTGTTGCACACTGGTTTGTGGATTTAAAGATCGATGGTTCAAAACCCAGTCCTTAATTTAACCTTTGGCTCAGGTAACATTCGTTTATAAGTTCTGGAAGATTCCTGGGTGTGTTCTGTGGTTTGTGGATTCAAACCCAGTGTTTGATGGGGTAGGTTTGGAAGGTTGCTGCCCTCCTTAAGCACACAAATATATATAACATATATGCAAATGTATAAAACAGACAACATTTTCAGTATCTAGTACTAAGACTTGGATCAGAAACATTCTCAGCGAGGTCAGAAGACGTTTCTGTACAGAAATATAAAAAAATACCACAAGCTTCCAGATGAGAAGCCTGTGTTTAACAGCAATCTCACGTATAAAAGCTAAACTCTGTATTTGCATGATTGAAAAACATGTTCCGGTGACACAAGTGATGTTCCCTGCGGATATTTGGTCACTTCTCAGGGTGCTCGAGGACATTCGCATGTGCATTGGGCTCAGTCAGGGTTTCTCCTGTGCTCAGTGATGGCGCTCCAGAGCTTACACAGCACTCCACCTCTGAAAGCACAAGACAGCATGAGACAACTCTTCTGCTTCACCTTTGAAAAATCATAAGCATTGATATTTTGGTCATTAATAATACATTTTTTTTTCAACAGGCAATTTGTTAAAGCATTCTGTTCGTTACCAAACATGGCATTTAAAACTTTGAAAATAGCCAAATCAATTTTTAACATAATTGTCTTATTTACATAAAATAACAATATTTTAAGGTTGACACTCCATGTTTAACTAAACTTTAGCCTGAGTAAACATCATTTAAAAGACACATATTCATACACAATATAGAACAGATGACAAACAAAAATCCCCAATTTGAATCACATACCGTAATCTCAAAGTCTTCAAGTCATCTCTGGTGACGTAATGCAGGAAGTCGTCCAGACTATAGTCCTCAGCTAATATCTAAAACATGTAAAAAATGTAGAGGTAGACTGAGGACTTTTAGACTTTTCTAAATAAAAAAATAAAATAAAAATAAATAAATAAAATCACCATGAGTCGGTGAGAAAATCTAAGGCAATATAAATAAAAAAAAAAATCTACTTTAATCAGCCATCAGCAACAACATTTTCAATTACCAGCGAGAAAAAAAACTCATATCAGGCAACCTCTAGTTAGAATTAAGAAAGAAAACAAAAAACAAAAATACAACTCAGTAATCAAAGTGTTTTGTACCGTCTGGATGGCGTCTGCATCTGCTCCATGCACCTTGAGCCACTGCAGAAGCTTCTGGTCGGCGTCTCTTTCTAAAGACGCATCTGACTCGACGAGCTGCACTGGAACATCTGCAGAAACACGAATAAAATACGTTTAAACTCTTGCATCCGTTGTGGTGAAAGAGTGACCGGGTCTATCTCAAGAGTTAATGCGTCTTAACAGTACAAATCTGGAATTCCCAACAGGAAAAACCACCAACAATCAAGAATGCAGGCGGCACGGTGGCGCAGTGGGTAGCACTGTGGCCTTCCAGTTAGAACGTTGTTGGTTCGAGGCTCGCCAGAGACCTTCCCTGCTGCACAAATACATCAACACCAACATGGATTCTAATGTCTGAAATGACTTTTATAAAACGTAAAAAAATCCAGGCCAAGATTATCCCCCTCCCCCCAATCATTTTCCAACATCATTTAAGATCTTGGCAATTAAAGGGTAAAACTCCTTTATAATAATTTATTTATTCACTAGTTTTAGAGTAAAGACAGAACTGAGACGGATAAAGAGATTTCTGGTGAATTCGAGCAATGCACAAGGGTAAACGTGCTCTATGAATAAAAAAAGAATAATTAAAAAAATAGCATTATCGGTTTTAGTCTAAACGTAAGAAAGTGCTGAAAATAAAAGCAGAAATTGTCACCACGCCTCTCCCATCCTCCCGTCTCGTTGGCGCTGTCATCAAACACAGAGTATGTTGGCGGTTTGGAAGCACTTCAAAGTTTCAGATGAGGACAGCAAAGTAATTTTTCTTCTGTTTGCGCTCTGTTTGGTACAGTAATTTAAAATTGAAGTAAAAAAGCAGCTAGAATTTTTATTTAATTTTGTTATTGGTAAACAGCCTCATTCCTGTTATTTATTATCAATAAAAATTTGATTGCTTAATTATTTGTAGTTTTTTAAATACAAACAAAAATAAAATATTTTAAACATGTTTTTTAAATAAAGCCATCCAAAACTTTCGGTTTCGTTTTCGACCCAGAATTTTAATTTCGGTGCATCCCTACTCAGACTCTTTGCTTTGATATTTGTAAAGTACCTTCTTTCATTTTGGTAGAGAGAAATAACACTTTCTTTTAAAATCTAAAGTTTTAGGAAAAAATTCTCAATAGATATAAAGAATAAAAGGAAGGAAAAACTGATCGGATTATTTGGGGGTTCCAGACTCACCGATGGGCCCAGATCGTGACTTCAACAGTCTGACTTCCTGTTCTCTCTCGCCCAAAACTTGCTTTAAAATGGTCTGATATTCTCTCTCCTTCTCAACCAGCTCCTCCAGTAACCTGCAACACAAACAAACACTCCACCATGAGGCCAGCTCTAAATCTTGGTTTGATGTGTTCCAATTTTTTTTTCTTTTGATGAGATCAAAGAAAAGTAAAAAAATAAAGTTAGTTAGCTTTTTAAAAACGAAAGTTACATCTTCCTCCAGTCTCAGTAACGTTGGGGGTTTGATTTAGTATATTTGTGAAATCAGATATTCAATACAATTCCAGGTTCATTTTGTGTGTGAAAGTTACTTTTCCTTTGCATTTTTTACAATACAAGACTTCCTTTAGTAACACAGATCACGCTTTTCCTCAACAGTGCGTCATAAACCCACTACTCCAGGATTTACTTGTTAGAGTTCCAAGACAGAACTAAAGGATGCTTAAAGTCTCACAGAATGTTGTTACGTGGCTTTTAAGTTTATCCTTCAGCAATTGTTTCCTGCTGTAATGAAGCAGAAAGTGACCGCTCCGTGAGGGGCAGAGAGACCCTGCAGCCGGGTGCTATTACAGCCACACCGCCAGTCCCATATTAAGACCTTTGAAACCCAAATGGAAGAATTTGGAACACTTTTAAGCACCCGCCACACCCTGGAATACATTTCGGGTGGAGTATAAGTAGGTGAACTGGTGTTTACTTCAGGGTGAACCAGCACTAAAAACCACACCTCTTGGTCTCCAGCTTCATGCGCCCCAGCTCCACGCTTACATTCCTCTGCTCTCGCTGGGACTCATGGGAAACGCTGGAGCTGAGTGTGCTGACCCCAGAAGTGCCCACGGTGTCCTCCTGATGATGGGTGCTGGCGGGGACCATGCGTTTGAGGGCAGCGCTGCCCTGAGGGTCAGAATCCTCGTCGATGTCTTCCTGCTCGGCCGGATCACTCTCAGAGGCCAGGGTGAAGTGAGGACGTAGCTCTGGGAGAGAACACGACGAGGAGGAGATGAGTCCTCATTCAACAAGAGCTGGGTATGGACACGCCAAATCAAATACAGTGGTACCCCGAGATACGAAATTAATCGGCGTTCGTATCTCGAAGGAAATCCGTGCAACGGCTCTCAGAAACAACAGTATAAGTAGATTAAAAAAATGGAAAACCAGAGAAAAATCAAGTAACGTTTCTTCAATCCTTAAATCTACACATTGTTAATGTAATAAATGAAAATAAAACAGAATAAAACACATGCAAAATACTTAATACGTACACAAATGTGAAACCGAGTGAAGCGATGTGTCGGAGGAGGTGGAACGGATGCAGAAAACATTACGGCACCACGTATGAAAGTTAACTTCCTCGAGATATTTCACGAATTACTGACACCAACACGGTTTCAAGCACGAGCGCAGAGAATACTGAGCGTACGACACCTTGACTCTAACATTTGTTATGGTACATGATTGGTAATCTATAAATAATGTTTCGCTTGATTTAAAACAGATTTAAAGTGTTTTAAGGCGCATCAGCCCCTTAAATCACACTGTCTCCAATGGGAGAAAGGAGCACCATGACCCGGAAGCGCAGCACGACATCAGACTTAACAAGCGGATAATAGAGCAGCAATGTTGGTGTTTCTTTGCATCTCAAATTTTTCTTCGCATCTTGAAGCAAAAAATTTCCCACAAGACCTTTCGTATCTCGAACATTTCGTAACTTGAAGCATTCGTATCTCGGGGCACCACTGTATATATAGCCTTTCTTCATTTTATCTGACTATAACTGCATGATATAAGATGGATCATCCGTTATCCTTAAAAACAGATTAAGACAATATTTGTTGAGAAAAAAAAACAATATTTGTTGATTTTCCATATTAATTTAAATTACGAGTAATTAAAAAATGTATAAATAGTACAAAAGATAACCTAAATGACTTCGCTCAGTTATTCAGTGTGGTGTCAGAATGCTATGGCAGGCCAAAAGGGTCACAAACACAAACTGGGTCAAAATAATAACCAAAGAAAAAACGAATTGTTTTCCCTGGATTACCCCATTTTTGTGAGACTCAAAATTGTAATTGAAACTGATTAATTGCACTGCCCTATCTGGAACCACGAAGAATTGTACATCCTCCAAAGATTTGTGGTCGGTTCTCCAAGATGTCTGTAACGAACCTTCTAAAGCTGTGTCCAAGTGCAGCTAGAAGAACTGCTGCTGGCTGTCTCACTGAATATTGATTTTATTTTAGATTTCTATATACCTCCTCTTTGCAGCAGTGGCATTCTGCCATAGACATTCTAGCTGTGCATTTCTCCAGACAATCTGTTGCATTTTCACCCAATGTTCCTAGAGCATGGATCAGCAGGAACCTAGTTTAGATGAAATGGAGATCAATCTGCACCACGACCTGTCCGAGCTCTTTATGATGCTGATGAGCACCTCAACTCATGAAACTCGCGCTGCTTACCCGGCACCAGGATGACGATGGCGGTCTGTACAGCCTTACGGATGATGTTGTCCAGGGCAAACATCCAGTGAGGCTTTATATTGTGATTTCGAAGCACTTTATTGACCTGGAGACACACACCACAAACATGCAACTGCAGTTTAGTGCCAACATTTTAATAAAAATATACTACATAGCACCCCGATATCAATCTGTTTTCTTTACTCGCCGATTCTCGGTTCCAGAGCACCACGGGGTTACGCGCACTTACCTTTTACTCTCACCAACCCTGAATTTCTCCAAAAACACTTCTGGAGTCAGCATCTCTCTAACAAAGTTTCCATAGCGAGTATAATCATTCTTTCTAGCAAAGTTTAGCACAATAGCAGCTTTATAAGCATTATACTAGATGAGGTTTTACGGTTATATTGAGGTAGATTATGCACTGCATTGTTAAAAGATGACTGACAGGAGATCAAAAGGTCGCTGGGTCGATCCCGAGCTCCAATGGGAGTCGAAGGTGGAATGAGTGTTGAAACTCTCTGTGTCACTACAGCTGCCCACTGCTCGGAGTGTGTGTGTGCGCGTGTGCGTGTGTGTGTGTGCGTGTGACCGCACTTGGATAGGTGAAATGCAGAGCACATTTTGTCCTAATGTCACTTTCACTTCTCCTGGATGCTGTGAAAACTTTCTGATGTATTGTACACACAGAAAAGGTTATGTTCCACAAAGAGAGAATGTCCCCCAAAATCGACAAAAAGACAAGCTGAACGTTTGGAGACTCACAGCATCCTGAAAGCCGAAGAGCGCCACCTGCAGCTGGCTGATAGCAGCACTGTCAAAATCCAGCTCCAGTTTGAGCTGCGAGAGAGTCCCTGCGATGATCTTCCGGTCCGCCATCCGAACAAAATCTGCCAAACTGGTAACCAGAGCCGAGACGTGCTGAGGCTTCAGACGCATCTCCTCGCTACCCTGTGAACACGTGATAAATGAGCACACAACGCCTTAAAGAACATTTGGGATCTGCTTTCGATATTTAGGTGCAGAAACAGAGGAAAGAAACTCCAAAAAAATTGGTTGAGGATTTGGTTTGATGGCTTTGAAAAAGCAACATACACAAACTGGCCACTTTATTAGGTACACCTGTCCACACCTGGAAAATTTTAATTCAGCCAATCATACAACAGCAACTCAGTCCAGAATCGGGAAGAAAGGTGATTAAAGTGAACGTGGCATGGTTGTTGCCAGAGGGCTGGCCTGAGTATTTCAGAAACCGCTGCTCTACTGGGATTTTTATCTCGAGTTCAGTGGGAGCAATGCTAAAGGAACAGGAAGTGAGGCCGGTGAGTCGAAGAGCACAGTCCCGCTCTGTTCAGAACAGGAAGTGTGTTGTGTTTCACCTGTGTAAGTGCCTCTATCAGGTGAAGCACTATCTTCTCCTGGTCCTCACTCAGGATTCGATGCAGAGTGGCTCTCCTCTCACTGTCCTTCCGCAGCATAAAGAAACCAGAATCCTTCTCTTCAGGGGAGGGGGGTGCACTGTGGTCTTCAAAGTTCTCCACCGGAATGCTTTTTGAGGAGATTTCATTGATTGCATTTATGGATAAAAGCAACAAGATAAAGTTCCCCGTACTTTCGGGTATTTATTAATATATTTTACCAAATCTGTCGAAATAAGCCTTTAATTGTTTTCACCTGAGGAAGAGCGAGCGCGGGGCTCTGATGTCCCTAGGTTTGAAGCAGAACGGGTTGGTGGAGATCTCCGTGTCCGGAGAGACCGAGCCGAACTCGCTGCTGCTGCTGCTGGTGTCCTCCACCACCACCGGCACCGGCAGAGAGATGCTCCGCACGTACTCTAAACACAAACACACACTCCTTCCATCACTTTCCATGAAGAACTATAAAGTAAACAAGTGTCACTAGACAAGAAAATCTTGTTCGTGATCAAAAGTTTGGTGAGCCCCTTTTTTTTATTAAATAAAACAGAAGAACAAAAAAAAGTAGAAATTTAGCCAAATATGAAAGTGAGATTGAAACTTTGAACTGAGACTCACCAGGTCCTGGAATCAGAGCTGTGAGGGAAGAAAAGAACACAGATTACAGCAACTTGGATTATTTTTAATCAGTCTCTTCAACAAAAATGATATTAATGTACGATTGAGAAGAAAATAATTTGAAAAGATTATGCACACAAAAAAAAAATCTATCCACCACAGAAAGGCAAACATTTACCAAAATAGTCTCAACAATCAATACATTGCCCAAACTATAGATATATATATTTATATAAAAAAAACTGAAGACATTACTGGACTAGTTTAGCCGTTACGTCTACAGGTCGTGAGATCCATATCTCAGCCGTCTCACCTGTGAGGTTTGTGTTCTTGTTTCTCTTCTTGCGTGAGGTAACTGTGAGGAACTCATGAGTGAGGAGATCGGTGGCAGTGGCACGACTGTCAGGATCCGGCTCGAAGCACCGCAGGATAAATGCTTTGGCTTCAGATGACATGGACTCTGGAATCTCTGGGTGGATTTTGAACATCCCCACCTTAGCAAAAACAAACCAGCGCAATTACCTCAAGCACAACCCCATTGATCAAAACAGATGCTTTCAAAACAGAAGCTAATTTAGATGATGCAAGGGTGAGGTGCCGGGTCACTAAAATAGATGCTTTCCAATTTAATTACGTTATTAGAGGGAGCAGTGGCCTACGTTGAAATCACTCGATCCCCTACACCAGGGGTCGGCAACCCAAAATGTTGAAAGAGCCATATTGGTCCAAAAAAACAAAAATGTCTGGAGCCGCATAATGAAGGCAACACATGCTGTATGTATCTATATTAGCCTACTATCAAAACGACTACCGGTAACTTAGCTACAAATACATAATGAACTTTCATGATTAAATGTTTATTTTCCCTGCAGCGCGTCCTGCAGAGACTCCACGTGACTACTCTGTTCCGCCTCAACTTTATCTTCATTACAATATTGATGAATCATGTTTCATTGCTTTGATGAAATTAAAGAAATGCAATAAAGAAATAAGATTTTTGATATTTTTATTTTGAGGATTCGAAAAAACAACAAGATGGAACGTGCATTACGTGCCCCTCATCGGGGAAACAAACAGAGTGCAATAAAACGCTTCCTGCATTTATAAAAATAATACAGCAGCCTTTTGAAAAGGTAAAGTTTATACCTTTTTGGGGTTTTTTTACAACAGCCACCTGCAGGCATCCCGTTCTCCTGATAGAAATGTCTGTCGCAGGCTATGACGCAAATCTTCGTTGACAGAAATGTTGAAATTTTATATTTATTCTACAGCATTTTTACAAGAATGTTTGTTCTCCTACAGAAACTATATTAAAACAAAAAATATATTTCCCTCACCCATCTTTTTCTATTTTTGAAAAAGCTCCAGGGAGCCACTAGGCTGTGCTAAAGAGCTGCGGGTTGCTCGCATCCGCCCTATACCTATAACGGTAGGGGACACACTGAGATCTTTAGATAATGTTGTTAACCCAGCATCTGCATAAACCAATTGTTGGAGACACGGAAACCAAATTACGAACCATTAATTGTGGCGGTGCGCTTTTAAAGGTATAGATTGGTTTGAAGGTTTGTTTTTACAGGGGATGATGAAAACAGGGCTAGCACTGAATGAGAACCTTAAACATGGCCGCCTGCGGCTCCCCCAGCTCGTAGAAAGGTGGTTTCCCTGTGGCCATTTCTATCACGGTGCAGCCAAGTGACCACATATCCGCAGGTTTGCCGTAGCCACGCGGCCCTTTATCTATGATTTCAGGAGCCATATACTGCAATGTACCTGGACGATATATAAAAAAAAGATTAATGGGGAAAAAGTCAAGAAAAAAGTGAAGATCAAAGCAAATCTGATGAGTACCAGTGAAGGTTTCCGTGCAGGGGTTTATTCCAGCCAAACGCTTGGATGTGCCAAAGTCTGAGATCTTCAAAACGCCACTGTAGGTGTTAATCAAGACGTTGTCCCCCTGCAGGTCATGGAATGAATAATTAAATCAACGTTTATCTAAGACGATTTTCCCTACAATTCCACTCGGTGGCAAAGCACACAAACTCTCAAGTGATTAAAGGGTAATTACATATATTGGTGTGGTTACAACCGGAGGAACGGCAGGCGGGAACGCTCTCGCTGGCTTGATAATTAATGTGCAAATGCATCAGACACAGCTCTAAAATGCACCTTTACTGGTAGAATACACACAGAATCATGAACACAGGTCCAAATAAGGAATGATCCTAACAAACAAACTCTAAAAGTGCAACTCTGAGGTTTGCTACGGTCCCTGCATCAAGTGATCCGTCCCAAGTTATCCAACTTTGTAAAATATATATGTTAACATTTATACTAAAGAGCTCATTTAATCTCTTTATTCAGCTTAGAGCAAACGATTTAATCAATGCATCTATTCCATTTGCTAGATACATTTTGATAAATAACCATTATTTGAAAGAAAGCTTAATAATCGACTTTTAAAAGGGTCCCAACACTTTATCTTTGTGTTTATGTATGTTGCGTATTTTAATCTGTCCAAGGCTCTTTCAGGGCATCAACTGTAATAAATACAGATAAGCACCTTTTTCACAATATCTGCAGCTCTTTGATTATGCTCTCACTGTTAACAATGATCACCAAAGACTGTGAGCAATCCACTTCTGCATCACTTGTAGAAGTGAGATTTTCAGGGCAATCTGCTCCCTGCTACCCCAATAATTCTTGGTTGACGACCCGTTTTCCCTGGGTTTTTCAAAACTCATGTGAAAGCTCAGTCTGCTGAGTCTCAAGGGTGTTGTGACACAAATGAAAAATAATAAAAGTAGTAACTGGAAACACACGCAAGCACGGAGAGAAGATGAAAACTCCTCCCAGGAAAGTCATTTAATTCACAAATGTTATTATAAATATAATTATATTACATTTATATACAATTATATTGCTCTCTGTGCATTATTGTAGTTTAGGTTGCAGGAATTGAGGTTCGTTTGATCTCATCATGCTTGTTTCAGAAGTTCATTAGCTACTTTGAGTAGTTAAGTATTAGTTAAGAAAGTAGTTAAGTTTTACCTTAATGTCCCTGTGAACAATCTGGTTATCATGGAGGTATTTGAGCCCATCCAGAATCTGCTTGGTGTAGAAACCGATGGTTGGCTCGTTGTTTTTAAGAGGTCCCCACTTTGACCTGAGCAGGGCTGAAAGACTGCCTGTGATTTAAAGGAAAACACAAAAACAAGTTTTGCGCAGAAATTCAAATTATAGGTGAACTTCGAGCAAACGAAAGGTGTGTTTATTCCTAGGACACAGGCTACGAGGTTAGAAAGATGCAAATGAGGCAAACTCTGATTTAAGTTTTTGTTGAGTGTCTGACCTCCAGGAACCTGCTCCATGAAGATCTTGATGAAGCCGTTCTCGCTGATGGAGCCGAGATACTGCACAATGTTCTTGTGCTTCAGGTGTTTATGGAGAGCGATTTCCTCATGAAGAGGCTGAGAATATCTGAAAAACAAACGGCAGGACTTTACGCTGCAGCAGAACTTAGTAAAATGAGAATGGAAGACAAAAAAATGCTAGAAGATAGGTCTGAAAAAAGGTGAGAATGCAATTCCACAGATTTTCAAAAGAAGAGACGAGGCATGAAAGGTCAAGAACACGAAACTACAGAGACAGGGAAAGAGAAAACACGGCAACCGATGTACAATGAGACGGGAAAGGAAAGGTAAAAGGAGACGCCGCTGACCTGCTGTCCCGTTCAGGAATCTCTTTAATGGCCAATCGAACCTGGTTACTGAGGTCACGACCGGCGTACACCACCCCAAACGTACCCTTCCCCAGAACGAGACGCTCGCCGTGTTCATCGTACTCGTAGTCGTACTGCAAGCACACATCCGCGGCGCACACTTAAATGCTTTTAACAGAAAGAAAACCTAGACACATGATCGCTGTTTTTATGAGGAATTGGCTGCTATTGATTACTTCTCACAGAACCTTTCTTTATCGGTATCGGTCAAACACGATCTGTAACTGTACCTCTAAAGCCTCGGCCTCACACTCGGTCTCTTCTGAGCCTCTCCAGGCCTCCTCCGTGAGAGTGTTCACCAGGTCACAGAACCTGAACGTAAAAGATTTCCTCATCTTTTCATTAAGATTTCAACTCAGAGACATTAGAGCGGTGGTGTTCAAGGAAAGTCATTATATAGCGTCTGAATTAATAAAAGCCCTCAACAACGTAAAATCAATAACACTTGTTCATGTTTTGGCTAAGAAAACCAAATTTTAAAATGCATGTTGAATAGGACATAATAAAATAATCCTTCCTCCTTCATTGTTTAATTCCCTCTTTTCTCTTGTTGGTGTCGGTATAATTGGTATTTGCAGCAATGCTAGCGTTAGCAAACTCATTTCAGTTGCTTATGTAACATTTTACAAGTTTTCAAACACTTAGTAGTTTCTCTAAATACAGGCATCTTCTAATGCCAAACACGTGTTTGCAGACTTCAAAACTACACCAGGGACTTATTAGGGAATTTCCAAGGAATCTAAAAACAAATGACATCATCAAGGCTACAAAGAGTAGCGACAAACCCTCTTCATCAGGTCGTCAAACCCACAGAATCCCTGTATTTTGAGCATTTTATTCTTCATTGGTAGAGTATGGTGTCTATGGAAGTTCATTTCCACCAAGTTTGAAAAAAAAAAAAGTCAATTCAAGTAATTTTTTCTGACGTGAAAAAAAATTAAGTCAAAATTTTCCTTTTTTAAAAATAAAAAGCTGAAATTTTGAGATTAAAAAGCACAAATTTTAAGATAAAAACTCACATGTTTGAGAGGAGCCAAAAATGTTGACTTAAGTCAAATTTTTAGATAAAGTCGAAATTTGAGATGACAAAGATTTTGACTTTAAAAAATGTTCACATTATTTTTTTTTATTCTCAAAATTTTACATTTTTAAGCCATTATTTTAACCAGGCAGAAATGGGCTTCCATTGCTTTCTGTATGTATTCTATGTTTTTGTTTTTTTTTTTAAATAAAAACATGCTCCATGCTTCATAAAAAAAGCATTTAAAAGAAATGAAATTTATTAAAAACACTGTCTACTAAAATTGTATGTATGCAATCTTAAGAGTGAGCAAGAATGAACCACAGAAGAGTCTTTTTTATGGCAATGGCCTCTAAATTTATATCATGTTTGAACTGGGCACAAAAAAACTTTATCTTCATTCTCTTCACACGAAATAAAAAAGTTGTAACTTTTAAGGATGTAACTTTGAGGGTGCCCCAATGAATCAGAAAAACAAACCTCTTGGAGTGAATCTCTGTGCAGAAATAGATCTGGAAATCTTCAGAGTTGTTCACCACATACAGAAAACAGCTGCGCTCATCGAATTTGGAAATGCTGAATGCACAACAAATAAAAGAGTAAAGCGTCTTAACCTTAGGCTGATTGTGGATGTAGAGTAAGATGCAGGTTCAAGCTCTAAAGAGAAATTCAACATGAAACATATCTGATTTCCTCCTCTTGTTGTGATAGAGCTTCACTAGATCAGGCTGATGAATGCACAGTGGAAGAAAAGAGGAAGTTGTTTATTTTACCTCACACCTCGAACAGATGTGGCGCTGAAATTCCACTCATGAATGCCTTTATTCTGAGACATAGAAAGAAAATCATTTTAATCAATAGGAAAGTGTGATTTTTTTAGTCACAAAGAAGTGCAAGGTCTTCATTTTACCAACAAACATCTGAATGATTCAGAGAAGAACTGGGTGAGAGTTCCAAAAACTTGACATGTTAAAAGAGGAGAAATGTTGCTTATGGATCCAATAACGCCTTCATAGAGCTGGGCCATTTTACATAAAATATTTAAGCCACATCTAAAAAACAATGTCTTTTGTGAAGTTAATGAAAAAATTCTGCAAGTAACTCTCGTCTTACTTTGTCGTCGGGGTTGACGTGCCAGATTGATAACGTGTTCTCTTCAGCATCTTTGTTGATGGACAGGTAAGAGGGTTGGTACACTTTGGTGGGCTCCAATATTAATACCTGCAGATAACAAGGGAAGAGTGTCGGGATTATGAACGGTGGACACTTTTGGTAAATGATGTAATAAATCAACGCTAAATGTTTAAATGTTAATATATGAAATGTGAGTGTTCATATGTACAGGAAACCGAACAGATGTCACGTCAGTTTTGGTAGCTTCCACCATGAAGTCCATCCAGAAGTCCACCAGCTCCTGTTTTGGAGCCTGAAGATCCGAGGTGGGTTTGGTGAAGTGCTTGTAGATGAGGATGGTCTCAACCAGCGAGCGTAGATACCTGGAACACAAACAAACATGCGGTGAGGAGTCCACATTAACCTGAAAGACTACAAGCATGACTAGTTCAGACTGAACAGTTCTATTTTTAGAATGTGCGCAACGTCCCTGAAGTCGGAAGCCGAATAGTGAGTCGCAAAAAAGTATTTATGTGCTAGTGGTGAAAGTAAGGAAATGCCAAAAGCTGTTGCGCGATTGGCTGCTTGAGTTCATTATACACACTGCTGAAATCCAGAGAAATGGATTGCTGCAATGTGAAGAAATAACTGGAGTTATTAAACCAAGCAGTTATTCGCAACACATTTTTTTGTGTTTGGCCCTCACTCCGTGACTTCAGGTGTGTACAAACCCACGAGCTGCACAAAGATGATGTAGTGAACTTGTGAGAACAACAAGTGAGGCGTCCTACCATACAGGGGCTTTTATTTTGAAGAGCTTCTCAGAGGCCTGGATCACACGTGTATTGTCACAGGCGAGAATACTGGCTCCGAGGAAGAACCCAACATCCCAGTAACTCTGCAAGCGGTCCAAACTGCCCTTCTTCCCCAGCAGAGAACTCAACTTCACCCCTGCAGGACAAATAAAAGAACAAACACAGATTTTACACATTACAGACAAACACATTGTTTTGAGTTCTTTACTGGCTGTTTATAAAGGCGCCACGACTCTATCCCGATGGAGGGGACAAAATCATCCTTGTTGTAGGTCTTTGAAGCTGGTCTGTGGGTTGTTCGTGACAGTTCTCACCATCCTGTGCATATCTGACATCCTGCCACTTCAGGCTTTAACTAGAACTTGTGGTCTCACAGTTGAAACCAAGAGTTTAAAATTTCACTTCTCAAATACGACAGTGTTTGTCTCTTAAATCTCTTTTAAGATTTCTTATCCAGACAAGCAACTGTAAAAGAAAATCTTGAAAAAAAACTTTTCATATTACTGTATAACATGGGAACCGACTTAACTCTGAAAGCACATTATTTTTCCACTCGCTCCGGAACAATCACAAAGGGATGTGCTTATCGTAGAGGCTTTTTCTACAATAGTGTGCATTATATTTGTGTATTCAGGGATTCTTCTGGTCTGCAGAGCCATCCATTTGCATAACATCATTGGCTAAAGCCAAAGTGCCAAGAGGAAATGCATAAATGTAACTTTTTAACACAAAGTGTTTGTGGTATGACACTTGAGAAACAAACCAGAACCTCAACGATTAGCGGTAGAAGTCATAACTACCACAGAACCATACTGTGACTTTGGTTAATTGTTTAAAGACTTCCAACGACACGACCTTCACACCGTCATCATCACCAAAGCAGTGTGTGAAACGTACCCACTTTCCGTAGCTCAAATGACGATTCAAACTGATGCCCTGCAGCCAGCAGTAGCACAGCATAGTTAATACCGGAGTGAAGAGTGGGCTCCGACTCGAACCCCCGCCTGAACCTGAGAGAACCAGACATTTGATAAGAGAATAACCAGATATTGAGAGAACATCTGAAGAAACATGCTCACCAGTGAATGCCCTGGTCTCTGCTCTCCGTCTCGGTGAAGTGAGAGTCCAGGAACACGTCCTTATAGATTCGACCCACCAGACAATAAATATCAGAAGCAACCTGTTCATCCGAGTTCACCAGCGGCAGGAGGATGTCCAGGGCCTTCTGACGGTCTCCCGGAAGATTTCTCCTGCACGGACGCAGCGTGTAAGATGTAAACCTTGTAAGAGTTTGACTTCGTTTTTTGAAGGCAGATGGCAAAGCACCAAAGACCAAAGAGAATAAGAAGACTTTGGTCTGACTCCTTAGTGTTTCTGGCTCTCTTTCACACTTTTTATTAAACCACCTCTGAAAATTCATTTAAAAATGAAAAAAAAAAAAAAAAAGTCACCCCCAAACCAAACAAAGCGACCGATCTATCGTGCTACCGCCAAATAAAAACCATCGCAAATTGAGCAGTTGTCAGAAGTCTTTGTGAAGTCACAAATGACAAGATCCTATTCATTACAGTCAAACTATATCCAAATATATCAGAACAGGAATTGTGAAGAGAATCGGAATGCCGAATTCCCTCCAAAACTTCCCCCGACGTAGAAGTAATAAGAACAGTTCTAACACTAAACCTTTGAGGTAATGTAATATAAATATGGACTCACCTGTTGAGGGCGAAGGCGTAATGAAATTTTATATGAGGATGAGCCACGGGGTCAAAGGTCGGCAGCTCCTGCAGCGTTTCTACTAACTTCACGATGGACTCATAATCCTAGGGTTAAAAAAAACAAAACGTTGTTCAACGTGGAGGTAAAGTTCAATTTGCATTTGTTTGTGGGTGAAAATTACAGTTTAATCCAGAACGCATGTTTAAAAGACTAATTGTGAAAGTTAATTATCTTGTTTTAATGAAATTAATAATGTAATTGCCCAGTTCCTTGGAGAATGAGGATTAAACAGAGAGGCTCTGTTCCAGGTGGCACATCTACTAAGCATCTGTTCGGACTACAAAAAAAAGATTAAAAAAAAAAGTGGTTAAAGAGCGAGCCAGTGTTTAGATGAACATGTTGGTTTTTCCATCTTAATTTCACAATTTCACACTGGTTTCAGTCAAAAATGGTGAGAAGCAGAGCACCAGGAATAAACATGGAGCCAACAAAATTGGTCTTTCTAACACATTTCTCAATGCCATGCTGGTTGTTTTAATATCACTAATATATGGTTTTTAAATGGGAATCCTCATTTAGAAACAGTGCTATTGCAGTGGTATGCTGACTGATTAGTGCTGTTTTCACATGCACACAACGCTGTTACCTGGTCTTCTGTGCATGAATCGTGCATCAACAAAGATTCATCACTGTATCCATTGTAAAATAAAGCTTGAACTTAGGCATTTGATTAATACATGGTCCGGGGTGGCTGAAGGCTCAAGAGAAAGCATCACGTAGGCAACATGGAGAGAACATTTAACTTTGAAGGGGAATTATTGCATTCTGTGAGCCGGAACCTTAAAATGACAATCCTAAAGCTGACAAAATCTTCATGTTGCTTACGTCTGGTGGCCATTGACATTCAGGTCAAGATAAGAATAGTGCCAAGGAATACAGGTCAGTATGCAACATGAGGAGGGAGAGTAATTGTATAGGTGCTTTAAGAGATGAGCTCAAGTGACTCGTTCACCTGAATGTCTCTGTATGACAGCAGAAGGTTGATGACGACGTCTGCGGAGAAGCACTCAACGTTATCCAGTCTCTGCTGGATCCTGTGAAGCTCCGCCGACAACTCTGAACCACTGAGAAGCTCTCGTGCACGACGGATCTCGTTCAGCACAGACTCACGTAGGTACTGCCTGAACATGAGCGAAGAAACGAAAACTTAGAAGCACATCAATGGTCCATGAGAAGCTTCACTTCTGTTTCAGACAACAACCCCCAGACGTTTTTTCTTGTGTGCGTGTGAGTGTGTGTGTGTGTGTGTGCGTGCGTGCGTGCGTGCGTGTGTGTGTGCGTGAGGAATTTACTTTTTAATACTGGGATGAACCCATCTTAAGCAGACATCAGACCCCTTACCCTGTGGTTGTCCGGCAGCCGCTCAGCAGCTGAGTCAGTCGGTCAAGCAGCGGGAGACAGATTGGCCCCAGAAGAGCCTCGAAGCTAGGCTGCATCAGTTCGCTCAGGCCTTTCATCAGGCTGCTCTCGCAGCAGTAGAGCTTGTTCTGAGGCGTCACCATGTACGGGATGAAGGTGTAGCTTGCAGCGCACGTCTGCACGAGAGCAAAGCAAAACCATTAACGAAATTCTGACATTAATTATTCACGATCCCATAAACCATCATCCTCTGAACATTTGAGGTTGCACACGAGGTTCTGGTTTCATGGAAACCATTAAAAGACTTCGCTGGACTGACTTTAGGTTTAAGAAGTAGTAGCTTTTTGCCACCAAAACAAGGCTTTTGAAGAAACTGCTTTTCTTTGTGAGTTACCAACAGAAACACAGCACGAATGGGTTGAGTTCAAACAGGAACAGATGTGCAATTTAAAAAAAAATAAATAAAAATAAATACACATTCAATTTTTATATCAACATGGATTTTAAAGCAATAGACACCATCTTTTGGCTTAGTCAATATCTGAAGATCCAAATCCAAACCACTTCCACACAACTGAAAACAAATTCATTGGTTTAAAACACACAAAACAATGTTATTAATAATGTAATAAACTGCTAAAATAAGAGTTTTTAACATCGACAGTAAACTCAAATTCAACATTTTCAATTTTACAGATTAATCGCTAGGGGTGTAACGGTTCACGGTATGTATTGAACCGTTTCGGTACGGCCTGTTCGGTTCGGTACACTTGCGTACCGTTTCGGTATTTTTATTAAATAATTAAAATCTATTATTAGCACGATATTAAGCGCAGCGGAAAAATGTTTCTAGGCGAGTTTCCGCACGGACGCTATTGAGTGACGAGCACGAGCGCGAGTAGGAAAATGGTATGGCAAAAGCGAAAGAGAAGCCAGAGCTTGAAGACTCTCCCACCTCACTACGGTCTCCTGTTTGGGAACACTTTGGCTTCTCTGTTAAAATACATAACGGGGATAGACGAGTGGATAAATTTAAAGTTGTATGCCGACATTGTTCCACGGAGATCGGGCAGGCAACACATCTAACATTTTCTACTGCTGGAGATATTGTCACTGCAACCAGATCTGTGCTCTCTTCAGAAAATGTGGATAGGTTAATCTATCCTATCTATCCTAACTAGTTGCAGTATTTCATTTTTTATTTAAAAAAATGTGTTTTTCTTTATAAAGAGTGCAATATATTTAAAATATCACCCAAATGTGTCACTTTTATTTATTTTATGCAAGAATTCTATTGTGTATTGGCAGCTTTTCAAAATAAAGATTATGTAAGTTCTTATTGTTTTGTACCGAACCGAATGAACCGAACCGAACTCTCCAAGACACTGTACCGAACCGAATACGATTTTAGCGTACCGTTACACCCCAATTAATCGCCCAGTTCTGCAACAAAGATGTCAACAGGTTTGGCGGCAAACCGTTTTCTGGATATCCGGACTTAATCCTCACCACAGTTTATCTGAACAAATGACAGCTCGGCCATTGGAGACTCTTTCAATCTAGATTTCTGAAGCTGCAAAGCTCTGTGTAAATCTCATTTCAATCCAAACATCTTCAGCTTTTAAAGAGCAGGGGAAGAAAAAGCATCTGGATCAAAATGAGTGTGAGAAATTATTCTGATATCATTTGACTAATATATCTCCACCTTTCAGGAAAGAGAGAGAGACTGATGCTTACCATGTTCTTCTGGCAGATCACGTCCTGCAGGAGAGAAAAGCAAGCGTGATTTCAGAGGCTGCAATGTTTTCACAGTGTTCCGCTCATTTAGGAGATTCAATAATTTTTTCATGTTTTTGGGTAAAAAAATAGTTGCAAGAATAGATAAAAAAATGGATACAGTGACGGATGGATGGACAGATTGTATAAGGACTAGATAAAAGGACAAGAGCACGACTAACAAAAAGACAGAGAGAGATCAATCTAAATGAACTGATGAATAAACCCGAAGAAGGGATGGATAATGAAATAGATGGACGGACAAACAGAAAAATGAAGGGATAAACTGAAGAATGGATTGACAAAGCAATGGATGAATGGACAAACAGAAAAATGGACAGACAAAGTAATGGATGGATGGACAAACAGAAGAATGAAGGGATAAACAGAAGAAAGGATTGACAAAGGAACGGATGGACGGACAATCAGAAGAATGAAGGGATAAACAGAAGAAAGGATTGACAAAGGAACGGATGGACGGACAATCAGAAGAATGAAGGGATATACTGACGACGTAATTAAAAAAAACAGACAGATTGACAATCAGAAGAATGGATGGACCAACAAAAGAATGGATTGATAGACAAACAGAAGACATGATGAACAAAGGAACGGACGGATGGAAAACATAAAAACAATAAACAGATGGATAAACTAGCAATATGGATGGGTGGATTTAAATGGATTGATAGATGTACGTATCTCTAGAGAAACCGATGAACAAATGGACGAATGTAGATTGAAAGACTGAGCAGTTTGAGAAATAGATGGACGGACAGACAGCACATCAACTGGAGAGACAGTAGATGAAAGAATAAATGGATAGACAGAAAAGGCCGACACATAAATGGAGTAAAAAACAAAAGAGATTTCAGCTTTACTGGAACAGGCCGAGAGTTAACAGAGTGCCTTACCATCTGTTCATCTTGAGCTTTAGTTTGGAGTGATAACAATAAAGCCAAAGCCAAGGACTCTGAGTGCCAACACCTCGACACACTGATAAAAACCACCATGTGTTCATCTAAAGTAAAGCCAGTACTCCTGCACCACACTGTAGTCCATCAGTGTTTCCTGCAACTGAGCAGTGGTTCCTAAAGCAGCTCAGTTTAAAACATGAAGAACACAATGTACTCGATGAGATAACATCTGTATGTGTTTGCCATCCACAATCCTCCGATGCGTTCCGTCTAGTGATACAACTCAGAGCTCATCTAAATAGATCTCCGATTGGCTACTGTCCCTCCCCTCCCTTTTACTAGGTCACTTTTTCACTAGATCACCTTTACTAGGTTTGATGCACTCTTCCCATGATGTCTGAGCTGTTTATATGTTATATTTATGTGAAATGAAAACGAAGCATCTGACCTGAAGCGACTGCAGCGAGTCCGAGTTGAGATCACAGTACAGGATGATGTTGTTGACCATGCTGAAGCTCTCCCTCACCCCGAGGTGATAGAAGAGAGAGGGCTGCCGAAAAGCATCAGTGAGTTCCACCACTGCAACATCTGCCAGGAAGAGAAGGTGGTGCTTTTTTTAGTTTTACGACAGAATTAAAAAGTGTAAAAACAAGCATGCTTTACATTGTAATAGTCAACATTTCAAATAATTTATTTTTTCAAACTACTTTTTCTCAGAAAATATGAACAATAACACGGCATTTCGAATGGGTAAAGCCATTTTTTGTCAAAACAACCGTGTTTACTCTTTTTTTTAATCTTAGCAACAACAGAACACCTCACTATGACCGTCAGAAACACACCGTGATGTGTACTGTGAAAAAGTTCTAGGAAGGTGTGAGAAAATGCTGTGAACAAAGAATACGTTTTAGAAATATATTCACTCCTGAGAGAAAAATAAAAGTTTTGTTTTTGTACCAATACAAACCTAAATCAAATATTTGGTGCTACAACCTTTAGTCTTCAATCCAGCATCTTTTTTATAAGATTATAGTCAGGTGTAGAAGGAACAAATTCTACCAAAGAAGAAAAAGGCAACATCGTAGACACAGTTGACTTCCAATGAAACATGTGCAGCAGGTGCAAGACACATCAAGCTAAATACCCTTTGAAAAACGAAGATGTGCAGCAGTGCCATCAGCTCAGAACTGGCAGAAACCAGCAAGACCGGGTTACTAGTCAAAGGTGGTCTTTGTGGAGTAGTGTGACGTGATTTAAAGAACAGCAGAGCTGTCGAGCGGGAGGAATGCCACTTCCCCTTCCGACAAGGAGCGAGAGCATCTGTTGAAATAAACAACACCTCCCGGTACGGCAGACCCCTGAGCCCAGAAAAACCAGGACCAGATCTGAACTGAATATAGACTTTACACATAAATAAAAAGAGATTGCTTACTCAAGCATTTAAATTCTTGTAAAATAGCGTACTCTACTCAGTGTGTGGTAACTCTACTGAGAGCTGAAGCCTACTGCTAAACCGTGCACAGACCGAAGTCTAAGTTTGAGGTTCATATTCAGTCAGGGACGTCCCTAGAGTTAGTTCATGGCCCTAAACAAAGGTTGTATCTAAATACCAGCAGGAAGTCAGCTCTTTTGTGTTCATGCAACTGTGCCGTTTCAGTTAACCCATAGGAAACAGATAAAACCAACAAGTGAATCTCCCTGTGGACGAATCTGTTAAAATGAGGAAAAGTTCAATCGAGGGAAGTTTGGAAATAAAAAGTTTCGAGCTTGTATAAATCAATTCGAAAGAAGATTATCCCTGAATGCATCAAAACTATGAAGGAACAGACAAAAATTTGAGTAAAAATGTTTTCCCCTCAATCTGACAAAATAGGCATGCTTTGCTTCATTCCCTCGATGAGCTTGATGTTGTAGTCGCATCACACGGTTTTCCAACAGTTCCCAGGACTGATGAGCACTTTTAACTTTTCATTCAGCAGTCCATTCCATCCCTAAACATTCCAATTAACATCACAGGAATGTTGAGTAGTGGCGGCCAATCAATCACCCACGTTTGAAGAAGATATGTCGAAAAATTTAAATATAAGCATATATGATTAGGCAATATAAAGCTGGCAGAGAGCAATTATTGCCTTTGTTTTCATTGGTACTGACTATAATTCCTGATGTCGTGGTTTACTTAAATCAAGGGTGTCTTCAGGAAAAGCTCATGCGCAGTAGCAGGAATCCAACACAAGACATTAGGGGAGAATAGAGCGTATATGTGTCGCATCGTGAGTTTACCATCGCTGCCTGGATTAATTTACTTTTAATAAATTGGATTTATGTGGGAGACAATGACAACGAGGCACCAAAAATATGGGAAAACTTGATTTAAAGTCGAAATTCAATATCTTGGAGGAAAATATTTTCATTATCAGCTCTTGGTATGAAAAAAAGCATCTTTCCTTGTCTCCTTTTTAAACATCGCCCAGGACCGGACTCAAACCAGTGAGGTGAACTTAAAGCACCTTTTCGAAAAGGCAAAATAAAAGTCTTGTGCTCTCAAGAACAGAAGGAAAAATGTATACATAGAAACTAACAAAAAAAGTGCATTTCTTTGATTGTTTAAATAAACAATTGTGGTTATAATGCCATTAAACAGTTTTATAGAATAGTGTAGAAAATGTTATAGTAAAAAACTGCTCGACTTCCGTCAACCAAAAACGCTTCTATTCTGTTAAAGGTCGAGTGATTTTGTCCAATGACTCAGTCTCAATGGATATAACATCAACCCAGAGAAGCATGAAAATGTGCAAATGGCTTTGTGATTTGGCTGCATTACTAAAAAGGCCTTTAATTATGTATGAAATACAGGGGCTGACTGATCAACACATGACATCATGAGGCGACATTTAAAGCTGTTCAGAGCTGAAGATATTCAGCTAAAAAGCCAATAATAAAAAGGAGACTTCTGTCAAACATTTCTAGGAGATTAAACACAGGTGAAATCACTTACTCCACATGTCTTCACAAACTAAAAAAAAGGCACACATTGTCACTGCAAAGACGGCATGAGTCATGGATTTATTGATTTCTTGATATTCAAACTTTATGATTGTAGAGAAAAGTAATTAATTATGCCCATCTTCTTTCAGAATTACACACAATAACGCAGCATGTTTTTTCACCCTTATGCCAACATCTAATTTCTGGTTAAAAGTGAAAGCAGATGCGTTTGTGTAAGAACAAACTCGAACGATGCTGTGTTTACAGTTTGCATTCAGGTGTAATAGGCTTTAAATACCAGTCATTCCTCATGAAACAGAGAAACCCCATGCTCCACCCTCAACTACATTTGCATGAGAAAGAGAGACATAGCATCACACTTTTCAACCAAATTTTACAAACGGTCAAGGAAAAGATGACGGCTGCAACACAAAAGACGAACCAAAGTCAAAACAATTGGAGAAGAACCCTGCCAAACGTTACACGGAAGGGGAAAAGTAGAGCTAGCCAAGCATTGGAAGTATTTCTGATACTGCTGCTTACTGATAAAAAAAATGCTGTTTCAATTTTCAGAAGATTGATTTAAATCTATTAAGCCTTTATTTGTTGTATACACTGTAACATGCAGTGAATCTGGACCCCTCAGTTTTTCCGAATTTACTTTCAACAGAACAAAACAGAAATATTTAGTTAAATGAAAATAACTTTTTAATGCAAAATAAATGCTAGATATCAGAATAAATATTGGACAAAAAAAAAATACTACAATCTTGAGTACCAACACTGGACAATACATAAAACTTTAATAGTTTCTTGAAAATAATTGCACTGCTGTTTACTTAAAGGATTTTACTTTACATAAACTGCACACAACATAAAGATGCCAAACAATGAATTCATATTGAACAATATGGTGATTTAGTAAAACATGTTGAAGCTAAATCCTGTTTTCAGCTCCTTGTTTCCAGTTATTTCTTTGGATTGCAGCAATTCAATTGCATATCAACCTTTAAAATTGTGGTTACGCAGGTCAAACTCACATTCACCACGACTACATCAATAGGTTTGTCTCTATATGATCAATTTAAAAAAAAAAAAAAGAGCACTAAAAAAAAGGTTTGTGCCACTCACTTATCAGCTTTTGGGTACCTTGACGTCATATGCATAGCGTCTCACACTAGAACTGATGTACCAAAATGATTTTAAATTACATTTTTCTTTCAAAAACAGTTTAAACATAAACATGGCAATACAGTAATTTAGTAAGGCTAATATTTTTATCGTGTTTTTTCACGATATCATAATTTATGCTTCGCAGAGTCAGTGTATATTTAATAATCTCCATTGATTTGCTGCGAGAACTAAATGTCACACTAAAAAGTGTTTCCTCAAGGTTTTTTAAACGCTACTAAAACTACTAAATTAAGCAAACGAGTTGCGAGGGAGAGCTAATTATGCAGGAACTAATTCTGGTCACTGATAAAGGGACTCTAATAAACGACGCACAGGCTACACCTGACAACTTCACAACGTGTCACAAGTGTCTAATTACATACCGAAACTACTGCGATATTCACAAAAATAAACGCTCTTGTGTGAATATAATGTACTTTTCTACAACAATATATCATACAGATAAAATAATGTTTGCCACGTTTGCGTACAGCGGATCTATTTTGCCGTTTGTTGTCTGGGGCAGAATTGGGTCAGGCGAGTGAGACGGTCAAGGTAATACGGCGCACTGAGATGATCTGTAGACCCACCTGCATTGTAAAATTGATCCAGAACCGAGGTCTCCCCAAAGTCCAGCTTCCCAAATGGCACAACATCCAGTTTGCAGACCACAGCATCGCACGCATCCTTCAGACACTGCAGTGCCATACTCTCTGGGCTGAGAGGCTGGCACGACTCAGAGTTCCTCACATAGGCCACCGTTACAGATCTGCTCTTGCATTTACCGGAGGCTAACAAACTGCCACCCTCTGAGGGCAAACTGACCAGTCCGGGGGCTGTGCTCAAACTGGAGGGATCCTGCCAGAAAGCACCAGCTTCGCAATTCAACGCGATACTGGACGATTCTTGCTCAAACCCTGGGTTCATCATCCTCACCTCTGGGGTGTGAGCACTCAGAGAGGGCACGGAGAGAGATATTGACTCCAAATCCGAACTCATCTTGTCCATACATTGACTTTATTAAGCCCCTACAATGGTGCCAGTTAACCACCACACATCATAGATGGCATCTGTGGCACCGTAGAGACACCATGCTAACAAGTCGATGAGATATTACGTCATCAGCGATAAAAACAAACCCCGATGAAGAAGTCCGTGGTTCCTCTCGTTGAAAGAAGTTTAAGAAACACACATTCCTGGATAGTAGTGAACGAGTAACAGCAACTGCATCGGTTCGGGACTCGTCACGACTCGAAAATAGCCTAATTTCCCAGAAAATGCTTCGGTTTCCTTAGAAATAAAACTTCACGAAAACACCACAGTGCGTTGGCACGTTAGTTTCCAAAGTGGCGCGGGCTCCCTTGGTGGTTGACGTCCGCCTACATCGTAACCCAAGTCGTTTCACCGCCGTGAGACGTCGGTTTTTTCAGTCCTGTCATTCCTGTTTATCATGTCGGCATGTTTATGTCACACCAAGTTGTGAAAAGGCTCGCGTCAGACGCGCGTTCGACTCCCTGGACCCTGCCCTGTTTCCATTTTTATCTCCACCAGCACATCTCGCGCTCGTGGGCGGAGCAACACGCTCGACCTGCGACTTACAGGAAGCTACTTGACCAATCAGAATAAGAGCTTCATGAATACTGAGCACGGTGACGTCCACACGGTTATGTCGAAGCAGGGCTGCGTATTGTAAACAGGTGTATATTTAAAAAAGAAAACTTATGAAACACTTCTGTTTGTCACTCACATCAAAATCAAAATCCACTGATTCGATAGTCTTTCCACTGATTCGATAGCTGTTTTTTGATTGGCTGGCAGGTGTAATTATATACAAAAACGTATGCGCGCGCATCTTTGCAAACGGACGGTACATTCGAAATTTTACACATTCAACACTTTTAAAATTGTACTAGTAGCATATTTACCCAATGTGTAATTTGAAGTTTCCCATCAGTCTATTTTTAAATAGGGAACAAAGCTTCGGGAAAATCACAAATGCAACAATGGTTTTTATTATTAACAAGATAAGTTTATTGAATAACCAGAGTAAATACACCAAAATGACAAAGAAACACGTAAGCGGAAATAATTTTTTTGTTTCAATTTATCTTTTATTCTAGCCCAAAAATATATTTTAACCATAGAGATTGCTGTAAAAATCAACAGAAGTATGATTGGAACATTTTGAGTTATAAGTGATCAGATAGATTTTCTGTCTGGGTGAGTAGAGGACACATATTCTCATCTAGAAGCTCCCATTACAAACCAGTTTCAGTAAAACATGCGAAACAGAAACTTTTAATATGGTCCCCATCACTCCATCTGATCCTCAGCGTGCTTCAACATCAAAGAAAGATATAGTTGCATTTTAATTACATTAATTCTACATAGCATCTAGAGGTATTCAAAGCAGTCGGTAATCAGACAGGAACTTGTCTGTGGATATAGACCGCTTCTCCGTCAGTCCCGCAGACCAAGCACTGCTCCAGCACATCCAGACTGTTTACCGACAGGCTCTGACTTGGCAGCATGTGCGTAGCCTCCAGTCGGTTTTTACTGGAATCTCCAGAGAGCCAAGTGCTAACCACAGATCCCTGGTCTCCAGCCAGTGCAGAGGTATTGTGAGAGGCTACCCTGCTGCTCCATCCCCCTAAAAAAATAATATTACACATTAGAGGGTCTATAGATTTACATTAAACAAAACCGAAGCATCTTCATCCATAGATTAATAATAAAGAGTTAACAGAACCTCTATTATATCACAATAAGTACCTTCAGAGTGTACAAGAGCTAGATCTAGTTCATTATGACATACAAACTTACTATGCCCCTCCCACCCCTGCACCAAACTCCTCCTCCAAACAGTTTAGCAGCTGTAAATCAGGGTTGCATCGTACAGAGAAATGGTTTCCTTTTGTGAGATTTACAAGTTTAGTTTCTCTGCCTAGAGAGGAATCTCAGTTTCACTTGTCTAACCAGTCTGTTTATTTTTATTCCCATTTCATAATAAACTCATTATTGTTGCTCTTTTTAATACTAAGAGAGGGTCTAAGAACACAAAAATCCATTATTTCTGTTATTTATGACGCTGTGCTGTGTGCGCTGATCAGTGTGTTTGTACTCTGCAGCAGTGTGCTGATGTCTGATGCTGAGGTGCTCTCCCAGTGCAGCAGAGATCCGTCCTCGGAGCAGGTGAACAGGTGAGTGGGATTCGAGGGATGAAAGTGAACCTCCCACACTGTAGAGAAAAGATTTGAATTAGTATAAACGTTAGCACTTTAAGTTTCTGCAAAACATTTTTCTTAAGTTGGCTACATCTTTTCAGATCGAATCAGAATGAATCTTTTGTTTGGACAATTTTGTTACAGAAAGAAATTTTATTTTGTTATTGTTAAACAGTTTTGTTAAACTGTAAAACATTTGTATTTTTTTTTAATACAAACAAAAAGAAAATATTTCAAACATGTTTTTTAATGAAGCCATTTTCGGTATCGGTTTTGGGCCAAATGCGTTTAACATTTTCGGTTTTGTTTTTGGCCCAGAATTTTCATTTCGGTGCATCCATACTTCTTGCTATTCTCCATGACGAGGCAGAGGGTTTAACAGTAGATATTAAAAATGCCAGAAGTAAGATTCTGAAGAAGAAGAAGTCACAACCATAATAAGTACTGCATTAGCCGTTTGGACTCATCTTTTTGAACCTTTTAATAATTAAGCCGCACATGGCTCGGGAAGTTCTTGTGTAATCTTTGTGTTCTTTCTCCCCCGCCATGCCTCTATCATAAAACTTTTGATCACATTTAAAGTTACTTGATACACAAGCTCCTCACTTTCAGCAGAGTGGGCCTCGATGAGTGAGAAAGGGGTATTTCCCTGCCTCACGTCCCAGATGGAGAGCATGCCGTCCTGGCCTCCGGTGGCCACGATGTGCTGCTGGTTCGGGTGTTTGTCCACACACTGCAAAGGCACTCGCTCACCGGTGCTGCAGGAAAGAGAAACATTTAGAAACGCAATTCTTTCATTTATCTAAAAGTGGGGAGATATTGTATACATACCTATATATCATCAGTTTAACGAAGTGATGGACTTGTAGTAAATAAAACAAAACACATTTTCTAAATACTGAGCACATTTAAAACACTTTATTGTAATTAATTTATATTTCCACTGACTCAATATGGGATCAAACTTTGTAAAACTCAAACTGAGAACCTCAGTTTAGACTTGTTTATCACCCTGTGCAAGAACCTACCAAGCACTCTGCAAAAGTATTTGAACCCCAGGCTCGAGAAGTAGTTCAATATTTAAATTTGACATAATGGCCATTGAAAATAACTGGGTAACAGCAACGGAGATGTCTTCAAGATGAAATATCACAGAGAAATGAAGGCTTCTGTATGCAAATCATTGTAACAAATCAACCATTTATATGACATCACTGAATGCACCATAGCAACCTAACTGTACCCTAGCAACCAAATTTTCTCAACTCTATCTAGGTTTGGAAACTGATAAAGACATTTGGGTTGGTTTATATCACTTATAATGATAAAGGAAACATATGTCACTGAGCCCTCCATAGCAACCCTACTGTTGACCGTAGCAACCAGTTTTGGCATATCACTGTCTCAGCCAAGGAAAATCAAAGAGACATGGGTTTTGGTTTGCATTACTTATATTGGCCTGGGGAATTGATTGTTAAATATTAGCTATAAGCAGGTGCAGTGCTCCTCAATTTGTCCCAGTGTTCCGTGTGCACTTAGATGTGCATTTGTTATCAGTAGCACCCCTAATACATGGATAAGCAAACCGTGGAGCATACAGCGAGAGTATCTGTGCAGGACTGTCGCGCTGCAGCCTGAAGTCCCAGATTTTCAGCTGGCCAATGGAGTTGACCGTCAGCACTTCAGTCGTCCTCAGAAACGTCACGCCGTGGATTGTGCTGCTGTCCGCATTTTCTGTAACACAGAGATCAGTAGATGTTTCAACATTTGTATAAATCAGATCTGTCGTCTGATAAAAAAAAAACCTTCCGTCCGAGATTCTACTCTTTTAATTTATAGCACATTTAAAGATGAACCCAACATTGACATGCAGTGACAGCCTCTGCATCCATCTGGGTTCGATTCCACCTCCATGATCTCTCATCTCTCATTATTTTGACCAGGTTGCGTCAAAACATAAAAGTTGCTTGTTACAAGAGTCAAAAGTTGGCATCACCACAATCATAATATCATTATTTAAAAAAATTTTTTTTTATAACATTATAAAAAAATAAATAAAAGATGCAGACAAAAGCTATTTATATAAACTTAAATTATTATCTGTTTATTGAGACAAGTCAGGAGTTTTTTATTTCATTAATACAACTGAATAGACTAAGCTAAAATGTTTAAAATAACATTGACAATTTATGAACAGAACAAGCTCTTTGATCAGCGTAACAGGAAGTGACTGAAGCTGCAATTCATTCACAGGCCACTTGAGGCCGGTGTCAGTAGTGAGCAGATTCCCATTGACTCCCATGTTTAAGTGCTTAAAGCAAAAAAAAAAGATGTAAAGCCAGTTTTTTTTATAGTCAGATCACTACAGATCAGGACAACTGTAAAAGGGAGATGTTTTTCAATCAATCATTGGTTTCAAGGTTAAGACATTGAGTCATTCAACTACTCTGGCATCTTTGTTACCTCCATATCCCGGCTCATTGCATTCTTTGCAAAGTAAACGGTATACATCATGGCTGGCAATACCCATTTTGAGCTTTCAGAACTGTCAGAATCATGCTACACCAAAAGTGAATCTCTTAAAAAACAGTGAATCTCTTACCGATGGTTCTGGTGACTTCGGCCTGATCTGCTTTGTAGAGGATAATTCGCCCATCTTCACCCACTGACACTATTTCTGGACTCCGGCAAACAATGGCTGTGCACGGAGCACCATCACAAGAATATCCATGAGCTCTTTTCCAGACGTGAGATGATGACAGAGTCTAAAAATCAAAGACATGTCCACCCTATTACATTGCCTTACCCTTGCCAATCTGTCAAAGGGATGCCGCAAAAACAAGATCTCCACATGATAAAAACAAGGATTAAAAAAAGATGCTCTACTCCAAGGTGAGGACCTAAACAACTGTTATACCAACAATCAGAACCAACCTGAGAGTCAGGCTGAAGCTTGAAGATAGTGACGGCTCCACTGGAGGATGCAGACACAAGCCTGTCTTGATCTAGAAACTACACAAATATTAAAGTCATTAATTTCCGTTTTCATGCCATAACAAAAGAAGAAAATTCTTTGATTTGTTCAATAATCTAATAATTTTGTAACAAGAAGATTTGAAATATTTTTCTTTGTGCTGCAGCACTCTCACAGACATTAAATAAAACACTAACATGCTTAAATAAATACATTAAAATATAAATGTTTTTTTTAGTTTCGCAACGTTCCATTAAAGAATCTTCATTCAACATAATAAACATTATAATCATTATCAAAACGTTCTATTTATTTTCTTTCCAACACAAACTTTACTAGTAGCTTGAGGGAAATAGTGATCAAATATCTGGAAACCTGAGGCTTCCTCATTCACTGACTGACTCAAAACAGAAAGGATCAGTCCAACTCCGTAGTAAACACCAATTCAGTTGGTAAGAGCTTTGGATATTTTATGTAAGAGATTTGGATATTTTTTTTTACTAGATATTAAAATCTAAGTCTTCAAATCAATTATTGGTATATTTTTTGACCATAATTATTTCCAGTAAAGAAAGTGATTGGATGTGTTGGGGTCACCTGTAGGTCCATGACGTCTCCATCATGTGGTGCATCACACACCAACTGTGGCTCTTCAGTAAACTCTCCATCCAGACCTGATCCTCCCTGGTCTCCCACTGACCAGATGGACACTTTATTGGTCTGAAACAAGCAAATAAAACATGGGAACTGGAAGCAGAAAAAATGTGCATTTTGAGTCATTTGAATTATTTTGCTGAAGCCAGTTTGCTCATCCAAGGGCAAGAGAACTGTCCAATAGCATCTGAAGGTGATAGTGAAGCATGGTGGAGGTTACCTGAACATTAGAGGCTGCATTTCTTCAAAAGGTTTTGGAGATTTGGTTAAGATTAATAGTCTACTTGATGCAGTGGAATACAGGCAGATACTTATTTATCATGCATAACATCCGGGAGGTGTGTATTTGCCTTTAACTGTAATCTGCAGCAGGACAATGACCCTAAACATACAGCCATAGAACTATCTTCACTGCATGTTAACACTTCTATTCCTGAAAGCATTCTTTGTTTAAAGCACTTTTTCCCACAGTAACAGTTGAAGTGAAATAAAATGCAATAAAATGCTATTTTCTACACAATATATTATAATCTGAACCACTAGCGTTAGCGCAAAATGGGCTTGAAATATAAAAGACTTTATTGTATGATGAAAAAAATAATGTGATGGTACGTCATAAAAAATAGAAACATACTCCTAATTGAGTGTCGATACTCTCTTTGGACCATTAGTATAATGAGATGTTGACTAGTCTCGAGCTCTTGCCTCGTTATCCCAGGATCCGGTGGCGAAAACCTCTGGTTGCTGGAGGGAGGCCGAGGACACGGGTCTCCAGCGGGTTTTGCTGATCTTCTGTGAGATGTATTTGGCATTAATACAGTCCATCTCGGAACACCAACGCTGTCGTGAAAACGATAATATAGAACTTCACGTGCGACGAATCCCGCCATCAACAACTGACGCACGTACGTACGGTGGCCGCAGAGTCCCAAAACCCGAAACGGAAAATCAACTCATTTACACTTCGCTAAAGTAGTCCTTCAGAAACTGTGAACTTGGACTTCTGAAAAAGTAATAACCGAGAGATTAAACGAAAATTATTAATATATTTATTCATGTTAAGTTTCATTTATTCTTCTACTTCTATCTGTCAGTGGATATAGATATATATAATCAGTTTTTATTTATATATAAATTTATTATTATTTTAATATTTATTTACAATGGCTGGAGCCAGGAGTTGCATTATTTTATTACCCCTACAGGTTTAAAAAATGTAATCTATCATATATATATATTGATAACATTTTTTTGTTTAATATTTCACATTAAAAATATTTATTCAATGAGATATGCATTATTTAATGCAACCGATCGATACATATTTTTCCATCAATGTTTAATTCCTTTATTATTCCTGCATGTTACTCAACATTTCTTTCCTGGTACTGTTAACTTGTTTTTGAAACAAAGTAAACGATAAAATATCTTTTTGCAATTACCAGAAACAGAACAAAAATACAAATCAAAATTTCGTATAAACAAATTGTGAATAACTTTGATATAAATCAATTAATTAATTAGGCTATATAGTCAGGAACAAATCAGTATAAACGTGTGTTGATTTCAGGTAGGCCTGTTGTCTATTTCCCTACGTTAACACATTTCGGTGGTCTCTAATTGCCTTATTCAATTGTCTTTGGCTGAACAGAAAATGTCCCAAATCTGTCACCCTCATTTTATTGTGTGACGTCACACTTAATACGCTATAGCCCTTTGCTTTCCTCCAGCTGGCGGCGCCCATCAGAGCAAGCCTAGATCTGGAAAATTCGAACAAATCATGCTGAAGCGTGAGAAATAATCGCTTTGCATGAATGAAAGATACAAAAGCGAGTTATTAACGCCAGGATTGCTGTAGCGGGACATGTCCGGTGACGTCTCTGTGCTGGAAGTGGTGTCTGTGGTGGGGAGAGCGGTGTGCGCAGGCGCGGGGCTGACAGCCGCTCTCTACCTGATCCGCAGAGTGTGTTTAATAATGGCCTGGAAATCCGGAGGAGCGAGCCACGCAGAGCTCGTCAACAACCTCCGCAGTGAGTTTCTCTACACACTTGCTTATAGCATTAAACCACTCGGGTGTGCGACAGAAAATGTTGTCAATGCGTTAAATGCGCCGTTATGGTGTGGTAAAGTACGCGTTTGCTGACTAGCATGAGGAGAAAGTGCGCTGGTGCAACCTGGGATAGCGAGACTTCATCCTAATCGCGCTCGTGCATGTATTTGCAATCTTTATTTGTACATATTCACGCACGACTATTGCTAATAATAACTTGTTCAGTTTTAGTGCTTCTCGAAACGTTAGCTAGATGCTAACGGTCTGTGTGCGCTCCGTTCCAAAAGTTGCAGCTCGTAAATCATCTAATGTTATATAATCTTTCAGATATATCTTCACACATGCTCTTTGTCAAGTGTGTTATTTTATTTTACCATCGCTTGCTCAGAAATTGCGGATTTATGTAAGCGTTATCATGTGTTAGCATCGCATGCGTATCTAATAACGTCGAGTTTGCATATGTTTAATTTAGTTTGGAAGCTATGTTTAAAAAAACTGCCCTTTTTCCATCAGATATTTGTTAAGATTTTAAGTTGTTTAATGACGGTTGGTGTAGTTTTTATCTGGAGTTGCTGGCGCTCAGTGGGCGTGGCACACCACATGCTGCCAAATAGTGTGTGATGACGTCACCCAGTACTTTCTGCTGCTGCGCGCCAGTTTTTTTGATGCACTGCATAGAATTTACCCATTACAACCCGTTCTTGAAAGATTTAAATGTAATGATATTTCTAACGGTCTGTCTGTGTCAGAATTAAGCACTTTCTAAACACATTCTTTTGGAAAGATTTATACTTCCATCGTGGGTAAAACTTAATATAAATTAGAAATAATTTTAATTTATTTTTTTTTCCTTTTTTTATACAATGTATTCGTAACAATATGATTTAAACATATAGGACTGATACAGATAATTTGAATCAGTAAAAAAGGTTTTATTTTAAATTAATGTATTGGAAATTTGAGAAAATAATAATTAATAAAGAGAGCATTTAGAGTGGTCGCCATATTTGGCGGGAAATGAACGAATATTTTCATCTTCGCCATGTGTAAAGGATGCTACTCCACTCGATATGATCAACAACTTGTTTGCCACCACCACAGGGTTGGTGAAAGGATGAAGATGCTGAAAATAGACTGAAAAATGCATATATAATTTATTTATTTTTTTTCCCCAGAAAATAACTATTTTAAAATAATGCAAATGTTACTCATGTAGCCATGAAAAAAAAACAATGATGTTTACTTCACAAACCGTGAATTTTCATAGATTGAAAACAGAAATTAATTTGCTCATCAAACACTAAAAGCAACCGGGTTAAAGTGTTCTGTAACGCAACCAAACATTACTAGTCTGTCATACACTTAGAGGAAACAAATGAATGAATAATCGTTTTACTCTATTATTTCATTAAAAGAGATCACATCCAATCTATTTAACCTACAGATCAGACAGTTGACCGATTGCCATAGGTTTAATTATAATGCTTGGCATGTAACCCTTCCACCTGGAGTCCTGGCCGAGGTCGAGCGGTCTGCATGCTATATTTAGTGCTGCTTGCCGAGCTCAGTGTCTCTGTTACAGCTGCTGATGCCCAGGGTTGGTGACCTCAGCAAGCTCTTGAGCCTGAGAGTTAAAACCTTGATGCCAATACTCTGCAATCGCAGAGAAAACAAACAATCCAGAATAAGTAAATCTAATCTGTACGGATGCATTTTAAATATTAAAGCTGCAAGCAGCAACAAAGGACTCGAGCACCTCAGGTGCCATTGTGGCTAGTTTGTTGCAATATGGACTACAACCAGTTCCATTATAGGATATGAATTCAAGCGAGAATTGTCAAAATTATTGTACAATACAGGTAAAATCAAATTTTAATATATAATGACCCCCAGGTGGCACTATGAATGAATATTTTTCTGTTATTGTCTTATGTCAAAGGTGGATAAAAGTAGTGCATTATCAATGTTAAATGTTATTGTATTTGATCAGTTTTTTTTTTCAAGATTTTGAGAAATCATAATTTGAGTCGAGGTAGCTTGGGCATCTATCTTGGATGAGACGGATTGGGTTCAGGGTTTTGTTGACCTTGTCTTCTGGTAATGGGATTTAATGTGTGTTTCTGTTTCAGAGAATGGCATCATTAAATCTGACCGTGTATATGAAGTTATGCTGGCCACAGACCGGGCTCATTTCTCCAGATGTAATCCATACATGGACTCCCCACAATCTATCGGTAAGATCCAGTGATGGGTCCAGCCGTGTTTCTCTGATGCAACATACTCCAGAATTATGAATACTCCAGGCCGTGATTTTCCAAAATACTGTCATTACAGAAATATTATAATTTAAATCATTAATGATTGCATGGACTGATAAAACAAATTATAAAACAAATCTCTCACGCTCCCTTTGATTTGTTGAACAAATTTGGGATTTTACTGCATCCCACTGTGATTCAAGTTTGGGCTTTGTGCAGTCCAGTCAAATTCTTCATTTCTACGGCAGAAGTGAGGCTTGATTTGGGCAAATGGTGACCAATGTTTTCTGAGGCAGTCTTTCAAAATCATATCATAATCATATTTTTTTTCCGTTAAGATTTGTCCATGAGATTTCCAGAGGCAAACGCTCTGAGATTCCCCCAGAGCATTACTTTGGGAACAGTGTTGTTAGGGTTAGTGGTAACCTCTCTACAACGCATTTTCATTGCCCTAGTGCAGAAGAGTTGTTCATTTTTGCCAAGCTGACCTCCTGCAAAGGGTCATGAAGATGGAGTTTGAATGTTGTAGTATGACTTTG
Organism: Danionella cerebrum; assembly: GCA_007224835.1. NCBI lineage: Eukaryota > Metazoa > Chordata > Actinopteri > Cypriniformes > Danionidae > Danionella > Danionella cerebrum. The sequence goes on along the minus strand of SRMA01027142.1, from coordinate 712,756 downwards.
AGGGGCTAACAAGGAAGCCGGAAGATGGGCGGGGTCCCGTCTGTAAAGAGTGCTTTTAATACGAGCAGGGATGTTATTAAGCAAGCCTCGGAAAAGAGGCATATAGACACCAAAATATTTAAAATTTCCTGGCCTTAGAAAAATAACAGTTTCTTGTTTTTGAGCATTGCAGTTTGCCTTCCTTGTCCTGTGTTTTATTGGCCTTTCTGTTCTGATTTTTAACAGGTTACCAAGCAACAATCAGTGCCCCACACATGGTAAGATAACTGGCTTGTAACCAGTGTAGTTTGTGTGCGGTAGATGCTAATCAACATGTGTGTCCTAGCACGCGTACGCGCTGGAGCTCCTCCACGATCACCTCTATGAAGGAGCCAAGGCTCTAGACGTGGGATCTGGCTCCGGGATCTTGTCTGTCTGCTTCGCCAGGATGGTCAGTCTCTTCTCGTGTAACGATTCAATTGCAGCTGTAGTCTTTGTTTACAAAAATGCTATCCAGAAAGCAGTGTGTTAGCGCCGGTGTGTGGATTATTGTGTGTTTTAAAGGTTGGACCGAGAGGGAAGGTGATCGGCATCGATCACATAAAGGAGCTGGTGGACGATTCGATAACTAACGTAAAGAAAGACGACCCCAGTTTGATCTCTTCAGGGAGAGTGACTCTCATCGGTGCGTCCCATCAAACCCCAAACATTCTCCTATGAAGAGTTCGGGAGTGCTTGCTAGTTTTGACAAAGCTTTCTTTTCAGCTGCTGGTCATAAAACTTAAATATCACAAAAAAGTTCAATAAAAAAAGTCAAAATCTAATCGACCCGCAAAGGTCTTTAAATGGTCTCTTCGTCAAGTTCTAAGACTATTTCCAACTGTCCCTTTCCTTGTGTTGGCATCAAAAGTATCTCACCTGGGCTGAGGGCTCCAAGGTCCTGTTCTAGATGAAAGTGTGTTTCATTTGGAAATCGAGATCCCAGAGTCTTGAGCAAAGAGAGGAGAGGCGCAGAGTCCATGTTGCCTGAGGTCCACAGCTGCTAAAATGGTTTAGGGAGCCATGAGCTGTTGGTCCACTGTGTTTGCCCAAGGTCAACCCAGCCATCTACCAGGAAGTTTTCATGCTTCCTGCTGCTGACCAACTTTATATAGATGCAGATTTCATTTTCCAACAGAGTTTGCACCTGCACACAGTTTAAAGGAAATAAACTGTGTAATAGATCACTCTGTATGGAATAAATGTAAACATTATGCAACATTTATCTTTTCAATGAAATTCTAATTATATGAACATAATTATATCCCACTGTAGGACAAAAAAGGTTCTTTAATCTTATTAATCTTAGCACCTGTGGTTCTGAAAATTACTGTGAGAACTGTTGCTTCTGCAAATGATTTGTCAAGGCATTATTTTCCCTCAAGAGAATGAAGGATTACAGCAGCTGTGTTTGTGTGTCCATGCAGTGGGAGATGGAAGGATGGGCTATGCAGAGGAAGCGCCGTACGATGCTATCCATGTTGGCGCAGCGGCTCCAACCGTGCCACAAGCTGTAGGTCTTTCTTGCTGTCTTTCAATGAAATCAAATACGGACAATCGTAATGTTTTTTTTTTTAATAACAAACTAACATCTTGTTCATAATAGAAAACGAAACGATTACCTTTGTTTACATTAAGAGCTCGTTCATAAAGTAATGATCGAAAACTGTGGTCTCAAGACATTGATGAGAGTACGGCGTGGGGCTAACGATGGTCTGTATTGTGATTATCTGTAAAGGGTTGACTTTAAACGGGAAGACGTTAACGATGAACACATGGCTCCAGTGATGCAATGGCCATTATCAACCCCATTCCTATGCCTAATCAGGAGCCTACTCCACCTACTAGCAGCCCCAAGTAGGTGCAGTAGGTCCCTTCCTCTAATTCAATGCAGATTAAATGTCAAAGAATGCTGTAATCAAATCAGTATTTGGTGTTAGTACCTTTTAGTCTCAGACGTCACGCTCGTGGATTCTTGGCTAAGCATTTGATGCCTTTCGTACAGTTTTCTGGAAACGTTTAAAGAAAATTTTAGAGCAAATCGTTGCATATTTCAAGTAATTTCGATTCATTTGCCCCAGTTTTGCAACTTTTTTTTAGTAAATATATAGTATTTTTCTATGTGTTTCAGTTGCTGGATCAGCTGAAGCCGGGTGGGCGTCTGATTCTCCCCGTGGGCCCGGCGGGAGGAAATCAGACTCTGGAGCAGTATGATAAGCTGGAGGACGGCAGCACCCACATGAAACCGCTGATGGGCGTTATCTACGTGCCTTTAACAGACAAAGACAAGCAGTGGTCCAGGTGGAAGTGATTCTGTGCCTCTCTTCCTCACTCTCTCCTCCTAGGGCGCAGGTGAAACCGTGTGGGGTTCCACGGCTGACCGAGGCTTGAGCTTTCCTGCTTTCATTTCTAACTCTCCCGCATGTTTCGACTAAAGTGTTTGTATTTGGATCTGGAATGGGCTTGAACTCCTTTTGGAGTTTGGTTTGGTTCTCAATAGCTTGATTGAGAAGCTGCGGTGCTTTCGGTATTTAAGGAGAGATTTCCAAACAGGGATGAACAGTAAAAACACTGTAATTCACATTCAATTACAGAGATTTGAACTGAAGTATAACCTGGGCCTTGATTTGGACAATGGAAATCAGTGTCTCAACCCTAGTTCCACTCTGGAAATCTATCTAACTTGAATTTGGAAAACCACGAAAGTAATAATTTTCACTGTTTATCTCTTTGAACTCGCCTGCTTGTGTTGACCAAACCTATGAAGATTTGCATCTCGGTTTCCTTTCAGAAATGCTTTCTTAACCCAGGAAAGCATTGTTCTTTCAGAACCCCTTAAGGCTTGCTTTCATCATATCCATTTGGAGTCTATTCTTTCTTAGATCTTTCTTATTTTTTCATGATCAATGCTAGAAGTGTTGGAAGTCTGGAAAAAGGCTGATAAATGAAGATAAAAAGTGGATAAAGTGCGGCTTAAAGTTCACTTCGAAAACACGGAGTGTTTCCTAAATTTCAATGTACATATGATAAAATTTGGGAATTTAAACAAAACAAGTTTTTGCTCTCCTTTTGTGTTTCAAGTGAACAATCGATGAATTGCAGTCGTGATTTGTGGAGAATAATTGCAAGGTTCAAGTAGAAACCAGTGGCATTATTGTACTAAAAACAAACAAACAAACCGACTAAAAGAAAGTAAAATTTAACATTGCAAGGTTGGAACTTTTTAAAGGCTAGTTGATACCTAGCCAACATGTGTGAAGAGCATGACGAAGATGATTTGAGCCACACTACTGATGTTGGTTCAATAGTATAGAAAGGAAGATACAAAACTTTATATTAAGTTTATTTTATTTATAAAAGTTTTAACCTGATCGTTTTGAATGGACCATTCTTGAGAAGTTATTGTGGCTTAGAAAAAAAAATGTACGTTGAAAATAAAAAAAAAATTATTTTTTTTTGTAATGGTGCTTTTTTGGGAAATTCTCTACTATCTTGCACTTTATACTGGTATAGTACCAAGTATATTTCAATGTCATTTTTTTTCTCTAGTGTAATTTGTTTCGAAGCAAACAATTATTTTTCCTTTCAATGGATTTTGTTTCAAACGACTCCAAAATGGCTACATATGGTATTTTATGTTCAGTAAAAATGTTAGTTTTTACTTTAGCATTTTTTAACTTCCCCTACAAGTAAAACATTAAAAGCCACGTTGGGAAAAGTGTTAAATGAAATGTTTATATTTTGTGTGAAAACGTCAATGCTGCAGGCGGGAGCTTGAAGAAGCTCTTAATTACACAGTTTTTTAGGATGATGTTTATGTAATTTGTAACTTTGTTTGCTCTTGTTTCATAGGGATGAACTCTGAAACGATGGTCTGGCAATACTCATCCCAATACACACACACAATCACACTAAGAAATGAACTTTAACGAGGAGAACTTGTACAAACGCTCGGCTTCCATCCCTGGGAAAAAATGGATGCAGTGATTCTTCTGTTCAAAAGGAAGATTATGGAGTTTTGGGCGTCGTTCATGCCTGCGCTCTGAGAAATGTGTGAATGCAGTATGTTTTGTTTGTTGTTTTTGAATCGCGGCTGCGGGTTTCTTCAGTATTACAGTGGATGCAATGCTCTTGCATCTCAGCTTATTGTAAAGAAAACACAGGATTCAGCCGGTTATTAAAATATCATTCACTGCAACATCACATCAAATGATCTGTTTGCTTTGCTTTTCATCTGTGGTAAAGATAATGTGCTTTAAGAAACATGGTTTCCAACTCAAAAAGGGACATCGGCTGCCTTTTCTCACAAATTGATCTCACTCTTTGAGATATTTATTTAAAGATAAATGTCAATGCTTTTATGAAACACTTATAATAGCTCTGATCAAAATGACTCATTTAGCTGTCTTGCCCTTAAAATGGTTACGAGCTCCTGCTGACCCCGCCCTTTCTCTGTGTGACGGTTGTTTACTGCATCATGAGTGAGTTGTTGGGTTGAAATCAACACTTGTTTGCCTTTATGCACAACAAATGTCAAACTTTATCTCTGCAGAGGATGATTAGGGGTGTGGTCTTGCAGTTCAAAGTGTGGGTGGGATTCTAAGGTTTGTGATGTCACAACGAAATCAGTGTATGGCGCGTTTTTAGAGTGAAGTTAAGAGATGTGATGAAGAGATTTTCATTTGATTTTACCTTTAGTTTATTTTCTGACATTTGAATTCAGAATTCAGTGCTGGTTCTTGGAATGTGTGTGTGTGTGTGTGTGTGTGCGCGTGTGTGTGAAGGGGGTTTTAAGAATAACTTATTTTGTGTTCATTACAATGAACTGGATTTGATGTAAGGGAATGAATGCTGGAGAGAAATGAGGGAGTTTTGGTGCTATGAGATGTTTTTTTGAGATGTAACTTTGAAGATATCTCTTCTCATACAAACAAAAGATGTTTTGAAGTTCGGTGGTGGTAAATGAATAATATTTGTTTCCTGAAAATGCCATTCATGTTGCTGATTGTTTGATTACAAAGGATTATTTTAACAATCAAATATAGAATAATGGCTAAAATTTAATTTCTGATTCACATCTATGAGTGAAATAAGTTTGAACAGCAATATTTCTGGCTGCATGAGCCTTTTATACAAGTCGCCTCTCTTAAAGGGGCATCTTGACTTGAAGATATCGGCCCACGGAACAAATGAATCAGATGCAACTTCTCCACCAAAACCGAGAGTAGACAGGGCAGAAACCCCAAACGGCTTGTTGAGGAGGTGACCACAGTTGCTGGATCAATGTACAGGTGTACAGAATGAAATGCACAAGTATTGGCTTGTCATAACTTTGTCAACGAATGATTCAGAGAAGGGCTGGGTGAAAGCTTGTTTGGCATCAACTAAACTAAAGTTAATGGGTCGAACTTCAAAAAACTCAACACCCCCCCCCCATTAAGCATGGCGGTGGAAATGTTATGTTTTGGGGGTGCTTTTCTGCCAATTGGACAAGTCAATTGTACAGAATCAGAGGGATGGAGGAAAATGACACGACACACAGTCAAAGCAACAAATTAGAGGCTCTAGAAGAAGCACATGGAGTGAAAAAGAGGCATTCATAAAAAAAAGGGAGCTGAAGGTTTGGGTTTTCATTGAGTTTTTCTGGAGATCTGCAGAGAGGAGTGAGATAAAAGGTAATATGTGCATTTAAAAAAGGACTGCTATGTCACCAAGAGCAACCAAATACTTCCTTCTCTGTATGTAAATTAATTATGAATTGGTTTACCAGTCTTCAAAACGTCTTTATTTTTATGTCAGTGGGAGAGAAGCGCTCCTACGAAATTAGCATAATTTTATAGTAAGAATTGTCCATTTCATTTATGCACATTCGTTTTGTCATTGAAAACTAAAAAACGGTCAACTCCGCGAGACAAAGTCTACAACCACAGATTTATCTTAAAATATATTTCAGTACAATACAGTTTTATGGGGCAAAATGTGTGAATATAGGTGTTAAATTATTAACTATGATTTGTGATCAAGACTGAGATAAACATGGTCACTTGTTTATTTTATTTAAATTTTAACTGATAAAAACAACTGGAGCGTTTTGATCAGTGTAAATATTTAAATTACAAGGGGTCTAACAATACAGTCTACTCACAATACAGTTCATATCACTATATATCCATGAGACAATGTTTCATGCTATTTGGCAAAAAAAATGTGCATTTCCATCTCTTGTGAGGGAGAAAACTTGTTTTTATAAAGATCCCCTTGGAAAAGTAATGGAAAATTGTCACCTGGTTATTGTTGGATATGTATAAAAACAACCTAAAGAAGTTGCAGAAATGACTAGAAACACCATGACTCGAAGAAGCTAATGCACTTCAGCTCATAGACGATTTATACCTGTATTTCCATGATGGACTTTTTATATTGTGCCACGATATATTGTTACACCCCTAGCCATTACATTATGCTGAATGTGATCTGACGATATCCTTCAAGGATAAGTCTTCATTTATGAAAGCAGTGGCAGAAATGAGATTAAATACACAAATGCTCAGTAAATCTCTGCATTTGTTGTTAAGTGCATAACGATGTAATCCACTTTTACTGCAAGTTATTTCCAACTTTGCATCTTTGTAGTTGACGAGCAAAGCAGCACAATAAAAAGCAGTCCATGCACAAAACAAATGAGACTCGTTATTTAATTAACCTTGGGTCACTGAACTAGACTCTGATGCTACCCCTGTAACTCTAAACGGAGGAATTGACTGGTTTCTTGAAGATGACAATGAGTTAAGTGCCTAATAAAATCATGGCCGGTGAGTGTTTATTGGAACCATATTACTGATAATTGCTTTCAATTCCAATGTGACCAGAAGGTGAATACTGAAACTTTTCTACTTTAAGAAAAAAAAAAGCATTCCAGTAAATATCGTGTAATTCGTTTTGTAGGTTGTGTAGTTCTACTCTTGTCTTTTTTTGAGACTGTACTTTCATTAAAAAACAAAAACACTTTTTCTAAGGTTTATTTTCTGTTTACTTACATACTTATCAATTACTGATATGGCTGTTAAAAAGCTGGTGTAGTGATTCTTGACTAAACCATGTACATAATCTTCATGTGTGCATAATAAATAAATAAATGTGTTTATGGTAATACGCATGCGTGCGTGTATGAAAGAAAGTTCGCGCGCTTAGCTTAGCCAATCAGATGATGGCAGAGTACTGCCGGGCCGGCAGAGGATTATACACAAAACAGAAAAATGCCCCATAAAACCAATTTAGGGAAAAAAGGGTTTTGGGAACTGATTAGGAGAAGAAACGAGAAGTTGGGGCAGAAGTAACTTAACGGATGACAAGTTTGCTATACATTTTCTGTGGTGAGTGTTTAATTAATCTAATAAATCTTTTGGTGTTATAAAAATAACTAAATACGGAAGAGTGACGATATAAACGGTAAGGCGAGTGACGAATAACGTTAAGCGCGCCAAACTACTCGAGGTAAAATTTAATTCGTTTAAAAAACGGCGAATTAATTGAGATAATGTGTTTAAGTGTGAATTAATGAATTTGGATCGTACATTAGTCTATAACTGAGTTATATTGTCATTAGGAGTTTATGTTTAAAAGCGTATATAGGATTGTAGGCGACGTGACTAACTAATGTTTTGCCTTTTTCACCAAGGCTAGATATCTTTCCTATTTTTCTGTTTTCCATGTTCTACCAGACTGAGTGTTCCAGATGCCATATTTGCAAAAGTCTGTAACAATTTCGAACCGTTCGTTCGTGATTATGTGAAAATTTGCAAGAGCATCATCTTCATTCTCGAAATATACATTCATAATAAAGCCAGAAAAATAGTGCACCATGTGGATCTTTCTGATTTATTAAAGAAACCAACTAAAGCTCAACAAAAATACTTTGATATTCTACAAAATAGAAATAAACCAAGCAAAAAGTTCATAACAATCATCAATCACAGTAATGAAACTGTATTTATGATATAAAGCTTGTCATGCACTACTTGTATGTTGACTATTGTTGGACTGAATGTGCATGAGTCCAAATGTTAATTTTACCATTAAATTAAGACTCTGGGAAATTTCAGATCATGCCCTGTGCGCTTCAACAGTAGAACGGACGGTGAACTGGCAGATTGGGATGGCTCTGTTACAAATACATCCAAACCAAGAAGCATCAACCACAACATTGAATCCATCTGAAACTGTTTTTATCAGCAGACTGGCAGGAGTTTGATGGCTCTTTTAGAGGTACATGCCATTGATGAGGTAATCTGACTCTTCTGTGGTGAGTGGTAAAGCTTTCTTCATTCTGCGGCGTGCAAGGCTGAGCCTGCAGCCAGCCATGAGCAACAGTAGGGCACTGAAGAGGAGACCCAAAGCCAGGGGTAAGATGGCACCTACAAACAAAAACACATATATGTAGTACCCACATGGTGACACATTTGGTGATGCACTCTAGAGGCAAGCAGATCACTGGAGGCAAGTAGCTGAATATAATCTCTGAATTTAAGTATAATACTGAGCGGTAACTTAGGGGTAAGATGATTCCTGGAGGTAATCACGTGATATAAGTAGGTCACTTTAGGTAATTAGAACACTGAAGGTAATCACTGAAGATAAAATGATTCCTGGAAGTAAGTAGATCACTGGAGGTAAGACTATTCCTGGAAGTAATCACGTTATGTTAGTAGATCACTGGAGGTAATCATGTTATTATGTTAGTAGATCACTGGAGGTAAGACTATTCCTGGAGGTAATCACGTTATGTTAGTAGATCACTGGAGATAAGATTATTCCTGGAGGTAATCATGTTATGTTAGTAGATCACTGGAGGTAAGACTATTCCTGGAGGTAATCATGTTATGTTAGTAGATCACTGGAGGTAAGACTATTCCTGGAGGTAATCACGTTATGTTAGTAGATCACTGGAGATAAGATTATTACTGGAGGTAATCACGTTATGTTAGTAGATCACTGGAGGTAAGAGATAATCATGTTATGTTAGTAGATCACTGGAGGTAAGATTATTACTGGAAGTAATCACGAGGTAATCACGTTATGTTAGTAGATCACTGGAGGTAAGACTATTCCTGGAAGTAATCACGTTATGTTAGTAGATCACTGGAGGTAATCATGTTATGTTAGTAGATCACTGGAGGTAAGACTATTCCTGGAGGTAATCACGTTATGTTAGTAGATCACTGGAGATAAGACTATTCCTGGAGGTAATCATGTTATGTTAGTAGATCACTGGAGGTAAGATTATTACTGGAGGTAATCACGTTATGTTAGTAGATCACTGGAGATAATCATGTTATGTTAGTAGATCACTGGAGGTAAGATTATTACTGGAAGTAATCACGTTATGTTAGTAGATCACTGGAGGTAATCATGTTATGTTAGTAGATCACTGGAGGTAAGATTATTACTGGAGGTAATCACGTTATGTTAGTAGATCACTGGAGGTAAGACTATTCCTGGAGGTAATCACGTTATGTTAGTAGATCACTGGAGGTAAGATTATTCCTGGAGGTAATCACGTTATGTCAGTAGATCACTGGAGGTAATCACATTAAGTAACTAGATTACTGGAGGTATAACTATTCCTGGAGTTTTTCACATAAAGTAAGTAGATCACTGGAGGTGTGAACATGTAAATGTACCTGATTCAGGAGGAGGATGTCCTTCTAGAATGTGCTGGATTTTAGATGCTGGCATTGAATTCTGAGACTGCATCAGAGAATTTAGCAATTTTTCTTTCTGACTAGTAACAACAGGAGCTGCACACAGAACAAAGTGACCATCAAAAAAAAATTCTCATTTTGCCAAAGTGTCTTCAAGAAAATCAGAACCCCTGGTCACGTGAAATCACTATTGTGATATCTATGATAAACTTTTGTTACCTCTGATCCATGGCCACAAGACCTGCAAGCACTCAGGTAAGCAGGTACGATCAGGGACTCCTCACACATTTTCCACCCAGTGTCTACTCTAAAAAACAACTCTGCAGTATATCACCTGCAGAACTCAATGGAGGAGAGCCATTTTTGCCCTTTGTTTTTGGTTTTGAGCCATTGTAAAGAGGGCTATTTAGATTTGTACCTGTTTTCAGGTACTTATCTAAATATAAACAAATTGGTATTTGGACCCTGTTCGTGAAGTATGAAAAGGCTCATTATTTAAATTCACTGTAGTGACTTCTAAAATTTGCAAATGTGGTGCAATCTCAAACTAGAGAATGGTTTGGATGGATAGGTTGCCAATGGGGATCTAATTTTTTTTATCAATCGCCCTTTCTAATATTCCACTGATTATTTAACAGCACTTAAAAAAACAAGCATGCATCCGATGTCATTCTGAAATATGATTGTTGCACGTACTTGTGTCTGTTTTTCTACCGGATAATGGAGTTGTCGTCTTCAGATTCTTTGATACCGCTGAAAGAGAGAGTTAGAAATCCACTATCACCACAGTATTCTTATTTGACTTAGAATAAGGCATAATACTTTCAACCTCTATTTCCAAAATATAGCAGGGCCTTAAGTTCCCTATTGATTTTACCATGCACCAGAATATGTTTCTTTAAAACAATGTAAAACCATGAAGCGACAAACTTTTTTAAAAGAGGACTTTTAAAAACATGTACTCTAATCTACTTTATTGCAATACCGAAGTCCTACACAGTGTAAGTTTGCTGTATCCTGAGAAAACAATGGATCTATAAGTTTATTTGGATACATCTGTAAATGAGCAATACAACCACCCTACAGGGGACTGTAGAAATTACACCTGTGCAGTAATCTCTATAGGGGAGTGGAGCTAATAGTTCTATAATCATAACTAATAACTAATAACGGTTAATAGATTAAATGTAAGACTCACGGGGTTTGTGAATGCACTCATTTTCACAGTCAGATTTCTGCAGGAAGTTGTTGTGATTTCCTTTGCAGCCGCTGTATTGGAAATGCCTGCACTCTCCTGATTCATGATCGTAATACCAGCGTGGGAACAGACCTTTACAAGGCCCCGCCATTGGAGGTGAAGCACACATATCTGAGAGATAAATAGAAATGACTTTTTCCATTAGTATTCTGCATTTGGCTTTGTGATTATTAAAATAAGTGTGTCGTTTTGAAAATTATCACCACTTGGTACATTTTGTTGAGTGTGCCCAGGGCTCATTGGAGTTAGTCCAGGCATTCACTCGTGCTCTTTATGGGGACTGCTTGGGGTGTATGGAAATGGGGTCCTCTTTTAGCAACATTGTTCACATTGTTGGTAATCACTCCAACTTCTCCTGAGTCAATACTGGGCTCCATCAGGGCTTCCCTTGGTTCATGATTTTTAATCTCATATCGAAAAAGTGGACTAACTGCCCTTATTTTTGCAGATCATGCAGTTCAGTTTGCTTCATCACACCCTGACTTACAGCACAACTAGGGACAGGCTTCTGCAGAATGGATGAAGATCAGCATCTTCAAGACTAAGGCAATTGTTCTTTACTGGAAAAGGTTTGCTTGCACACTTAAAGTCAGGGGAGGGATCTTACCTCAAGAGCGGGGTTTGCTTATGTTGGAGTCAAAGATGATGTAAACAAGAGAAGAAACTGTTGTAATTAATTTTTTTTATAGTCATAAGCTTTGGGTCATGTCTATGTTATGGCAGGTCTGGTCATTCCGGTTGAGACTGCAGGCACTGGATGAATTTAAGGATAATCAAATGGCTTCCATCATTCACTGAAACCAAAACAGACAGCATTTATGTGGGGATATATTTGAGTATGGGGCTAAGAATCCGGTAAACTTGCTTCGGTAAATCCATTAAAAGATTCTCTGCTCTCTTTATAAAAGAGACACCAGAGCAAATTGGTGTAACAGCTTTTAGCTCGGCTTTGTTTAGTTTTTCTTTGTCCTGAAACAATACATGTAATTTAAATCACCTTTGTACTAATTTTCTGGGGAATAATGAAGGGGCTTTACTTTTGACTACGACTGTGAATAATCTTAGATGTTTATAAGTAGACGCTGCCTCTGTATTCACGAAATGAAAAGGCAGAAAGGTAACAAGGCATCTCTATGAGCTTTCAGAGATTTTTGGTGTTCTTCTCGGTATCAGATATCCAGACACAGAGCGCCTTTGTTATTGAATTCCGCTGGAAGAGACGGAAACTGGGGTTTTCAAACAGTCTGGAGAAAGTGTCTCCTGAACCATGAAATTCAAATACTTTGTGTTTGTTTTCATTTAGAATCTTACAACTATAATCAGCTAACTCACAAAAAAAGGAAATCACCTTTTTTTCAGCTACAACTTTATTTTACCTGTCATTTAACACATGAAAGTAGTTTTGGCACAGCATTTTACTACTACACTAAATAATGAAGTTTTTTTTTTTTTTTATCTGATGAAATGGCTTTGTTTTGCACTATAATAGACACTGAAGTATGAATCATGTTCACATCATTGTCTCATCACTTTATCTGCCAGAATTCGGTGGTGTGTCGTTAGTTTTACGTCTTTATTGTTAATCACTCTTTTGTCTTACCTTGCTTACCGGTGTCGTACTGTTGTGCTGGTTTATAGATGTCTGCAAGCTGATTTTCTTTGGGGGCCTGTGGTGCTGCTTCTGTTTGTAATTCTGGTCCATGTTTGGAGGGAATTGCTTTGTGAACACTATCAACTGTTAAGAAAATAAAGAACATTAGCATTCATTATATTGTAGGAATCACTCCATTATTCTTACATTTAGCTGCTAGTGGTAAAGAGGGATGTTGCATGTTATCTTTCCAATCTAAGTTCTGTTATCAATTAACAACAGTTCCATCCTGTAGTTGCTGCCAACATGGACAGCACAAGCTCTTTAGGTACTTAGTCAGTACAGTTATTTTGGCTGATGACACGTACAGTTTTGGCAGAAATCTTCGTCTGATCTATCAGGGCAGTGCTGCTTTCCATCGCAGGCGTAACCAATGTCGATACAGCAGCCGTCGTCACACATGAACTGATAACGAGAACAGTGACCTGTGCAGACTTCAAACACACAACACAAACAATACAGATATATAGCAATTAATGCTCATTTTATTACCAAATAATATGGTAAGGAACTGCATTATCCTGCTCTAGCTTTTGACTCATACGTAAACCATGGCCACCAACTATTGTAGAAAATAATCTGTTTTCCCTCAAGGTTTAAGTTTTTCTGAAGCTTCAGGGTTGCGAGGAAGAAGACACAGAGACCAGCTCTCTCAGGTTTCTGAATCGGACTGGCTTTATTGAGAAAAAGGCCCGTCCTTTATATGAAACCTCATGTGTTACTCATCAAACCCATTTTTGGGAAGGAAAATCATCACATGGCCCAGGAGAAACAGTTTTAGTTTTATAGAAGGAGGAACAGTTGACCTCCCGGATTCCATCGGGAAAGTTGTCACAACAACGGAGGCACTTGCAGGGCAATAATATATTTCAGATGTGTGTGAAATCTTCATAAAATTTCTATTTATCACCAAGATTTCTGGATCCCAGGTGTCTTCTACTAGAGACCAGCTGAGATTGAGAGCCTCTCTTCAAGGGAGTATCATCCGGTTACCTACAATGGTTAAGGACAACGGGCCACTGAAGAAATAAATCATAGAATCAGAAATCTCCACCATGACCAAGACAAAGGAGCTGCCCAATGTTTGCTGGGGAGAAGATTGTAGACCTACAGGAATGGCACACAGTTTGAGAGAATATGACAAAATAACCATCAGTCTGCTTTGTGCTCTGGTTCCATACATGATCCCATCTGGAGGAGTTTCAGTGATCTTGAGAAAGGTCAGGATCCAGCTGAGAACTATTTGCAGGTGGCATCCACCCAGGTGAACACTAAAATGTTTACAATCTGATTGCTGTGCGTGTGCCTGTACTATTTAAGAGTGCACCTTTTGATAAAACTTAAAGGAGCACTTTCTGACCTTCAGCATTTGTCGCCGGGGGAAGGACGCTAACAGAGACATTGTCAGAGCTCTTCTGTCCAACTGTGTCAGTCACAGTGATCTGGAAGGTGTAGACTCCTTCTCTGAGGCCGCTGAGCTTCAGCAAGCCTGGGTGAGTCACCTGAAGAAAGTGAGATGTTCAAATAATGAATGTAGAATAGCTCCGTGAGAAACAGAAGCAGTGTGAAAAAATCCAGCTTGACTTTACCTTCATTTTGATTGAAGCGTCTCCTCCCACTTGACTCCAATGGTAGTGTGAAATGCCATGGTCATCTGTGCTGTCTCTGCCGTCCAGCACGGCCCAGTCTGTGGGCAGCTGAACCACTAGATCCTGCCCAGCATCACTGCGCGGAGGCTCATCTAGACCTGCACACATCGGCTTCAGAATGAAAAGGTTGGTAAAAGGCATCAGCTTGGATTTGAGCTTCTTCGTAAATGTGGTTTGCAAGTTCTCTTTGTAGTGTTGTGGGCCGCCTCCAAAACTGCATCATTCCGGCGGATTGGCTAGAGTACTCCCAACGGGAAAATGCCTTCAACTCATTGCTGGACCACAGCTGATCATTGATTATCCCGTGATTAAAACATGCTTTATAATAGGATTAATACGTCAAACTCTTGCCTTCTCAAGTAGATAGTTACCCCACTTTTTTGACTCATTCTCCATATTCTTCTGAAGATTAGTAGTGTTTTGTCAGTGTTGGTCAGTGTGATTGGTCACAATTGGTCAGTCAATACCTTCTGCATTCCCTTTAGTATTTTATGAAAATTGAGAGATGGAATGGTTTGACAAACACTATATAATGTGCAACAATGATGTATGCTGATTCTTATTGGTTACTCAGGAAGATACTCGCTGTAGAGGAAGAGGAATTTCCAGTAACATTGAGGCATAGAATGAGGTTTTAGCGCTTTTAATTTCATCTTATCACCTCTAAAACCGAGTGCATTTCTAGAAAATAACCAAAACAGCGGCAGATCTCCTGTGAGACAGTTTGTACAAAAAAAAACATTTACCGGTAATGGATGACTTTACTTGAGTATTTATGTTTCTTTTTACATCCATCTCACTATATATTGGCCTTTTCATTACTTATAATAATGTAATGATGGAAAAATAAATCATTTTTGGGCATCTCTCCATTTTTAGCTCTGTAATAAAATCCCAATCAAGATATCCATTTGAGAAATCGCATCATATCTAACAAAAACTACAAATTTAAAGTCCAGTTTTGTGTCAAATCCTCTGATGCGGAACTTGGAACATGTTTGTGATGCTCTACTGGAGCTTGAAGGTCTCAGTTCCTCCTGGATTTGATAAAAACTATCCCACAATTTTGTTAATGAGGAGAAACAAATCTTTTGCGGGAGGAACAGTGATTATTACTGACTTCTATTGGTTTCTGTTCAGACATGGAACAGGTTTTGTTTTTTGTTTGGGTATTTTGTGTATTTGTTGTTTTTAAGTTGCTAGCACAGCAAGCTTTGCATTTGTCTCATCCATGTGCATAATCTCGATTTCTCTTCACCCAATCAGTGTCCCGTTCCCCTTTAAATGCTCTCACTTCTCCTTGCCTCATTGTACGGTTCACTCCTCCTGTTCACACCTCCTGTCTCTCCATGATCACTTCCTGGCTTCTTGGAACTCCTGGACTCCTTAATGTGTTTTTCTCTGGATTCAAACTCCAGATATCTATTTCTTTCTCACCTCCACTTCCCTCATCATCTTCTGAAGAGAGCATGGGTTCCGCTGTTGACTCCAAGTGTGACTATTTACAATTGAGTTGTGCTCCCTTTAAACGACACTTTTCTTCTGTTCAGCTACCTTTTAAGCGTGGTAGTAAACATGTACAGAGTTCTTTTATACTGTGTCTCTCCTTCCTTCTTATGTTTGTTATGGACTATTGTTGATAAAACATAGCCTTGAACAGTCTAAATGTAAAAATACCGGGTTTGTGAGAACAATGTTTGGTGGTAAACTCTTCGTATAATTTTTCCTTTTTTACTCAGCCTTTAAACACTTAACAAAAGCTCTGTATTGTTATTGTTATTACAATATTGTCATCTTATTAATAAGAAAAAATATTTTTAAACACTCAACGTCCGTCCAACGTTTATTATTGATTTCAATCCAGTGAAATCAATGTATGTAATTAGCTTTTTATGTTTTTTATGCTGTTTTATTATGGTGTTCTGTGGGTTTTTACGCACCGTGCATCGCCGCCTCCTCATCATCACCAACGCCGAAAGCTTCATCCCGGCTCCCGGTGTGCGCTTGGTCGCTTTCCCAGGCCCCGGTGCTGCCGTTTCCCCGAGTAAATGCGCTGAATCCCGGCTGATAAGAAAACGAGCACACGTTGAGTCCCTTGTATGCGCAGTTGAAAAGGTAGCATCGCAGTCCTCCTCCGGGCTGCTCGGGCTCCTCCTGCACAATGGCTGCGGAGCATCGCTCGCGGGAGCAGCAGGCGTGGACGCAGTCTCTCCAGCTGAAGACGCGCGGAGGAGCAGAGAGGAAAGCGGCGCCCTGCGCGATGGATGCGCCGGCGCGGATGATGCGCGCTTCGGCCGCCACGAAGCCGCGTACGCATTGGTCTCCGTCCTCCTCTGCGTCCTCTTGCTCGCGGGAACCGGACTCGTCCTGCTGGAGCTGCTTGCGGAACTCCTCCAGAAGCTCCTCAACGCCAGAAATCTTCGACTGAAGCGCGGAGGATGCAACAGGAGAGGAGCGCTGGGCGCCCGGCCTTACTAACGTGAGGATGAGGAGAAGGAGGAAAACGAGAGAATGATGCCCGGAAGGGAACATGATGGAGCCCGCGAGTTGTTTATGATCTGAGAAGCTCCGGTTTGCGCATTATTTGTTTTGCAGAGCACACGCACCTGTCGTGTTCGATGCTGATGTGGGGAGTGATGCAGTAATGGACACAGGTTTGCGCTGTGATGCTTAGATGTCCACTAGAGAGCGCTCGGAGGACCAGACCACTAGAACTCATCTGAGGATTTCTGTCACATGACCTCTAGCAACGCCATCTTTTGGGAAACGATGCTGCGCTTTGAATTGACCTATGGCTTTACAGTTTGTTGATGGTCGAATTACGCTTAAAAAATTCAAGCAGTTCATGGAATTGTTAACTTTTAATTTTGTCCAATACATTTGAATAAATCCAGATTTCTTCTTTTATTTAGCTATCAGCTAAATCAGCTCTGGATTATTTTAATATAAACCGATGCCTAGTGGATGAGGCAAATAAACAATGTCACCAAGTTATTTAAAATGGCTCAGGATGATTTAAAGAGTCATGTCAAGAGCAGCTTCTCTGTTACTTCGAGCCAGCCATCGTTGCAACTTTATATTAGAATTGTGACTCAAAAGTTATTTGGATTATTATCATTCGCATTTTTTCAGATATATTATAACTCAAGAATTCTGGCTTTGTAACTCACAACTCTGACCTTTCTCAGAATTCGGACTATTTCTAAGAATTATGAATTAATATCTAACAATTCTCACTTTGTATTGCAGAATGTAGACGTTTTGGCGCAGTATTCTGACGTAATGTATCAAAATTCGGACTTTTTTTCCACAAGTGTGTATTTATTTATTGTTGACTCACAGTATCAACTTAATAACTGGGAATATGTCCCAAGACTGTTTTAATTTATATTCAGTAGGCGGAAACGGGTTCTATTTACATTAATCTTGTCACAGCGAAAGATGGCAATACATAACCGTGCTATTATAACCTCTCCTCCACAGACTTGCTATATGACACAGAGGCTCTTGCTCTATTCCTGCTGGATTCCCTTAGGGGCGGGGCTTATGGTCCACATCCGGGTATTGCTCTCACAAACGCGCTTGCGTGACAGCCGTTGTAAAACTGAATGCGACAGTTAATACCAAATAGAAGCAGGCGGTACGTCAACAAATAACGTGTCTGTCAGACCCCACGAATGAGGAGTTGAATATTTCATCACACCCAGACCTCCGTTTATCTTCGAATATTATATCAATGCCTCTGTAACCGGTAAGGGATAGTAATATTCGATGCTCTCGGTCAATGATAGCCGTGTGCTACCGATTCAGCTTTAGGCCTCAGTCACCTGTTGTGCTTCTGCAAAACTTATGTTTACAGTTGTGGTCGCGTTATAGGAAAGAATATTTGTAGCTTTGGCAGTTGTAGTGAGTTTTGTATGGTTTGTTTCGGCCTTTATGATTGTGTTGTAGTCTCTTAATGTGTTCTGAAACTTTTGATGTGCCTACCTAAAAAACACAGTGCACAGGACTTATTTATTAGAGTGTTTTTCTTGATTCAACTGAACCCCTTCTTTACCCAAATGGCCTCACAAATCACTTTTATAAAACATGTTTATTAGCACGCAGGTAAGTGTACTATTGTGTATATAATTCCATCATCATCATTTTTATCTTGAGCTAGGACTTCCAGCTGGAAGAGATTAGAAACAGTCATAATAACTCCTCAACGAGCATAAAAAGTAGATCTCCTATATCTTTTTAATTTGCAGTTGAAAGAGTCCATCTGCACCATCGGGGAGCCTCTTCACCTGTTTGGCACTTAACATATGTTTTCCCATGAAGAGGGGTGAGAAACCCGAGGGCTATCGACAAATGCGCCCGAAGACTTTCCCTGCGAGCAACAACAGTGGCAACAGTCAACTGATGCTCCAGGAGATTCGGGAGAGTCTTAGAAACCTGTCCCTCTACGCGGATCCATCCAAATCTGACCCGGTTGCTGGGAAGTGTCCTCCGGATGACACTCGAACAGATACAGCAAAGGTATTATATTACAACAGATGTATATATTGTTTCATGGAATGGCTGACCAATTACAAACTCTACATCTCTGCAAACTCAAGTGATATTTGATATAAAACAAAAAGGAAACCTGAAAGCCGGTGAATCGTTCTATTTGATCCCAAGCTTAATTCGAATATCATCTTTTATGTTCAGGATGTTTCCGTTCAAGCATTTGGTTCAGCAAAGAGTATTTTTTACTGACTGGTCTCTGCCCTCAAACAGCAGGGGCGCAGCAGCAGCAACTCGAGGAACCCTCACCACCACCGAGCGCTTCAGCAGATCCGAAGATCCCTCTTGCCATTTGCTAATAATGAGAGCAGCTCTAGTGGATACAGCACAGACAGCCAGAAGCACACACTCCAGCTGCTGCAGGATGCCGGATTTGATGAGGTACTGCTTGTTAATGAATTGAAAGCGTTGGTTTAGATGTATATTATAGCTTTATATTAATATATTAGCTATTTCTGAAAGAAACTTTTGCCAGGGAACTCCCCCGGAATTGATGAGTTGACCGTTTTGGAATCTGTTCAGTTTTCGAAATTATTGAATCTGGTTTGACCAGATTTTTTTGGAGAAATGTAGGAGTCTGTCCATCTTTGGGTTGCGCAGTTTCACACACAACCTTCATACTGCGGTTGTTTAGAAAACTGTGTTTTAAATTCACAAAAAATATTTGCACAAAACAAGTCAACACCCTTAAGGAGGGCTTCTTTCTTGTCTCACATGACCATCTAGGCTACGTGTATCTGGTTGTGTGAATACATTTTGTAGTAGACTATTTGAGTCCTTTTAGAGATTCCGACGGCCATGACTTGGAGGACGAAAGTCATCCAACATACAATACGTTTTTAAATATTATTAGCACAATATTATTTACCCTCTACGGGACCCTCAGTGTTTCCTCTGAAGTCGCCATTAAATAAAAATTCTGATGAAATTAAACAAGCTGTCACTTGATTATTTTACTTATTTGAGGAATGAGAGATGCGGTATGTTGCCGAACCCGCTCTGGTGCTTGGAATGAACCTCGAGGGAATTTTCTCACGCCATGTGATGTGCATGAACCAACAAAATGTTTTTCTCCATGATCATGTGAGGCACTTTGAATAAAGTCATCATGAAATTGAATTAAATATTTTGGAATCAGTGAATTTTGTAAAACTGGAAAGGGGTTTTATTGGTTATTATTAACGCACGTGAAATATGAGAACGTGTGCATGTGTATGTATATTTAACCTGAATCTTAAATCAATTAAAGCTTGTAAGATTGTGGTCATCGTGTTTTTTCACAGGAGTTGACGGCCAGTAGGATTAACTTCCAGGAGGCTTCGAGGGACCAGATCACGGCTGCTGGACGCTCTGTAAACGCAGCCATAAAACAAGTTGGTACGTTCGTTTACCAAACTTAACAATATCTAAATGCATTGGTTCAACAAAAGGTATAATTATTCAAGAGCTCCAGGGTTTTTGGTCCACCTTTAAAATGTCACAACACCTCTGAGGCTCAACAGGGTGCCTTCACACCTCATATTTGGAAAAACTAGCATGAAAAAGTGTGTGGGTGACCATGGAGTAATGAGATGCCAGGCAGTGTATTTGTAGAAAAGTCGTTACACAAAATTGCTAATTTTCTCACCGGTGTAATCAATTTATGTAAGATGGAGAGTGTTAAGACAGATTATTAATGCAATATAATATAATATATATAAACCCCCTGATCTTTGCTATACTGATTAATCCTGATTAATATTTGTTGTAAATTTGTTGAGATAAAACCCAAACTCCAGTCATTAACTGAGGTTTCATCTCCAGGTCCTCCTCAAATTCAGCAGTCACTACTGCGACGGCAAAGCTGGAAAGGATCAAAAGAGTCTCTGGCCCCACAGCGACACAGTGCTTTAATGACGGATGGGATGATTTACCGTCCCAGCAGCCCCGGACCTCAAAGTGACCCCTCACGGCCTGCCACCTTCCCCCAAACTCTTTCGACTGGAGCCAGTGGTCAACGAGTGAACCCTCCCCTCCCACGGGTACGCAGTGTTACCCCTCCACCCTCATCATGGGACTCTAATCCCTCCACCAAGCGCTACTCTGCAAACATGGATTACCTTGTGCCTCGGATTTCTCCTGTGCCTCAGGGACCTCGACCCGACGCCTATATGAACCCTTCCACCCAAACACAGCGGGGCCTCAGTCCAGTGCCCATGGGTCGTCAACCCATCATCATGCAAAACTCCAGCAGCAACAAGTTCAGCTTCCCTCCTTCCTGGCCTCAGAATGGTGAATACATGGGCTTGAACAGCGGTGCACGGCAACCACCTCCACCACCCTATCCCATGCACAATACAAACAGACAGAGCCCAACGCCCCCACAAATGCAATCCAGTGCCCTCTCCACACCCTCAAATGTAGCCAACCTTCCACAAAGCATGCTAGTGCCCAACCGCAACAGCCACAACTTGGAAATGTACAACCTGGGAGTGCCGCCTCAAGGCAGGCAGCCTCAGACATCACCTGGGCACAATCAGGACATTCCCTCATCTTGGTCACATGGCATCCCAGGACGCTCAAACTCTTTCACCAGTGCTCAGAACACAGGCCGCCAGTGCCCTGCTGTGCCCAGCTCTCAGCTTTCCTCCACCACAGTCACCACCATCTCCCAGGCACCCATCCTACAGCCTGTAAAGAGCATGCGGGTGCAGAAACCAGAGCTACAGACTGCTGTGGCACCCTCCCACCCTCCCTGGATTCATCAACAACCCCAACTTCCACCACCTAATTCTTATCAAGATTCGGATACTTCCTCAACAGCGGCAGAAGTGCCAAGCTACCAGGGCCCACCACCGCCCTACCCAAAACATCTCCTTCAACAGCCTCTTCCACCAGGGTACGAGTCCGTTCTTCCTGCGAAACCCAAAGATGTTGAAGGAGGGGAAACCGAGAACGATACAGATAGCACCAGCTCTAGCGAACGGGTGGAGGTCTTAGAGGAACCGGACAGGAAGCTGATCACCACCTCTCCTGTGCCTGTGAGGCGGCACAAACGGGATGAGGAGCGCAAGGGAGAAAGCAGACTGCCCATGTACTCCCCACAGGCCTTCAAGTTCTTTATGGAGCAGCATGTGGAGAACATCCTGAAGAACCATCAGCAGAGGATGCGCAGGAAGAAGCAACTGGAGAATGAGATGCAGAGGGTGAGTCTGCATTTCTTTTGTCTTACGATGTCATACGATGCAATCTGGGAGTTCTTGAACAGCATTAGAACGGTCGCATCATTCGGCCAAATTCTCTGAACTCGTATTATTCCCATATTCATATAGTCGTCAAATGGAATGGTACACATCATTTGGAATGCTACAAAGCCAAAACTGTTTTTCAGAGATTTTGTCTCAGAATTTGACTTTATATCCCAAAATTGCGGCTATATCTCTAAATTGGAACTTTATATCTCAGATTTGTGACTATATATCTTCTAATCCGACACATTGGGAACCTGGGAGTTCCTGGCTCCTCTTCTCAACTGTTGATTCTCGTAACTTGACTCTAAACTTCTTCCTTCACTCTTTCCTTCCCTTTTTTCTCTTGTTGCTGTCTGTCATTATCTTTCAGTGTTTGGATCTCGTCCGTAAGCTGCCTTCTCTCTTTTCTCTATCTGATCAACTGGTTTTCATTGTTTAAAGCTTTCCTTAGCGTAAGTAAGACGAGCATCGTGTGTTGTCTGTGTTGTTACGAGTACTGTTTTTAATAATACCAATTGTTTGTTCATGTGATTATGGAACCAGAGGACTCGATCCTTGAGGATGTACATTTATAAATGTTCACCTTTTTCACTCAAGTGACCACACCCTTAATTATTATATGCTGTAGCACAGTATATTGTGATAAAATTCACAATTACTTGTCTCTGAAGTGCATTGGCTTCTTTGAGATACAGTGTTTCAAGTCACTTATGAAACTTCTTTACCTTGCTTTTGTGTTTTGTTTAATATTTACCAGGATACTTTTGTTTATTACTCCTTTACAAGATGAACATTATAAAATGCTCTAATTCAAACTAGACCATTGCCATTTAAAACATGTCAAATTCTGTTTTATTTTTCTAATGATAGTGTCGATGGTTGATTTTTCTTTACACCTCTATTAATTATAAGTTTGCAGCTTAAAATAAAGTAAATAAATTAGTAACATAACCAACTTCCTCTCAGGAATTATCTAAAATCAAAACAAGCATGTGTGCATGAAGTTTGCCACTGCTCAGAGGCGTTTCTCTCTGCGTGAGGATGTTCTTCTGTAGTGGTGTTGTGTAGGAGAGTTGGGCTAAGGTTAATTCTGTGTTCAGGTGGGACTCTCAGGCAATGCCCAGGAGCAGATGCGCATGATGCTCTCTCAGAAAGAATCCAACTACATCCGCCTGAAACGTGCGAAAATGGACAAGTCCATGTTTGAGAAGATCAAGACTCTAGGAATAGGGGCATTCGGAGAAGTGTGTTTGGCTCGCAAAGTGGACACTGGAGCGCTGTATGCCATGAAGACCCTACG
Organism: Danionella cerebrum; assembly: GCA_007224835.1. Lineage (NCBI taxonomy): Eukaryota > Metazoa > Chordata > Actinopteri > Cypriniformes > Danionidae > Danionella > Danionella cerebrum. The sequence continues at coordinate 689,398 of SRMA01027142.1, read as the reverse complement.
GAAAAAAGACGTGCTGTTGAGAAACCAGGTTGCTCATGTGAAAGCCGAGCGGGATATTCTGGCCGAAGCGGATAACGAATGGGTCGTGCGGCTTTATTACTCTTTCCAGGACAAAGACAACCTGTATTTTGTCATGGACTACATCCCAGGCGGGGACATGATGAGTCTCTTGATCCGAATGGGCATTTTCCAAGAGGACCTGGCACAGTTTTACATCGCAGAGCTCACCTGTGCTGTGGAAAGCGTCCACAAAATGGGTTTTATCCATCGTGACATCAAACCTGACAACATCCTCATTGATCGTGACGGACACATCAAGCTGACAGACTTTGGGCTGTGCACTGGCTTTCGGTGGACTCACGACTCCAAGTACTACCAAAGTGGTGAGTCAGATGTCTGTTTACACAAGCCAAAATGGTTTTTATTTAGGCCACAAGCCTTCGCAGAGAAAATAAAGGCGGGCAGCGCAAGCGTCTCTTTTCGAAGCCTGTGTGATCTGCCACAATAGACTTTGTTTATGACGGATTGATTGATTTTTATTAATTATATTATGTACAAAGTGTTTTATTTTTCCACTTTAAGTGAGTTTCCATTCTGATGTGTTTGAAATCTGTTTTTTTTATCAGGCGATCACGTTCGCCAGGACAGTATGGACTTCAGTAAAGAGTGGGAAGATTCAGCAAACTGTCGCTGTGGGGATCGTCTGAAGCCACTGGAGCGCAGAGCAGCTAGACAACACCAGCGCTGCCTGGCGCACTCACTGGTGGGGACACCCAATTACATCGCACCCGAGGTCCTGCTGCGCACTGGTATGTACCACATGGCATCTGGTTTCGATGAACAATCTGAAACACAAAATGTACAGAATTTTCTTTCATCATCTGAGAAATGTTCTTATTTTTTAGGAAGTCATGGCAAATCGTTAAACTCTTCATGAATGTTGCATGATTAAAATAATAACTAAGATTTAAATATTATTTCTTCTACTGTAAACCTAATCTTTGAATTTCACGTCTCCATTAATAGGCTACACGCAGCTCTGTGATTGGTGGAGTGTGGGGGTCATACTTTATGAGATGCTGGTCGGTCAGCCTCCTTTTCTGGCCAACACTCCCCTCGAGACACAGATGAAGGTGAGAAAAGTTCTAACTGATTTTAAAAGCTAGCATCTTTAAAATCATAAGAGGTCAATTTCAGAAATGTTAAAGATGAGTCGCTCATAATTTCATAATCCAAAATTATTTAGTCACCCAATAACTAAACATCGCCGAAACTTGGGTTGGTATGTAACAGCTTTGCTGGTAACTTTAATCTCTTGATCAAAATTGAAGAATCTTTTATCTGCGTTTTATGTCCCAGTTTTCCCAGTTCTTCTTCACACTTTGTGTGTGTTTTTTAGGTGATAAACTGGCAGACTTCGCTCCACATCCCTCTCCAGGCCAAGCTGAGTCCCGAATCCACTGATGTAATCCTGAAGCTGTGCCGTGGCCCCGAGGACCGTCTGGGCAAGAACGGAGCAGATGAAATCAAAGCGCAGCCCTTCTTCAGGGCCATCGATTTCTCCACGGACCTTCGGACACAGCAGCATGCCCCTTACATCCCCAAAATCACACACTGCACCGACACTTCCAACTTTGACCCCGTGGACCCAGACAAGCTCTGGAGTGAAGATGAGGGGGGCGACGGGGCGTTTAATGACACCCTGACGCGCTGGTTTAGGAACGGGAAGCACCCCGAGCATGCCTTTTACGAGTTCACCTTTCGCCGTTTTTTCGATGACAATGGGCACCCCTACAGCTGCCCCAAACCTATTGAGAGCCAGGGTTTTGAGGAAGAGGGGGAGGAAGGGTCGCCTCCACCACAGACACCCCCACCACTGGGACCCGAGCCCCCCAGAGACCTGGTGTATGTTTAAAGGGAGGCCTAAGCAGTTGATTGGCGGAGGCACGTTTGGTGATCTTTTCAAGCATGTTGTCATTGATATCTATCGTTTATTTATCCCGAGCCTACAGTCCCAGCGTACACCGGAACAAAGAGATGTGTGATGATAGAAACCGCAGTGAGCAATGTCCTATCCTGATTTATCTATAAAAAGGCTACTGAAAAACTTTTTTTTTTTTTTTTTGCTTTTAAGCGAAGTCTGGTTTGTTTCTGGAAAGAAGTACTTTTTTAAAAAAACATTTAAGAGCGGAAATCGTGTTTATACTTTTTTAAGGGGGGGGGGGGGGCTTTGTTCATCAGTCTAACTAAACCAGCCATTTAACAGAATAATGAAGCAAGAGATTATATTGAGCATGATTGTTGATGAGCCCTAGATTACGGCTTTCGGGTTCCTCACTGCTTTCATCTGGGGTTTACATCAGAGTCAATGCTTTAAAGGATAAACGGATTCCTTTTCCACACCTTTCAGTCTATGACGGTTTAAAGGCACTAGTTTAAAGATCTTTTATCTAAAAGTACGTTAATCACTCATCGTTAAGCCCCGCACCATTGGATTTCTCTTTTTTTTTTGCCCTAAAACAGTGAAACATGTGGTACTTTCGGTACTTATACCAGATAGGGCTGGCCGTTTTTGCAAAAATGTAAATATTAGTTTTCTTTTAAATATTGACCAATTCACAAATTCAAATGTTTTTTTTTTTTTTTCTAAATTCTCTAAATTAGTAACATATCAAAAACACTCCATTGGTAAACTAGGTTTAAGTTGGTAAACTAGGCTAAAATTAATATTCTAGGTAATTAGATTTGCAGACTATATTAATCAAATATTGACAGTAACTTATGTCTTTTTGCATCTTCTCCTAGACTGTTCGAGCGAAAGCCACCAAACTTTGCCAAGATATCCAAGCTGGTCTGACTAGGGTTGCTATATTTTTTCAGACTGGTACCACTAAAGGAATTCTGGGAAATCCCTGAGAATGCTGGGATGTTTTCCATTGACTTTACATGGGGTCAAACTTTGTAAAGGCAAACCTCATTAAATGTAAACAGACTACGCCTGTGGAGGTTATCAGTCTGTGCAAGATCCACTGTGCTAAAGTAGTTAGGCTCCATTGAAAATAAAAGGGAAAATATCTTCAAGAGTAGACTTCTATAATAAATTCTACCTTGGCAACCAATGCATTTTTCTAGTGATTAAATACTTTTAAACAGCACTTTTACAAGCCAACATACACACTTTAGCCTTCTAGTTATTAATGTAATCAAACACTGTGACGCAAACTAATCTAAATTATGGCAGTCTAGGTCAACAAACCAGAAAAAACAACGTTCCCTGCCTGATTTCACTTTATGAAGCGCAGTGCGGATGAGTTGTGCCACAAAACAACCGTTTTATCTGATTTCTTTAAATCAGTTTCATACTAAATCAAACCGTTTTTTCTGACTTTAGGGTTTGAATGTTTGTCTTATTTCCATGCAGTAGGCCTTTGCGAGTGTTTGTGTGTGCTGGGGACTCGAGAAAAGCTGTATTTATTATTGAAAATGATGATTTTGTGTTCTTTCAGGATGCACTTGTCTGGTGCCTTTTAAGGAGAATCGAATGATGCAGTGGAGCTGTGTTTGCGCTCCTTGTTTATTTATTGAAAGACTTTTTTGTGGTAGCTACAGTGTTTTCTATATTTATGATTTTATGGAGGGGGGGGGGGGTAAATGTACTCTTTCATTTTGCCACAAATATGATCGAGATCATGAAGGACTGGTGACTTTTTTTTTATAGCACTGCGTTGCGTTTGTACATTGAATTTATTGAGTATTCTGGTATTTTCTGTGGAATATGTCAGAATCTTTCCTATGGTACACTACAAATTTCTCCAGAAATTTCTCCTGCAATTGTCTTTAACAAAGCCTTGAGCTCAGGCTCTTGAGTTTTCTGAAGACTCTCTTTTTCACTGAATAGAAAAAGCAACTGAAGTGTTTTAGAAGAAGCTTCTCTAGTTCTAGTGTAACTTTGGCTTCAGTGGGAAAAATGGTAAGAGTGGTGATGAATAAAAGCGAAGCACAAAATGCACCTGTTTGGTTTCGTTCCACTTCCATACCAGCTAAGCTGCTATGCCCACCGGACACTTTATTAGGTACACCGGTCCCAATCACGCGGCAGCAGCACAATACATTTAGTAATGTAAACCTGGTGCAGACAATCTGATTTAGGTGACTTTGGATGTGGCATGGCTGTGACAGGGTGGTTTGAGCATTTCAGAAACTGCTGATCTACTGGGATTGTCTGGTTTGAGCTGATAGAAAGGTAACAGGTAACATAAAAAACACTTGTCACAAACGAATTCTGCAGAACAGCATCTTGTAAGGTACAACACGTCAAACCTTGAGGCGAATGGGCAACAGCAGGAGAAGACCACACTAGGGTGCCACTGCTGTCAGATAAGAACAAGCCATAATAATCTTAAACTGCTGAAATAAAGCATTTTCTACCAAAAATACTGGTAGAGGCGTGTAAAAGTGTTGAAAAAAAGAGTGCAGCTATTATAAAATGTTCAGATTTTTATCCTCGGTTTTACAGATGGTATTTATACGACGTCTTTGTAAAAAACGATGAAAATAAAGGAAGTGGGAACGCTGGTTATTTTCCACTAGGTCGCGGTATAGTACCGTTAGAAAACAGGAAGTAAAAGAAACCAAGGACGAGCCTCGAGACGTCAATCTTTTGACCAATCAGAAATCATCTGCTCGGTGTAACCCCGCCCCCGAGTATATCAACATGGCGGTGTCCAGAATACCGACAGCCGCCCTGAGTCTCAAACAGGTTAATCGCTTTCTTAGACTTTAAAACTCAAATACTAGGAATATTCGCATGTATATGTTGCCCGCTGGCGGCGAAACGTTACATTATTCACCTTGTCGTGTTTATACTTAATATTGTTTTACTTAAGGATTTTAAATGTGTTTTTATATTTGACCAATTTTTTTTATATTTGGCGTTTGACCGTTAGATTGAAGGCTGTAAAATGTTTTTGTTCTGGTAAAATGATCACTAATTGAGAAATCTTTGTGTTCGTATTTCAATGTATTTGTTGATCTTGCTTCTCTGGATGAACAGAAATGATCAGCTTGACAACCACATGAAGTACATGTCCTTGCTAGTTTTTAAAATGCTATTACCTTTGACGCAATGGCAGTAAATAATGCTTGAAATATGTTGATGTCCGCGTTAAGCGTATGACGTTACAGTACCCGGAAGTAACGGACTGAGTGGCAAAAAGCCTATTCATGAGATTGCAGACTGCCGAAATGCAAAGAAACAAGAAGGAGTAACGATGTGGAGGTGTCTATAAAGTCATCATATTCACTTATTAAATGTTTGGAAATCCTTAGTTGTAGCTTAAGCCAAACATGAAGCCCTGTTGTGGTTGAAATGACGTTATACATTATTTATAATTAAAAGTTATTTGACATTTTATTTAACTTTTGGTGCCAATAATATGAGATAATTACCTGCACAAATGTACCTAGCAGCATCTCTACTAAAATATAAGCATCTCTAGTGATAAAAAATATATTAATGGCCTCAACCTGAATCTCCATAAATTTCTTTTTAAATTTAATGTCTCTAACAAATATGGCTTAAGAGTCTGACCAGAGGCGCTTTTTTTGCCTTAAAACCTTGTTTTGTGTACTTTCCCGGTGTTGAAATCCAGAATGTATGAATGTCAGGAATTTAATTTCAGGCTGAATCAAAGTCTTGTTTGTTTTAAATTGTTGTTATGCCGCTTGTTTTGTCACTCAATCTCAGTGAAGGGGGTGTGGCTCAGTGGGAAAGAGACATCCATGCACATTAGTTATGAGTTTACTACCAATAAACCATTATTGTGTGTAACTTTGCCTGATTTTTCACAGGAAATGACATCACAAGGAAAACATATGTTAATGTATATTTATACGAATACATTAACCGTCAGTGTCCTACAAAACGTACCGCCGTCTCAAATCCAATCGTACAACAGATTCGGGGAAAAAAAAGCCACAAAAAAGCTCTTTATTAATTGTCTGAAATGCACATACAAAACCAACAGGGATACGCCGTGTTTGTGGAGTTTATTACAGTAGTACCTCCTTATTGTTCATTTAGTTCCTGCAGAGACAGAAGGTTCTGGGTTTGTACAGAGATCTCCAGAGAACCATTCGTAAAGTTCCACTGGAGCCAGATCGCCAATATCTACGAGACTGGGCCCGAGACGAGTTCAAGAAGAACAAGACAGAAACCAATCCGGTGTGGGATCCTGGTCTTAACCAGAGCCAGCTTTGCTGCAAACCTGTTTACTGCAATTCATCCATTCTCTAATTCTCTTTAGGATGTGGTTCGCATGATGATCACTCAAGCACACAATCATCTGGAGGACCTGAGGAAATCACTGGCTTTGGCTGGATGCTGACATCAGCAACTGGAAGACATTACGCTGTATATTGTATTTAATTGATCTTTTAATAAAGATAATATAGCTTTTCTCAGTTGTATTTCTTTAAGGAAATGGTTTGAAAATGAAACCATGTTAAAAATAACTTTTGTTTCACAGCAAGGTACGTTAATTCACATTAACAAAAACAAAGTGTGCTACGGTAAGTCGTGCACGTGCAGATCGCACAGCATCACGTCACGTAGTTCCCTTTGCAGCAGCTGTAAACAATTATTCGTTAAACATGCACAAGTTCAGGATTAGTTAACATTTGTCAAGACACAGTAAAAAAAGTATTAGTAAAAGTCAAGTGGTGACATGATGTGTTCTTTCTAATTATTCTATTTTATATAAATTAAACAGAATAAAAGCAAGAGATGCCCAAACCTCCCTCTCTGTTTCCAGGCTTTGCAGAGAGATCCCCAGATGCATAACTGACCCACACCAGTTCATCGGACCAAACTTAACTCATAACCGGTTAAAAGTAGTTCAGGACCATACATAACCAGCCGATGGCTAGGGTAATCCAGTTCATGTGGAACTCCCAAAAAGAACGGTGGATCTTCTCCCAGGATAAAGGTGTCAAACTCGGAGACCTGGAGTAGATTGGGTGTGGTTAATTAAGGTTGCAGCTAAACAGTGCAGGGGTTTCCTCTTTCCGAAAATGAACAACTAGCGTCGACGCCGCTGGCTGGTTCCATGTAGAATGTTTTCCTCTTGCTTACACACTGCTGACTAAATTAAAGAATGTCAGAATGAGCCGAGCGCATCGTTTTCTGCTAGCTCTTGTTGGTCCTCAGCAGTCGAAGCTCCTCCTCCAGGAGGGTGATCCGCTCCAGAAGCAGCGCTCGGTCGGCCTGTGCCTGCTGGTTGGCCTGCCAGCGTGCCTCCTCGATCTTCCTCTCGTACCAGCGCTCCATCTGCAGCGTCACTGCCTCAAAAAAGTGCTGAGTCACTTCGAGAGCATGAAGAGTGTCCCGCTGCTGAAGGAAACAGGCAGCCTGGAGATCCGCATCCGTCTCGCAAGCTCTGTTTGCTTTGTTCTTCGTCCGGTGCACGCCGTGTTTTTTCAAGTTCAAGCTCGGTTTGAGCTCCAGATTCGAATCTACAGGCTTCTCTGGTGATCGATGAGGGTCGCTGCAAGCTCTTGAGCGCTGTTTGGGACGTACGATACAGGGAGACTGGGGGGCAGACTGGTTTTGAATTTCTGGAAATGCAGAGAAGATATCTTTGTGATTATTTAGAAATGACTCCACCACTAACTTGGTTTCTAAAGTGTGGTGACCCCATTCACCACTTGAAAGATGTCAAGTCTGCCCAGGAAGAAGTTTCTTCTTCCCATTGGATATCTGACTCAATCTCATGAATATTCATGAGACACAGACGCATCATGTCTATCTCCAACACAGTCTGTTTTTAAAAATAACTGAAAAATAGAAATAATGGTCAAAGAAAAATAGAAATGATATGATCCGTCCCTAGTAACCAGATTGTTTACCTTAGCAACCAAATCAGCGGCTTTAAATCTCAGCACCAGAAAAGACTAGGGGTGTGGGGAAAACTGTATATCACTCATAGTGACATGGGGAATATGAGTCACTGGCCACTCCATAGCAACCTGATTGTTTACCATAGCAACTAAATCTTTATCTCTGCTGTGGGAAATCGTGAAGTTTAATTTAGATCACTCATAGGGTCACTGAGTCCTCCATAGCAACAAGATTAGTAGATCTTTATCGCTGATTTGGGAAATCAGACATGGGGGTTAGTTTAGATCACTCATAGTGACATGGGAAATATCATAGTCACAGTAACCACTTCTTAGCAACCATACTGTTTACCCTAGCAACCAAATTAGCAGATCTATATCTCTGTTTTGGAAAACCATACAGACACGGGTTGATTTATACCACTTATGGCGATAAGACGAAAATGTTCCATCGCTGACTTCCCCATAGCAACCAAATGGTTCTCCCTAGCAACCAGAAGATCTATGATGAATGGGGTGGGAATATATCACTCTTAGTCAAATGGGTAGTATTACATTTCCTCACCATTGCAACCAGAAAATGTACCTCAGCAACCATTCCATTCATGCCACCATCACAAACTGAACTCGGATAACGTCAGCTGTGTTCTGAAAGCGCAGGTGTTCTTATGAATGCAGAAGTGAAATAACCCCAGATCAAATCTTTTATCTTATATAATATTTACATAAGCAGGAGGAGCATTAATGCTTCATGTAGCATGAACCAGAAAATACGAGAGAGAGAGAGTCGTACCAGGAGAAGCATCCAGCTGGATCAAGTAGTACGCATCTGCTCCCTCCTGTGGACAGCTCCGACTCTCTTCACCCTCTTCCTCTAGTCGCCATGGTGAAGAAGATGATGAAGTGGGGCCCTCTGCTGTTGACTTGGGTGTGTCAGAGAGACAGGTTGGGCTGAGAGACGAGCAATGCCCCGCTTCTCTTTCTCTCTCTCCAGACAGACGCATCTCCAGACTCTGGATCCTGGAGAGACACCAGCTCTTCAGATCTTTCGCCACCGAGCTCTGAGAAGACACACAAGAACGGATCTGGTTCTTTATTCATAACTGAAAGCCCTGAAACTGTAATTCCTATTGAGGATCGGATGCAAAATAACAATAGAACGATCACAAATGTTTCTTGTGGTTCTTCTTCAGATCTTCGAGTTTTGAACTTTATGGCCAAAACAATAAATGCTACATTTTAGACAAGTGGAGCACCACTGTGAAGCACGGAAGCGGGTCACTGATGTTCTGGGCTCCAAAGGCACAGGAAACCTGGTCAGAATCGATGGAAGATGAAAGCAGAAATGTTCTCAAAGGATCCTGGAGGAAAATGGGCATCATCAATCCGGAAGCTGCTCATGGGACGTTACTGGAGATTCCAGCACGACAACGATCCAAAACACAAGGCCACGCCCACTTGTGTTGAAGGTTCTGGAGTGGCCATCTCAGTCTCCTGACCTCAATATCATTGAAGAACTCAAATATGTCATTGAATTTACAAGAGCTGGAAGCTGTTGCCGAGAAGAATGTGCTGCTTTACCAACAGAAAAGATAAAGAACCTCATCCACAACTACCTCAAGAGACTGTCATTGATGGTAAAGGCAGGAATACAGAATATTAAGAGCTGAACCTGTTTCTTCTCAGTCTCGGAGCGCTCCTGAAGAGCTCTTTTGTCGATTCGATGCAAACACTCGATTCTCTCGGCGGACACTCGCTCCAGAGTGATTTTGTCCAGAGTTTTGATCTAAAACACAGGAACTCACATTTCAGGAAGTCATGGAGTATAATGCTGGGTTCACTCAGTCATTGACCAATGTGTTTAAGCATTCTTGGAAATATGAAACTCCTGTGGAGAAGGTAATCGGTGAATCCGCTGCTCCACCTGATGCCTGCTCCGACGCTCCATCTGACCCATCTTGCTGTTCACAGTCTCCTGCAGCGTCTGGATCTCAGAATGCATCTCTTCTTTGGTGGCCATCAGCTGATTCTCCAGTTTGCCAATGAGGGGTTCACACCTGCAGCCGTTCACCGGAGCCTAGGCCAGAAACAAAACCTGCGGTGAAACCACCTTGCCAAGGTGAAAACAATCACAGACATATTCATTTATACGGTCTTCATGAACTAACATTTCTACCTCTGAGACCTCCTACCTCTCAGTATTTGAAAACCAACGGAAAAGGGGTGTGGTCAGCCATGAATTAACGAGATGGCAGATTTGCATAAAACACTGAATCATTTACTTCAGCGAGATTGAAGACTGTTCAGAAAGCAGTGCAGAAGTGGAGGATTTCTCAGATGCATCTCCACTTTAATTACGGTCTCTAGTGATCATTGTTAACAGTGGGAGCACAAAAAAGCTGCAAAATTACAAATTTTTCAGTTTGTTTACTACTATTGATGCCCCAACAGTTAAGAGAGAGAGAAAGGATGGGACAGGCACTTGTCTCTCTACAAAAATTAGACGGAAACGATTTCTTGATAAGGTTTTGGAACAGAATCTTGGGAATAACTATAAAAGATATTTAATTGAACAAACTTTATGACTACACTAGGAGCATCTGCTGGAGAGGATCATGTGGTTTCCTCACCTGCATGATCTTTCCATCTTGTCCTCTGTACAGAGTGTAGAGCTGAAAGGCCTTGAACTGATGAGGAGGAGGAGCAGAAGGACACACATGCTGCTCTTTACTTTTCTTCTTTTTCTGATCCCCTTCTTTATTCTCTCTGCTTGCAAGAGCATCCGACGGAGCGAGCTGCAAAAAAGTTATTTACTTCCACAACGATCCATCAAAACAGTCAAACTAGTTCAACGACTCAAACGAATCCTGAGGGAAACCCGCCCAGTAACCCTGTTTAGCACTGAAGTGACATCACATTTCAACGTTCAGTGGGTGGGGCAAAATTTTCTGAGGGCGGGCGGGTTGGCTCCACTTTATGTGGGCGGAGCTTATCCTGTCTGCAGTCAGGGGTGTTTGGAACATGCAGGTGATGCTCCACATTAGCATCAGGGAAGATATTAGCAACACAGTGCTTTTGAAATGTCAGAATGTCTAGAAACGCTGGCGGATTTGGTGACTTTTTTTTTACTGTGTTTGTTATTTAGTGTTAAGAACTAGACGTTTATTTTTTTATTATTTGACCTCATATGCATGTCAGGTTTCTTGTCTAAATATTAAACTGAACAAAAAAGGGCAAAAGATGAATCCATGAATGTATACTTCAGTAATATTAAAGGAAAGTACCATTATTTTACATGTTTTTTTTAAATGGTTGAAATTCAGGTTCTTTTTAATGTCCCTTTTGTAATTAATCATCATCTTTTTTTTACAGTGTCCCTGTATTTCTTTAGTAAACTAATCTCTCAAAAACTTATCTAGATAAATATAAAATGCCATTTGTTTGGGTTTTCCCATAATAGTCAGAGAAAGGGAATGTTAAGGTTCCAAATGTAACCCATCAGGGAACGGAAGACCCTTGAGAGTGTGTTCAAGTTTTTTTTAACTGTATTTCATATTCAACTGAGAACACACAATGTGCTAAACAAGTTTAACATGTAGATAATAACTAATGGAGTGAAAATAAACAATATAATTTAGATTTGAGTTCTCCTACTGTCAGAGAAAGAACCCAATGCTGAATAAAAAATAATCACCAATAGCTTTATGCAAAATCAGCCGAGTGTCAAATACTTCTTTCTCTGAAAAGCTTCTTGACTTATTTAAGTTGTCAGTATTTAGCCGTCACGAGTGCTTTCCGCATACCTTTCATGGAGCAGTGCGTATCTAAAGCTATTTTACGGAATGCTTTTAAAAGAAGTGAAACAGCAGCAGTGGCGTACCGTGTTCTTGATCTTCTTGTTGTAGTTTCTCTTTGCTCGGGATTCAATGATGTTCATGGTTTCTGTTCGGAGGATCGAACCTTCGCTGCCCAGAGTGTCACAAACTGGAGATTCGCTGTCCTGCACACACACACACGCACGCGCGCGCACGCACCAGATGAAAACCAGTCAAGGTGCACCAAGAAGAAGCTTTGTTTGCTTCGATGCTTCTGTATTTGGTGCTCTATCGTAAGATAGAGTTTAATTGGCTTTGATCTGTTTATTGTGTGCAGTGCATGTGTGTTTTCACCTTTCTGGGCAGCATATCATCTCGCGGAACAGACTGAGCTCGACCCTCTGTCTTCATCTTGTCCCTCCTCTTCCTCACAGTGCGTCCTCGACTGTAGCTCTGCACAGAAACACACCATCTGCTCAACTCAATTCAACCCTAACATTAAAAATAAAGTCTGTAAACAGATTTCAAACAGACTGGTCCCTCAAACCCTGAATAGCGATTAATTCTTATTTTCCTTCCAGTTTACGTCCTCCATGTTGAGTTTAATTATAACATCATCACTTCATTTAGAGAACATGCAAATCACGAGAGAGTGAATGAATTGCTTCCTGAAAAAGTACATTGGAGTTATTCCAAAGTAGTTTCTGCTGGTTCTCTAGCTTATTCTAGGGTCGTTTATGTCAGTATTAAACACTAATGAAGTATAACTTTTGTGGTTTTCTTACCTGACGGGCCTTGGTGAGCATCAGCGCTACCTCGGGATTGTTGTTTTCTCGAGCCTGATCAAGAGCCGTCTCTCCAGACTGCACCCAAACCCAACGTGTCCAAACACAACACAGAACTCACTGTTAAAGAGGTCGTGAACTTTTGGTTTTCTTTCAATTCATGGTCAGACTGCAGCTGTGTGTTAATTAACCTAGAAGAATATAATGAAAATAACAATACTTTTTTTTTGTTTTAGCCACCTTTTTTAAATTCTTCTTTGGCATATGCAAACAATTACAGTCTAAACAGTAAAACAAAAAAAACTTTTACGGGAACCTCCAATCAACCCTAGTCTGAACTTGAAAGGTCTCCAAGGCCGAAACTCAAGCACCGATTTGTTTGCGAGCCTGAACAATAGGAGCCTTTTTGATTAAGTTTAGTTCACCGTGAATGCATGATCACGCCAATAGATGGCGCTCTTTGTGTTGTTTTTTTGTACCGATCTTTACTCTCAGCAAAAGGAATAAGCAGCTATGCATCCTTCTTCTCTGACTGCATCATTTGTGAGGTTGCAAGTTTGTTTCAAAAGTCTTGTGAGCGCCACCAAACTGTGGATTTATATCCAAATAGTGGACCTTGAAACGTGAGCAAACATTTTCCATTCCCTGCATGTAAGTACTTATTTTAACCCTTGGAAGTCCCTGCACGTATCGGTGCGTGTGGCCATTACATCATCTGTTTTAAATTAAGAAGGAATGACACAACCCACCTACTATAATGTGGAGGGTTCAAAAATATTTGATACTTTGTGTTTTAATCAAACATTACAAGTGTTGTTTGCAACCAAAATATTAAAAATGAGAAAAAATGCGTGAGTTTCATTTTTCCCGACCTGAAATCTATTCCACAAGTGCCATCTAGTGGTGAAAAGTAGGGATAACCTTTGGATATAGAAGACCTGTCATCAGGGCTCATTTTTAATAACAGTACAAACAAAGCACAATGGCACAAAAAACTGATTTAAACATTTATTACAGCATATTTATTAGAGCCCAAGAGGGCCCCAGACTTGAAAGGGTTAATCAAAAAAATTCTTCAAGTAATGTAATGCAATATTTAGTAAAGCTTGGCTGTGGGATCATCAGCATCTTTCTTCTCCCATTTTAAACAGCCGCAAGGTTAACCGCACTGCATCATGGGATTTAGAAGTGTGGATTCTCGCTAGTCGTATGGCTACTTTTTGCTTGCTGCTTTGTGAATTCGAACACACTACTGTAGTTTCACCTGTTAATCAGTGAGGAATTGGACTGTACCAAAAGCACTAATGCCTTTTAGCCAAGTGACACTTTAGGACCTTTATCCTGAAAGAGTAAAAGATGTTTTCTCATTTTATGATACAAAGGGTCTCTTGTAGGGTTTTGCACATGCATCTTCTTAGCCTCGATATGTTTGTGAGTATTCTTACGTTGTTTTTCATGCGACTGTCGGCGCCAGCCTCCAGCAGCATCCTCACTGTCTTCCTGTGATTGAGAGCAGCAGCAACATGCAAAGCGGTGTCTCCTGCCTGCACATCAAAGGGAAGAGCAACTCACGTAGTACTTTTTCGTTCATGAATAAAGCTTCGCTGCTGTTTTTGTAACCCTCACTTTTTTGAGTTAAGAAATTATTTCCTTGCTCAGATTTTGTAACATTTTTCATCCATGGGGAGTCATTGCTGACAGCTTGGAGTAGGAGGGGCTTTTCTTTGTTAAGTACCCTGTTTGCTGGACTCTTCTTAAATAGGAAATAGGTTTTGTAAAAATAAGCAGTGAATAACATACTGAAAATAGGATCGTCCAAGAGAAAAGAGACAGATGGGGGAAGCTAGAAGCTTGGGGGGAACAAAATGAATAAAATAAAAGTGAAATGTGCCACTCACGTGATTTCTTTCAGTGACAGAGCAGATGGCGCCCAGAAGAGCCCGAATCACAGTCACATGGTTATAACGAGCGCACACATGCAAACACGTGTCTCCCACCTGAGGCCAGGGGACGGATATTAACACTAGTATGCTCACGCTATCCACAGGCACGAATATAACCACTGAGACTCTATCTGAACTCTGCCTTCAGACGTTAACTCATTGAAATGCATATTATTTTAGGACAAACGCAGGTCTTACGCTGTTCTTGCAGTCGGGTCGCGACCCACCCAGGAGCAGAATCCGTGCACACTCCGCATGAGCGTTCTGACATGCCAGATGAAGAGCTGTGTGCCCTGCCTTCTCGAGCGAAAACACAACAGCAGATCACGTTAATGCACATCATAAAACATCCAAACAGGGAGCTTTTGACATGCCCACTGGTGAGCTTCAGCCCCCCACCCCCATGGCTATAATTAATACAGATTACAAAAATAATTAGATTAACTTGACAGCTGTTTTTAATTCATGATTGTTTATTTTAAAATGCATGTAATCCAGAATTGCATGGATTTTCAGAATCAGGCTTAAAACCACTGACATCCGGCTTTAAAAACAACTTGGTGTACTCCAGCTTTCACACTTATGGTTAGATTTACTAACAAGGGAATGAGCGTTTCTCCATGGAAGCTTCATGTGTGGCGTAAGTTCATTTTATATTGTGTTTTTGACTTTTGGCGACCCCTATAGGCCATGAAGCAAAGCGGCAAACAACATGTTCATAAAGTCTATTGCGCTAACACTGTGAAACATGTGACCGTGACTATGAAAATGCTAATAAAAACGTCAAACGCATATTGTACCACTTTTAACGGGGTATGAGCCAATACTTTAAGTGTTCCTTTATATAAGAAACACACACTTCCATGTATGACGTGCTTCCTGTTTCCATCTAATCAAAAATAGAACATGAAATTATTCAACATTTTCTATTACACTTATCGAAACAATGCCACAATGAATACATGTCGTAATCTACGATAAAGCCGATCCGGCAAAGTATTAGCGCGTGTGACCTTTCTTTAGGTAGACAGTGATTCCGATCTTTACTGGAATCGACACCTTTAAAAATTAAAGTGCACTTACAGAAATTGCTGTGAAAGTATGTAAATGAGTGAGGAGGCCAGGGGGGGGGGGGTGTTCTGCTTTCGTATGTGCGCTCGCTTTAATGTGAATTGAGATTGTCAAAGAGAATCTGGGCTGGATCTTGAGTTTCGTAAAATCAGAGGCACATTTGAAAGTCCTTACCTTGTTCTTAGCATGGACGTTAGCTCCAGCTTTCACCAGGAGCTTTACAGTCTGGCTGAAGCCGTGCCATGCGGCCTCATGTAATGCCGTGTTCCCATCCTGGCGAAGAATAAACAAAATATTTCATTCAAATAATGTGAGGAAACAAGGCGAGGACGTCTAACAGCAGATGGCGATCTTCTACTGGTACTCTATTGCTTTTCCTGCAGTTCCCGGATGTGAGCTGTCGAATTTGAACCACTGAATTTTTGGAGACGAATTTGTAAAGAGAAATAAAATCAACTGAAAATTGACTGAGGAATGTTATTGTTGGAATTATTAAACAAACTGAATATTTTGGAATCGAACTTTGTGAGGTGAATATTAATTATTGAATTTCTTTAACAATGAAAAATTTGGTGAAATGTTCCCGATTGAAATATTCACTACTTAAATATACAACCATGGTAAAATACAGCGCACAAAAATGCAACCCCTGAAAATACAATGCATTTAAGCATTTTTTCCCAGTTGTGTACTTCAACAAAGCTTTTTATTTCAAATACTCTTGGCATTATTTTTGTTCCATAAGTTACTGCGATTTTATTTTGGGTATGAATTTTTGGACCTATGCTCAAAAAGAGGGGTGGGTGTTGACAGGTTAAAAAGGAAAGAGGTTAAAAAAATAAGAAGAAATAGAGACGAATCAGACAGCAGTGATTTACCTTGTCCTGTCGATCTGTAGCGCATCCCTCCTGAACAAGTGCTGAAATGACATCAGCATTTCCCACCACCGCCGCCCGGTGCAGCGCCGTCTGCTCGCTCTGATGGAAGACAACATTAACGGTGATGCGATTTGTTTTCTGCTCTTCTAAGATTGCTAAGCAGATTACAAAATGAATAGTTGTAAGGGTATTATAAATACCGTCGTACCGCATAAGGACATTTTTTATAATACTGTAGTCGCATGACTCGAATAAACGATAGATGTTTTGAAAAAAGTTTGCTCAGGCTAATGGAGCGAACAGGAGGTAGCGGTAACTACATTTCCCATCATCCTTTGTGGTCTGTTGTCGCTACAGATTCAGTCAAACAGAAATGGTGGGTTCTGCTACTAGGTGTGAAGAAAAAGAGATGGAAATGGTCGAATCCTAAAGCGGATTTTAAATCAGATGTGAGGAAGCATTTCGGTTTCTCTCTGAAAAGAAGCGAGATAAGGTGACAGACAAAGAAAATACGGTAAATACAGGCACTGCCATTGACTTGTACCGCAAAGAGACCTTTATCTCACTCACGGCTTGTCCTTTTAAGTGTTCCCAACGTTACTAACGTTACCCACGTTCCCATCGGCCAAATCACATCTCTCTGTCCCAAGTGAGAGATCCCAACTTTCACCAGATAATGTTGATATGCTCATTTTTCTTTCATTTTTTTCTGAATAAGTCTCAAATACTCATTCAGCTGCGATTTGTATTTTTTTCTGAGATTTCAAGAAACTTAAGTTTCAATTGAAACTTATTTTTTTTGCATGGTTTAATCATTTTTTGTTATTTAAATTGAAAAATGTAAGTTACCGTTTCCAAGTTTACGTATAGATGGCTATAGTATGCCATTGATATATACAGTGTTCATTTAAACTGTTTAATAAACACTTCTGGCACTCCTTTGAGTCTCTATTGGTTTTGTTTCTCCTGTAAATGAATCAATAAATACCGTACCGTGGCCTTCATACCGAGGTATTATCGTACCGTGAAGTTTTGATACCGTTACATTCCTAGAAATGAAAACATTTATGGTAAGAGTTTGGTGAAGCAGAGCCATGAGGCTGCTTTTCTTCCAAATACTAATTATGGAGTCAAATATTGGTCGGAGAGGGGCGTGGCCAAACTTTGAGGGTTTCGGATATTCTGATCTGGTGCTTCAGATGCTAAATGAAGATCATTTATTCATGGAATGGCCTCTAAATGATAAAAGTCACTGATACTAGATCAAAAGCCACTAACAGCACGGATTCATTATTTTGCGATCCTCGTACTGTCCTCCAGCCCTGCACCTCCTTTTCACTCACATCATCCTGGAAATCCAAGTCACATCCAGCTGCGAGCAGAATCCTCACCACGGAGATGTGGCCCTTATAAGCAGCCAGGTGAAGCGGAGTCCGGCCGTTCTGCAACCAAACACACGAGAGTTCTGCAGCTTCTGTCAGAGCACCTCTCCTCGCTCTCCACCCGCTCCTTACTTTCTCTTTTCTTGCTCTCCACCTGCTCCTTACTTTCTCTTTCCTCGCTCTCCACCCGCTCCTTACTTTCTCTTTCCTCGCTCTCCACCCGCTCCTTACTTTCTCTCTCCTCGCTCTAGACACCCGTTCTGTTGTTTTCATTTATTCATTAAAACAAGCTTCACACTGTGATTTCTCCGGCAATAACACAATGGATCATTTATAATATTCATAACATTTCTGCTGAGAATAAAGACACAAAATGTTGTTTATGATAGATGTAAACAAATAAACATATTTTCAATACCCTGAAACTCGGCTGGGTTAAATAATTTACCAACAAAAGGTGAGAGTTCACTAGTAAAATATGGATTTTTACTCTCCTTATGCATCTTTCCTGGGGCTAAACACCTCATTAAAAGTTTAATTAGCAAAAGTACATTTTCTGATTTAATACTAATGATAATGGCACATGATGGTTGAACCCCAGTCATGAACTGAAACAGAAACAGCAGTGAAAGAGGCTTAAAAAAGGTGAGGAACATCTCAAATCTGCAAACAAGGTGAAGTTGAGACAGTTTCTTGCAAAATTGGCAGCAATAAGACACCGGGTTCTCCAAGATGTTGACAACAACAAGCCGGGTGCCTTCAAAAACCACGAGTCATTTCTTTTTACCAGACTGACTGGTCCTTGCCATAATACATGTTCTAACAATTAGAATGGGGCTGTGTACCAACCTGACTTCAGCACAAAAATGATGCTCACAAACCTAAAATCCTTAAATGAACCCTGACATCAGTGAAGTGAAACCATTCCAGAACACTACATTGTAAAGGGGTGAGTTCAAAGGTTTGCAAAATGTAAATATAAAGATCTAGTCAAAATTATTACCTCTCCTTCAAATAAAGGTGTAGAACATCAAAATATATCGTGTCATATGTGATTAAATTTAACTGCCTCCTCTCTATGTTTCCAGAATTAGAAGCTCACAGTTGACCAAAAGTTGACCCCATCCTTCGGTTTTTAATTTGAACATTAGCGGGAGTTAGTAAATCTGCTGACATACAGAAAGTAAATAAACATTTATGTAATGGAGGAGAGTGAATAAAAGTGTGGTGGATGAACTAGCATTACTCGGCTGAATGAAAGCATCCCATTAGTGCTCCTCGTTTCTGTTGTTTTCAGCTCACGGACTAATCTCTCAGAGGACGGCTTCATGCTGAGAGGCTGGAATTATGCAACACACAAACAGTGGATTTCCCTCAGAATGTTGTGTCTGGAGCTTTTATTGTGATTTGGCTCAAAGATATATGTACATTTTAGGTAAGAAAAGACATGGGTCAGATCTTCTAATGAGCTACAGTTTTTTTAGTCAGCTGCTGGGGTAAACAATCTGGTTGCTAGGGAAAAATAAATGTCATTCGAAGTTTTCCTTCTCACAATGAGTGTACTACGTTCCTTGCGTTTTCTGAAGCTAAGATACAGATCTACTGATTTGGTTGCTAGGGTAAATGTTTTAGTTGCTATGCAGGAGTATGTGACGTAATTTCATGTTCTCCATGTCACTATGAGCCAATAAGCCAACCCCATGTCTCTATGGTTTTCTAAAGCTGAGAAATAAATCTGATGATTTGGTTGCTAGGGTAAGGCTTTAGTTGCTATGGATGGGTCAGTTACGTAATAAAATGTTCACCATGTCAATATGAAAAAATTAAGGAATCTGTTCAAAAGACAGATTTCAGAAATTGTGGATGCTAGGGTGCTGTCATCAATGTTTTATATGATTTTTTGGGAAATGGGAAATGCTGGAGGTGTAAAAATAAAAGATAAAACTGAACTGGAATAAACCGCAGCATGCTCAGATCTTTTGTGTCAGGGCGACTGGATAAAACTGCCCGAGGGCTGGCACAGTGCGACCGCTCCAGCTTCATTTCTCTGCAGAAATGTGATCTACTGTGCAGCTCTTGAGAGGGATATTATTATTATTACGCAGGAATCCAGGAGAAGAGACCGGAGGAATGTGCTGGGTTACAGATGGAAAAAAATGGATTTTGCCCGATATGGAGGAATGTTTAGGATATTGCAGACAGTTTTTGGAGGAACTCGGCTGCTATTCCAAACATCTTGGAGAACTAACCCCAGATGTTCTGTGGATTTCATGTTACACACTTGATGATGTTGTTGAGATAAGAGCTCCGTGGAGGACTGAGTATTTCTTGTTCTTCTCTATGCAGCATGTCTTTGTGTTTGGGGTGCAAACCACATTTCTGGTTTCACTATTGCCTGCGGACACTCATTATTGTTCAGCTCTTCTGCTATAGAGTTCACATCTGAGGAAATTCTGCCTCTCATTTTGCGCCTGTTCTAAAAATACCTCAAATAGCGCCACTTTCCAGTGAGCTGAATCTTATTTAATATGACTGCTATTCGTGTTTAAATGACACTTGCACATGAGCTTGATGTGACAATATATACATTTTAAAATTTTAATTATACACGGTATATATAAACTACGACCTGATAAGAGTTGAAAGGTCAGTATGACGCGCTACGATGAAACAAACAAGCAGCGGAGCGAAAATGAGACACTGACCCGACGACTGATTTCATTTTCGCAACGAATGCGAGGTAAAGGTTTTTTTTCCTCTGTGGAAGGAGCATGTGTTTGTCTCCACGGCACAATGTGGAGACGTGCCACACAAGCTACTAACTATCCACAGAGCCGCGCACTGAATGCAGAAAAAGCAGCGAGTTGTGGAGATGTGAGAGATGCACATCTGCAAAAATCACTCAGAGCACAACATACTGGTAAACCGCACGCAATGCCAGGCTTCCCAGTAACTGAAAGAAACACATACCAGATGTGGGGTCCAGTTCAATGTGTTTGTAAAATGTAAAAATTGTTTATGTTAAAATGTTAACAATGTAAAAAAAAATAATGATAATAATCTTAGCTCACTTTTTGCAAGTGATGTCACTTCCTACATGAATTAAATTCTGAAATCTGATTGTTTTAAATGCCTCACCTTGGTGACGGCGACTCTGGCCCCTTTATTGATGAGCTGAACCACATTTTCAGTTTGGCCCTTGTGCGAGGCAACCAGCAGGCGCTCGGACAGGGCTCGCACACAGGAGGCATCATCCCGCTGGCTCATGAAGCAGAGGAACACTTGTGGGAGGCAGGATTCTGGGGTTGGAGTCAGGAACGAACGCTTCTGGATTGGAGCGATAGGAGAGAGGAATCATAGATGTCCAGCGTGTGGAGGGATCGACCCTCGTGTCCTGAGAGGATCCTGCAGGGGAAACAGGAAGCGGTGCAGCTCTCACAACAGCAGTGATTTCCATTGTAAAAGCAGAGATAAGAGATGAAGAGATGTGCATTTTAACCAATTAAAAACACATTTATAACTAACTGGTCAGAGCAGCTTGATTTTTTTATCCACTCAAATAAAATGTCTCTTTTCAGAAAATAGAGATTATTAAACAGGCATTGCATTATATTCTGAAGGAACGCACATCTTCAGTTTCTTAACAAAGATTCATTGATTTATTGACGACTTGAGAAATGGCCATGGACACACCGGGGTCATAACTCTGAGAAAAACTCTCGTGAGCAAGTGTGGGCGAATGCCGAACAGCACAGGGACCCTTTACCTGCTCTCGACAGCCACTGCGAGGCTTTCATACTACAAAAATAAAGATTCAACACATAAATTAACTCAAACCTTAGAATAGTAAACCATTATAGCATTTTGTTTTGGATTGGTCATATTGACAGGTCCTCTATGTAATATATTGTATTAAAAAAATAATCAGAAACCATTGTTTTTGTGAACAATTAAGTTTTGTTTCAGCATTCAACACAACTGAACAATCCCTTATCTCCTCCCCTCTAGATAACATTTGTCTATTACAGTGATCTGTAACTATTACAAATGAAAAATGGAGAGAATTGTGAAACAAAAATGCTGTCTAATCCCACCCCTCCTTAGGTAATATTTGCTTATTCCACTGGTATGAAACCAATTAATGGAGGGGATTGTAAAACAAAACCATGTGAGTTTTTTGTCTCTTATCTCCGCTAGACTAGTAAACATTTGCCTATTCCAATGGTCTGCAACTTTTAACACAAACAATGGAGAGGATTGTGAAACAAAACCCATTCAAAAATGCCAAAGTATCCTAGCCCCCTCTAGGTAACATTTCACTATTCCACTGTTCTGTAACCAATCACTGGAGGGTATTGTGAAACAAAACCAATTAAAAAAAATTCCTCTTATCCACACTCCAGCTAGGTAAGATTTGTCTATTTGTCTAACTATTAGAAATGAAAAATGGAGAGGATTGTGAAACTAAAATGCTGTCTTATCCCTGCCCCCTCTAGGTTACATTTGCCTATTCCAATGGTCTGGAACTTTTTTGAAAATTCACAGAGAGTGAACTGCAGCTAGTTTCAATGGTTCAAGAACCACCAGCAATCCATGTTAATCTCATAAAAAGTGCTCTAGGCGTGTTGTGACCGGGTTTATAGATGAGCCAGGATCTTCCAAAACCAAATACACAATCCTTTTATTGAGGATCAGCAAAAGCCTGTGTGGAATGACATGAAAGAGAGTACTTGTAATTTATGGGTGAACTTTTTCTTTAGCAGTAATTTGACATCTGTCGGAGCAGAGGTCAAGGAGAGGACGACAGTAATGTTGTTATCTCTGGTGTCTGCACTTCTTAGAGTGCATTATCATCCATTCCACTATCATCAGCTCCAAATCTCTCTCTCTCTCTCTCTCTCTCTGCGTTCAACACGATACTGTTAATCAAATTCCTGATCATAATCTGAACAGAAAAGTACGTTCGTCTGAAGTCAAGCTAATGTTGTTAGGGTCCTGTGAGAGAGAAATGTGAGTGTTATGAGAAGTCTAAAAGTGCACCTATCAAATTTAATCCTCATGACATCATTCTCTGGCGTGCAAAAACTAAATCCCTGAAATGAACGGTAATGCACTGTGATGCTTTTTTGGGAGGATTCAAATCTGGATTTAACACTCCCTTCTTCTCTCTAGTCGTATGACTAAAAATGAACCGACATGATGCAGCGCACTTTATTTCACACAAGCAGAAAGGAGTGTTTTCCAGGACAAAAAAGTTCTTAGTTAAAACCCTAAACCTTAAGGGCTCCACAAGTTTGAGCGATGTGCTTTGAGTGTTCGGTAAAAAGGAAATTGCCCTGTAGTGAAGCCTGGCACTTAAGAAACTCAGACAGTTGTGAGAATAAGAGACTTGTATCAAGATGTTTTAACCATAATTTGATGAACAAGAACATTTGCTTTAAATCTGGCTTTGGTAGATTTTAGTAAATGAGGAGTTTTTTTTTTGTTGCTTTAATCAAACACACTATCTCTGCTTCCAAACCAATCGATGATTTAACAATGAATACGATATTTTTAAACTGGTATTATAAACCACTAACATAGAAAACAAGGTGAAGACCACGCCTCTTTTATCTGTAACAAAGACAGCCAAACAGAGTTGTGCTACTTGAGCAAAGTTTTCACGTGTTCGCCGCTCATCTTTTACTGAAAATACAAATAATTTAACTGCAATACTATACTCCTATTTCCTAAAAACACGTCCATTTCCCTGTTTGAAACCGTATCCTGATGACGGTTTGTCTTAACCCTTTTGACCAGCAAGAGTTTCATTTTTCAGCTCTTTTCAGCGGGTTTGAGGTGGAGCGCTGCTCAGTTTTTGTTCTGAAGTCTGTCTGTAGCTCAGAGGTGTAATGAATCTCATTGTAATATTTAAACCAAACTCAAACCGCTGGAATTTGCCAACATTTTCAGAATGTAAATATGTGCACAGGTTTTAAAAAAGTTTTTTTTTTTTTTTTAAATATGGGAAGTTCCTAAATATAACTTGCTTAATATTTGCTCTTTTATAATGTGTGCATAATAAAATATATTACCAGACAAAGCGTAGTATCTGTGATTTTAATAGCTTAAATAAATAAAAAAACACTTAAAATATATTAATTGTAGTTAGAAAGATGAAGTTCATGCTAGTACCATGCTAAGCTATTAATATACCAAGACATCAAAAGTGTTATGCTAATTTGTGACTCGCACGTTGGTAATTTGTGCTATAATGATGTCAATTCTTGCTCACGTGATTTTGAGATGCTCTTGCTAACAGAGTAGAGTTGTATAGTCAGAGGTGTTCAATAAATCATTTAACTTAGCACCGTTTTGGAGAAAGACATATCAGGAGAAACTTGATGTAAAGGAGCTTGGGTCGGATCATCTTGAGATATTTATAAATCCTCATTCAGAAGTCGGAGTAAGAAAATACAGGGTATGAGAAGATGATTTGGCTAAACCTTGCTTTCCTTGTCCCTATTTTAAACCATGGATCGGACCAGGGATGGATTCAGAACGGTATGAAGGAGTTTAAGAAAGTGCTGAAAAACTTAAGAACTCTTCAGAAAACAAATCCGTTAAACACTAAATGCGATGTTCTGATTTAGTTCTAGAGATGAGTGTGTCCCCGTGCACCCCAACGGGAAACGCACCAGCCACCACTGAGAGCGATCTCCATCTCTTGCGTGTTTTCTTTACCCCAAATTAAAGAAAACCTTTCCGTTAAAACGCCACTTTACATACAATGGTAGAGCGCCTGCGCAGATATAGAAGTAATAAAATAGGCTAATTAGAAGTTAATAGCAAGGACACAAAGAAGTGTAACACACACAGATCATGAGGCGGAGTAACGTGGGAATCGCGTGCCTCAGAGCTGCCTGGGATCAACGCATTCCTCCGCCGAGTCTTAGCAACCACAGCTCCCCAACCTGATTATTATTCCCATCTCCAAAACCAGTAGAAACTTCTAGAGCTTCTAACAGTGTCTGCAGCTGAAGCACCTCAAAACTCACAAGCTAAACAGAACAGAAAGCGAGCAGAACAAACTCTCTCCTGTCCGACAATACACAACTTACCTCAAACCCGGAGGAAATCCCTTAGTTCTTCCTCGTACACTTTATTAGTGGAACAGCAGCACAACATCAGCCAAATTCTGTAATTTGATCCAAGAGAAAGAGACTCGTTTGATCGGCATAGTTTAATCTGCGCAACGAAGAAGTGACTGAGAGGAGGAGGAGGAGGAGGCCACCACCACTACCATCATCCTCATCCTCATCCTCATCAGCATCTGCCATCCAGTGGTCAACAGAAACATTTCACTTATTTTAAAAATGTCTCATTAAATTTGCCTCATTAAGGTTTCTGGTTCCAATCCGACTAATAGCATGGGATGATACTTTATTTGTTCTTTATTTACATTTGCAAACAAGACATTGCATTGTTATTTACATCTTTATTACAAAGAACAATGGCATTACATTTGCATTTTTTGGCCTTTTTTTTTTTTTACAAAACATTTTTTGCTATTTTTCGAGCGACATGATGTAATCCCAAAATTGATTCCATTGCTCCCCTAAACAGTTTGTTTAATTGAGTGCTCCTGAGGTTTTTCCAAGTCTTGTTTGTGTGAAGGCAAAATGTTTTGGGTCATAAACCCCTGAAATACCAATCATTGCCACAGAAACCTGAGGCAAATGTGAAGAGGACCAGCAAATTGAGGGAATATAAACCACCAGATTGCTTTTATCTCCCCAACAGACAAACCTTTAAGCAAATAAGTTTTTGTTTATATATCACTTCATTTCTATTTCACCAAAAGGTACAAAATATAAAATGTTAAGACACGCAAAACAATGTTCTGATAACAGAGACAAACAGTAATAAAATAATAATAATAAACCACCAACCAAAGAGAATTAATGGCATGGTTAACCTCACTAGAAAGAATACGTTTCAGGTAGAGGAAAGTTATTACTGTCAATACGGCTTGCCTTATCTCATGACGTCGCGCTGTGTGTCTTTGGCGAGCGCATCAATAAAGTTTCTTGATTCAACATTCTAATGTACTTCCTGTTTTCATTTCTCTGACTGTGAAATTTCTGGACGACTTTTTGGCCAGAAAAAAACACACCTCTCATCTGCCACGTCAGGCTTACAGCTCTAGATAAACATCTGCCCTTATCCCAGAGGAGCACACAAAACACTAACAAATAACCGAAGAGTCCCCTGAGAGATGGAGAGCAAATACAACCTGAAGAGTCCAGGTCAGTCAACCCACCCGATGTCCATCATGCGATTAAACTGTCGAAATATTACATTTTTGCTTTAAAATACCTCTATAGTCATACACGCAGTCCTATATGTAAATGTCAAGTCTATATCTACAACATTTGTGGCTTGATATATTTAAGTGCATTCAACTTGGACGTTTGATATTCGTAATATTAAAAGTATAAAGTTACACACTGGTTTGATAAGGGTTTTTGACCTTAAGTAGCGTCAAACAAAATGTCTTACAATAACTAAACCAATACAGGGACTAAATTGCTCAATTTATACATCACTCTGCGGCGCAACCTTAAAATTTGATAATGTTTCTCGAATTGATTGTAAAACCACTTGTACAAAAATGTGTGTTTTCACTCCCGAATGCACTGGCACAGCACTTTCACTTTCATCACTGCGAGTCACTTTCCTCAAACACTATTAAGACACTAATGCATGTGAAAGCACATATTTTACATATGATATGAAAGTCACCGGCCACTTTATTAGGTACACCATGCTTGTACTGGGTTGAATCGGGTCAGAACTGCATTAATTCTTCGTGGCATAGATTGAACAAGGGACTGGAATCATTCCTTAGAGAGTTTGCTCCATATGCATTGCTGGATCCATGCTTTCAAGATGTTGACGCTTTTTTTCTGAACATTCTCTGTAAACTCTTAAAATGGTTGAGGGTGGAAATCGCAGTGGATCAGCAGTATCTGAAAAGTCACTATAATCACCTTTCTTCCTCGTTCTGATGCTCGGTTTGAACTGGAGCAGATCGTCTGGATCATGTCTACATGCCTAAAGGCATAGAGTTGCTGCCGTGTGATTGGCTGATTTTAATCTAATTTTCTTTCCAGCACTTAATAAATTATTTGTAATATTATTATTATTATTTTTCAAATCAACTAAATTCTCCAACAAATGGATTTTCTTTGTGGAGTATATAATTAGATATTTGTGTCAGTCGAATATTTGTGTTCATAGTATTCGTCAGCTGAATTTCTCTGGTGTTGGGTTTAGTTTTTCTTACTCTGTGTATCTGTGACACATCGCGTGTTGGAGTTCGTTTAAAAAAATATTTACCTATTTTTAAGCTGTGAAGAGGCTGATGAAGGAGGCGGCAGAGCTTCGAGATCCTACGGAGCACTACCACGCTCAGCCACTGGAGGTGAGAGAGGAAATCCAGTTTATAATTATATAAAAAAGACAGAATGCTGCATGGATTTAATTCTACAATTCCAACAGCAAATGTCTTTTTGCATATTTTAACAAAGACAACAAACTATAGTGATATAAACCTAGATTGAGTCAGTGCTCCGACTGTTGACAATGATCACCAGAGAGAGTGACACTGCTCCCTAACACTGCATCTTGAAGAAGTGAATGATGCAGTGCTCTTTACATGCATGCTTACAGCCTGATATCGCCCCTTTTCCCTAGGTTTTTCAAAGCTGGTCTGAAAGCAGCTTTCATTTTTTTTTTTTTTTTTAGTTTTTAGGAGGAGTTACCTATTTTTTTACTTGCTTTTTTTAAAAAAAATGATTTTTTTAGGAACTTGTTGCTGCCAGCTCACTCTGTTTGAATCCAAGCATTTCTTCAGTTTTGTTCTGAGGATAAATAATAAAAAAACAAATCTAGAAGGAACTGCTGAGGCATTATCAAAAGATTTGGGGAACATTTCCTTGTGTTTTGAATCTCATGTTTGTATTTTTTTTAAGGATAACTTATTCGAGTGGCACTTCTCTGTCCGAGGGCCTCCGGATTCAGACTTTGACGGTGGGATTTATCACGGCCGCATCGTTCTTCCACCTGAGTATCCAATGAAGCCGCCCAGCATCCTCCTCCTCACGGTAACACAGACTATTATTCGTGCCCTGAACCTTGTGTTCCTATTGACGTTCCCCCGTCACACGTGTCGAATTATCAGTCTGTGGACAGGAAGTGGAAGCTGAGATGAGATTTGAGCCTCTGTGCTAATTTAATTGTTAGCAGTGAATTAATTTAATTTAAGCATGAATTCACACTTTATTCGTAAACAATGAGATTATCTCTTAAATGTGGATTAATCATAAGATAGAAACTACTCAGAATCAAATGGTAATTATGTTCCCAGTGTGCAACCTTAATCTTTATTTGTTGGGGTGAAATGATGTCATTACCCTATTTGCATAAGGTCAACGTGATGTTAGTTTTTTTATTTTGCAAAAGAACAAAAGTATTGCACATATTTCATGTGGTAAATAAATAAATAAACACTCTGAGGGCTCTGAAAACTGAATTCAAAGCGCTTGTGAATACATTTCCAAAATCCAGAATCATAATGATGACACGATCAACCCCCAGCTAGATCAGTGACACATTTAGAAGCGAGCGGTTGCTGACTCACATGCAACAAGTGCCTCTGTTCCGACAACTTTTCTACTGTGTTCTGTACCCTTTACCAAACTTTTTTGTTTCCATTTAGATGTGTTGCTTAAAGCAGGGGAAGCCAGTTAAAGGTGATACTTTTTTTTGTCTGATTTGGACAGTTGACACAGCATCGTGATGATCGCTGACTGGTCAGTAGTCAAGCTCACTGCTTGGTCAGAAACAATCGCATGCATCATTACAGTTTGTGAAGCAAAACATGGTACAACCACATAGCTTCGTAATTACCAGCAATTCTGCGTCTTCTCATGTTTTTTATGAAAGGTTGTGTAATTCTGTCACGTTCTCTATGATGTCAACAAGCAGAACTAGGACGATGTAGTGGAGTGAGGCATCTTGAACGACAAGCACACCCCGAGTCGACACTATAGAAGTTGGTGGAAACACAAAACAAAGCAAAACAAAAACACAAATAAGGTGCAAAAAAATACCTCTCAAATGCTTCTCTGATACACTCAGAATCATAAACTCACAAACAAGTTAAAAAAAATACTCCTAAATACTCTCGAAAAGAGGAACTCTGAGCTGCATCTGCAGTTTATAATTGTCCCACCTGCGTCAAGACTGAGCAAAATAGTTTGCACTTGTGTGCACTTTATAACAAACTCAGTTTATATAATACATATGCAGTATATAATCATTTTAAAGAACCGGTAAAAAGTGTCGTTTAATATGATTTGTAGTTGATTTTTCATTTTTGATCCTAATATTTTCTTTATGATCTACAATATGAATAGTTCATGGTCCAAATTTCTTTGATCTGCAGCCCAATGGGAGGTTCGAGGTCGGGAAGAAGATCTGTCTGAGCATCTCCGGCCACCATCCGGAGACATGGCAGCCCTCATGGAGCAGTGAGCATCTCTTTTTATTGATTTCATACCGTTCTGGAAAGAAAACAGGGATTTTATTCATGTTTTGATTAGTTCTTTAAGGCACCTAATTCATTCTGGAAGTAGCCAGAACCTCTTCTCGGAGCTCTTCTTATGAATAACTAACCATTTGGTACAAACTGCTTGTCGTGTTTTTCTCTTGATCTGTAAGTTGCTTTGGATAAAAGCGTCGGCTAAATCCAGAAATGTAAAACGTACCCATCCATACACCCATCGTCACATTGTAAAACCTCATCTCAGTATTTGTAAGGTGGATGTTGAGCGACCGATGATTCTGATTTGTGATGCTACATGACGTAGATGTCCATGCTTTCTCGCTCCTTCTCCAACAATGAATAATATATAAAGTAATTACGCCTGTTTTTAGGAAACCGGTGGAGTAAAAGTACAGGAAAAGTTTTACTGTTGCATTCAAGTTAAAGAGTTTTAATTACACTTACAGTAACAATTTAGTTATTTATTTATAGTCGTTTCAAAGTCACCACTAAATTCAGCCTCTAGTAACTTCTAGAGTTACTTCTAGAACTCCTAAAATACTTGTAATTATATAACAGAAACATAAACATCTGTTGATTTTTCTCTCAGTCCGTACAGCTTTAATCGCCATCATTGGGTTCATGCCGACCAAAGGAGAGGGAGCGATTGGTTCCCTGGATTACACCCCCGAAGAGAGAAGAGCTCTGGCTAAAAAGTAAGAATCAGAAATGCTTTTCCTTCAAATTTGTCACAGCTGTAGAATACTTTTAACTCGTTTACACACCGGAAACGACACTATTTAAAAAAATAGAAAGGAAATGAATACAAAGTACAAAATATTGGGCGCAATATGAATACTCACATCTTTACTTTGAGTAATTACGTAGCATCTGAATCCATTGAAAAGCAGCGGAGTGACCTGGAGTATCGCTCTGAGGAGCGGATCCATGCTTTTAACACGGGGTCAAGTTCTGCAGTTGCCACCGTAATTTTTACGTAAAGCTCTTATAAAACCAAGAAATCATACAGCGGCAGTCAGTGGATCCTCCATTTCTCCGGCTCTTGTTTTAAGGAATCAATATTGATTATTGTTTTGATGCCTTTACTGAATGAAACCTTGTAAATTCCCAATCCTTCTCAGTTACTCACTTGATGCAATTCGAGAAACGTGTTGCAAATAGCACAACAGAAACGTTACGAAAGGAAGTTATTCATGATGAACTCGTTTCTTCAGTTGCAGCGGGTCAGTGTTATTTTCATTAATCATCAAGATATCGAATGCCATATTGCTACTCCTGAGAGATCCTGCCACACAAACTCAGCGTTTTGTTATTTCGAAACCTGCCTACAAAAAGCGTACGCAGTGTTGAGGCATCAACTTTTACTTGTATATGTTTTCACAAGGCTTTACTCTTAATAAAGTTCTTGTTTTAGCTGCTTTTTGGGAGTCTGGTTTCCTCCCACAGTGTTTGTGGTAAAATGGCATCAAAAATGGACTTTTTACGAAGAAGCAGCTTTAAATCAGAGCGAGTGCTGCTCGTGGCTCCCTTGAGAGTGAGAAGTGATTATCGCATCTTCTGCTGTGCATGCGCGGACCTGCCGAGTCCTACCACAAGACTGCAAAGAGATGCGTTTCCAATCAACACGTGATAATTACTCTCACAGACACGTCCACTTAAAAAATTAAACGTATGACACAGTTTGTTTATTTTTATTTCTTAAGATTTTCCTCCATGTTTGTGCAGGTCTCAGGACTTCTGCTGTGAGGCGTGCGGCTCGTCCATGCGCTCCGCTCTTCTTCCTCTCTCTCCCGATAGTGACCTTCGACCTGATGATTCCCAAGATCACAGACTGGCTCAGCAAATCAGCTTCAAGGTCTGACAAACACTAAAAGGATATTTCACCCCATACAGCACGTTATTCACTGTTGTTTCTTTTAGAGATTTTTCATTTCTTTGGGTTTCGGAGAGCTTTATTTTTTACCTTTTACCCAAACTAATCTTCACCCTGAGTTTGTTCGCAAGGTTAAACTCAAAGAGGTTTTGGAATGAAGAGTAATACTGAGAGGTGGACGAATTAATCGGCTGGGCTGATATATCGCCAATTTTTTTAACCGTTAAAAATAAAATGCGGTTGAGCACACTAGATCATATTTTTGCTGCAAGTTGTTGTGCATTTTTAGAAGAGCCTGATCATTTATGGTGGAGTATCTAGAGATCTGCCCTTGCTTCTGCCGTAAAAACACTGTGCATTGTTTGTGTTCGAAAAAGACTGTTTACAAATGTCTATTTTTGCTTCTTTTATTTAAAAACATGATTTATTTACATTTGTTTATTTAATATTAAGTATGTTTTTAAATTCTATAAGTGCACTGATAAAAAAATGTTTTTTTTTTAAATGTTAATGTTTTTTTTGTTTATTACTGGGAGTTATCATCTAGGAGCTGAAGCTTCCTGGAGTGACGGTGCTTTTAGTCACTTCTGAAACTTCTATGACTTGTTTTTTTTGTGTTTGTTAATAATTGCAAGGAGACAATTACACCTTACTCCCATTTTAAAATGGGAGTAACATTATAAATCAAGTTCTCTCCAACATTTAGAATAAGAGAGATGACTACATGCAAATGTTAGTGCTGCACCCTTGTGGCTGGATGATATTAAATGCTATAATACACATCTAAGACCTTAGACTTCTTAGCTTTGCGGTGTCAAAACTTTTTAAGTGTAATTTCTTTTCTAATGATGGCTCATTGTAGTTTAAATAGAGTCAATGGTTATAATAATAAAATCTTTATAATTAAATATCAATAACATCCTATCCTTCATGTCTGGTTTGGTTTTTCAGGCAGAATCAAGTTCCTCGTCTGTCGACAGTGTGAGTTCTACAGTGGTCTCCAGCAACAGCGTCAGTGAGAACTCAGCCAATGGGGAGAGAGAAGCAGAGGAGGCATCATTAGCTGAGCAGGTGCATACCTCAAAACACGTCAGCAGGCAAAACTGCAGAACTAGCTTTTAAGAGGAGTAAAGATCCTGTAGTTCCTGTAATATGGCTAAAATAAAGATGCTTAGAGTTAATTTTTTTACCAAACTATTGAAAGTACATGAAGTGGAATCTTATTTTTTTCTGCTGTAGAGTGAATCCTCGTCTTCAGCAGTTCCTTCAGATGAATCTCACTCAGTTTCATCTGCCCCGAGTCCTCGACAGCGACGCACTCAGAACCAACAAAATCATCAAAACCAGGAGCAACTGAACCAGTCCCAGTTGTACCCATCTCCTGCCCAGGAGCTCCGTCAGGACACCAGTGGCATCGGCTCTGCTGTTTTGATTTTTCTGCTGACGCTAGCCCTCTTCGCACTCATCTTCCGCAGGATCTACATGGCGCACAAGTACAAGTTCGACTACGAGCTCTGAAAGCTTTCATTAAACGGTCCTGATCCAAAACAATCTAATCCCAGTAGTCTAGAACCACCCGTTAAATCTCAAAAACAAGGCCCAGAAAAAACATTGTTACACTGTTTCCCAATCCAGAAACCATTGATCATCCGAAGACCGTTGTGATCCCTTAAAAACCTCAGTTCACAAAATTCTCTGAATTCCAGAATTTTATCTTCCAAAAAAATCCCAGAAGTTGAGATAAATTCATCCCCAAACCTTCCTGATCTAGGAAAGACCGCTTTTTCCTCCCAGAACTTCAAACACACAATGTAGTCCAATAAGTAATCCCAATAACCCAGTTTTCCCATTTTATTCCTTATTCATTCCTGTTCATTCATCTCCAGTTTATTCCTTAATCAACATCTAGTCCCATTACTTTCCTTGTCCAAAAAGTCTGGTCCCTAGACTTTCATTGTCCTAAAAACCAATAGTTTAGTCCCAGACCTTTCCTAATCCCCATAATTCAGTTTATTCCTTATACTTTCCTGACCCAGAAATCACAAAGTCTGGTCTTTGAAGCTTTTTGTTCCTGAAAACCCATAGTTTAGTTTAGTTTCAGATCTTTCCTAATCCCCAAAAAGAGTTTTCCCAGTTTATTCCCTAAACTTTCCGGATCCAGTAAACTCATTGTGTAGTTCCTGAACTTTCCTGGTCTTGAAACCCATAGTTTAGTCCCAGAATTTTCATAATCCCCAAAACCCAATTTCGACCAAAGCTTTCTTAATACAGAAAGCCCTCAGCTTCATTCCAAAATTCTCCATTGGAAGAAATTATCGAGCCTCGGAACCACAATGTATCTGCTGGGTACAGCTTCATACTGGAGCTATTTCCAGTCCACAAATATTTCTGTACTATTTTTGATGTAATGTTTAGAAATCATGAAATACAATTATTATTATTGCTTCTTAAATTAAGATTTTATAATTTAACAGATATATCAGCTGTACATCTGGATTCATTTCTGTACTCAGTGGTTTTCAATGTTATCACACAATTTTTTTGTTTAGTTCAGTGTAATGATTTAAGCTACATTTCGTTTATGGGTGAAAGTCAGTTATGTCTACTTTACACCTCTAAACAAGTTGCTTTTAACTCAAAAAAGTTTGAGTTGACTGATTATAAAATAATGTAAGAAATGTGTAAAGATGTACAATGGGGAAATTTAGTTACTTATTGAACCAAACAGAAAATGTCACTTTTTTAGCCTGCTTATCATATGTTTATCCTAGAGTTAAATGTGTAAATACTATAATAGTGTTTTTTTTTGTTGTAATATATTGTATAATTCCTATCCAGAACTTTATTTACAATCTAGTTTTTTTCCTCTACAATGATGACTGGTGCGTAAGGTTTGCTGTTTTTATCTTTTGTGTCAGTACGAAAGTAAAAATATTCCACTTATGCTTTTACCCATCATGCATATAACAATATGTAGTTGGCTTGGCAATTTTGTCAAAATATGTTTGATGTGTTATTTGGCATCCTAGAAATACACCTCATGCTTTTAATGTTTCGGATTATAAAGTACAGTATCTTGCAAAGTATTGTAATGACTGTGATTATTTGATAGCTTTAATGATGCAGTCAGATAAGTACCGTTCTACTGCCAAACGTTCTACTGGGGGAGGGGGGTAATATTATTAAATTAGGTGTGGGTGAAAAGACATTTGTACAAAAGTTACTGAACGGAACATAGGAATACATAGAAATAAGGCAGACAAGTAAAAAAAAATGTTTTCCGTTAAAACCGTTGGTGAATCTTTGGCGCGCTTATTTTCCTCTGAGCGAGAACCAATCAGTGCGCAGCTCGTGTTCCCTTCAGTTAGTTCTCGAAGACGGACCTGGCTGTGTGGGAAGAAGATGGTGAGCTTTACTTTTCTTCGCAATGTCTGCTTTCGGGAAAACTGTTTTTCTGGTGTTTCACCTTCTTTTTGTTGATGTGAGTGCGAGGAAGAAGCACAGTGTCTGGGAAGCACACAAACACGGAAAGTGAGTCTTCGGTTTCCTCATACTTTTCCTCGTTAAAAAAAACAATTACGCCTGTTATTGGAAGTTACAGATCGTTTAAAGGCATTCTTAGCTATAGGTTTAGCTTTGTGTAGTTCACATAAATGTATTATGTGTATTTATACTTCGTTTTTTAACGATACTTTAATGTTTTTCAAAATGAAATGTTTGGTCATTCATAGATTATTAGTGTACAATGTTAATAGATATTTTTATTCTGAACGGTTCGCTGACAGAATTGAGTGCATGGAACCATTTTGGTATTAATATGAAAAGTAAAAATGCTCATAAACTCATTGACTATTAAAATATTTGTTAAGAAACGCCTTTATTCATTGTTATTTATTCATTTTATAAAATTGGTTGTTTCTACCGAGATAATGGTAAAAAAAATAAATTATTGGTAAATTACAATACAATTTAAATAAAAAATTACTGAAATAAATGCAGAGAAAATAATGTAAAATAATTTTATTATCATTCGCAGATAAGCTGACAGATAATTATCCTTTTAACGATTTTCTTAAGTGTTAAATTTGAGCTGAAAAAAGTAAAGAAAAGCCTCAACCTAACTCTAAAAGAAATAAATAGTATTTAATACAGTTTAAATATATAAACATGTTAGACAATTATAACCATATGAAATCCTTTTTAACTATAAAATGTTCAGTTCATTTATTTCATTGCATTAATATATTAAAATATAATATGAATCTAATTGAATTTAACCATGTATTAATCTTTAATTTTCTTTTTTTCCAGCACACTTTTCAAGAAAATCCCAGATGAAACAAAGAAATTTCAGGTAAAATCTGATCATCTGCTGCGGGTGGATGACCATGACTTCACCATGAGACCAGCCTTTGCAGGTGAACGTTGTCTCTGTCTCTCTGAGTGTTTTGATGTTTTATCTAAAGCTTTCATCCTCTCCATATTTTTGCAAACTGGTGATTTTTCTACAGTCCAGTTGAATGGTTATCTCACAAAACCAATTCACCGAAATGTTCTACAAACTTTGCAAAGCTTGCAAACTCCAAAGACAGAGAGTCAGGATTGAATTATGCAAAAGTGCTTATGATTTTCCACCATACCTAACTTCTTTTGGACTACAGATATTTCAAGCTCAAATAGTATTTTTCAGTTCATATTTGCTTCTTATGACTTCTGTCTGCATTGCACATTATGTAATCAGTCTGATTTTTGAGTCTGTACAAGATATTCCATTATAAGAGGGGTGTCTGTGTGTCTTGAGGTGTAACGGAATTGATATTTCGGGATAGTGTATGGTTGAGATTTGATCACGTTGACTAAAACACGCTCTTGCTGTTAATAGAACGGCCAGCTCCCGCTGGGATCTTCATTTGCTGGCATGATATTTTAAAGCTTTTCTCATTTGCACGTAGCTGTTACTTCATTTTCCGTCGCTAAAGTTTCTCATCATTCATTATCACAGCAGTTCATTCAAATTCAGTTATCCCAGAGGGGAATATAACCTGAAAACCAGGGCACTGAAATCTAATAAATCATTAAAAAGTTAACTGCGCTCTTTGGGTCCCTCTGGTGGCCATAATGCTCATGCCTTCTATTTGGGTAACTTATACCTTTAATTTCTAATGTCTTTAATGTTCTTCTGAACGTTTTATCTGAAAGTAGTGACGAGTTCATATATTATTTGAATGTTGAACATTAATCTCGATGTGTTTTGGAGACATGAGTAGTTTTGTTTGTTCCCTTCAGGTCCAGCAGTTCCTGTTGGGGTGGATGTACAGGTGGAGAGTCTGGACAGCATCTCAGAGGTTGATATGGTAAGATCTAGTTCTGTAACTAAGAAAGAGTATTTTACTGTGATCCGACATGCTTTTATTGAATAGAGTCTTTACCAGGCTGATTTTCAGGAATCGAAAGTGCCCCTTTCAAATATTAAAGATACAAATATTTGATGGAGTTGAATTTCACTGAAACACTTCCCTAATCAGGTTTTGAAATGGTGTTTTTCGCCAAAACCAAATGTATGCAGTACTTTTCATTAACCATTAAAAAATTGGAACAATGCTCTTTAAAAAAGTGATCCTACAGTTCATTGACTGTAAGCCACACAACCTAAAGCCACACAACAACCATATAAATGAAATCCTCTGGTGGTATGGCCTAGTGCTGGTGTTCAAGTGGCTGCTAATTGCCAGTAGATCTACCAGTACTTAGAAACGTAGAGTATAGAATATAATAGAATGATGTGTTTTACCTACTGTGCTGCATTCAATACCCAATCTCAGTATATTCTCTTGCGGTCAGTATATTCCAAATGTGGTGGGGGTGAAATGGATTATGTAGCATGCAGACCTCAATAAGTCTGGTTAATATTCCTCAAAAACATCTGATTTTATTTATATTATCAGTGTCCATGTTTAGGAGTGAGTGTGGCTTTGAGCTTATGTAACATTCTGTGAGTCATTTGGAGATAATCCTTGAGATTTACGCTCAGTGATGTCAGCAGTGAGGATGCAGATCTGCCATAGGTTTGATGAAGGTCAGCAAAGGTGCTGGCAATCCTCCATGATGCCGATGGGGAAAGGTTGTAGAAGGATACAACTTAATCTCAACCGTTTCTGACTTTTAAAAGTTGGTTTGCAAATGGATGGATATTAAATAACTGTGAAGGGTATGGATGTAACGAGGAGAGTTTAGTTTTTTTATTCAATGAACCACTACTATTTTCCATCGGACCGTATTGTGCAGAGTGATGTTAATCGTCATGGCGATCGTTCCCACATATTCAAGTTGTAACTCTCTTGAAATTTGTTGTAAAATCTCTTTAAATATTTATTTAATGATGACACAGATGAGTTGTTCACATGAGACACTTGTAAATCTGTGTCTTTTCACTCAGGATTTCACCATGACGCTGTACCTGAGGCACTACTGGAAGGATGAGCGGCTGTCTTTTCCCAGCAAAACCAATAAAAGCATGACCTTCGATGGGAGGCTGGTGAAGAAAATCTGGGTGCCCGATGTGTTCTTTGTTCACTCAAAGCGATCGTTCATCCACGACACCACCACAGAGAACATCATGATCAGGGTGTATCCTGACGGGAAAGTGCTGTACAGCCTCAGGTGAGCGACACAGATCTCTCCCGGTCAAGCTCAGTACCATTGTGTGTCCAGTCACAGAGAAAAATCTTATCTTGGTTCAATTTGACCATTTTTAGAAATTCTTCTCTTCACACTTAGATTCATAAAGGGGAGATTAATTTAGATTGTTGTTGAGCAAATGTTAGCTACATGAAATAGTAGTTTGAAATAAAAGTCTGGTTGTGGATATCTCACGTCCTCCTGTCTCTTCAAGTAGTCCCATACAATATTTACATAAACTTCTGGAATCTTCTTGTCCTAGCCGCTTCCAAGCTCATCTTTCAAAACTGAATAAAGCTTCTCGCATCATTGACCCTTTGAATGTCTTTCTCCTTACTTTTCACCATTTTCCTTTTCAAAATGGTGGCTCATGATCGTCCTCTTATAAAAGTTCAAAATGAAAGCATTAAAGTCCGGCCCCATCTGGGTTTTCAGCACATCTTGAAAACCCAGTCTGCTTTGAAAACCTGGTTTACAAGAAACAGACAACCTCACATTAGTAGCAGAGTTTGGCTGTTCCTCAACCAGTTTTAAACCTCCTACACAGCCGTGAAACTGTTTAATATTAATGTTTTTTGATGTTTAATCATAAAAGAACTGATTATTAGCTGAGATTTTATGTTTTTCAGGGTGACCGTAACTTCAGCTTGCAATATGGACTTCAGTCGCTTCCCTCTGGACACACAGACCTGCACTTTAGAGCTGGAGAGCTGTAAGTGGTCCTCAAGAAATAATTGTCGAGTTTTACCAAATGAATAAAAATAGCTAAAAGAAATATCATCATTTTAATGAACCAATTAAATTATTGATTATTAAGTTTGGACCCACAGCTTAACCGTCCATTTCACTCTTCCACTATTAAGGGTAAGCGTAACTTTGTGCAGATGCTTACACTGATGAAGACCTGATGCTCTACTGGAAGAGCGGAGATGATTCTCTGAGCACAGACGACAAGATCTCGCTCTCTCAGTTCCTCATCCAGAGGTTTCACACCACCTCTAGGCTGGCCTTCTACAGCAGCACGGGTGCACACTCACTTATTACTTTTAGTCAACTATTTGAATTCATGTCATGTGCTGTCCTGTTTCAAATCTTGGGTCGAAACGCATTAAAGTATGACTTTTGAAGAACAAAAAGCTTAAAATATTCAAAGGCTTAATGTCCTCTTCCAGGTTGGTACAATCGCCTTTACATCAACTTCACTCTGCGCCGCCATATCTTCTTCTTCCTGCTTCAGACGTATTTCCCAGCCACTTTAATGGTCATGCTCTCCTGGGTGTCTTTCTGGATCGACCGCAGAGCTGTTCCCGCCAGAGTCTCTTTAGGTGAGATGTAAATATCTGTTGGGTCATTGATGCAGTATAGAGGGGTAAGGAATGCATGATTCCATAAACCGTGCATGTGTAAAGGAAATATGACTAAATTTCGAGACACTAATTCCCTAGAACAACACGATGCAATTACTGAAATAAATTAATCAAGTGGGAAATCGCTTTGTGAGGCCAGTTGGTTGATTTCATTTCCATGTACAGTGTCCAGCATAAATGAGTACAGCTCACTATGTTTATCTGAAAGTATTTAGTTTCCTTTCCGAATTAACATTTTCTATGACGTACTATACTACAAAATACTCCCACAAATGTGGGCCATTTATTGCAAACAATATTTGTTGATTTGCACACATAAAAAATGTATTTTCACAACAAATTCATTCCAGCTCATGTTTCAAAAACGAGTGCATCCCAATTATAGCCTTTGGCGAAACGCTACACCTGAGACTACAACATGAACAGACGTTCAACCACAGGTGATTCATTTAAGAGTAGTCTAGCAAACAGAGCCCCTCCCATTTCATGCTGTCAGCAATGACTCCTCATGGAAGAAAAATGTCACAAATTCTGAGGGATACAAGAACATGAGCAAAGCTTTATATATTGGTCAAAAATCTCCTGCAAATAAACTAAAGGAGTAGTAGCCAAATGGGACCGAGCATTTCCCATGATGCCATATCCAGTGACACCACGCTGCAGAGGAATGGCGTGCATGGGTATCGTCCAATAAGGAATCCTCTCTTTAAGCCCATGCACAAAAACTATGAGGACTACTGGGACTCTGGAGTGATGAGACAAAGATGAGGATTTAAAGAGCCTGCAGTAAAACACAGTGGTGGCAGTGTCTGCTGGTGTTGGGCATCGATGGCATCATAAACTCAACAATGTCCTGCTCTATACTGAAGGAGAAGATGCTGCCATCATAATGATTAGTTTTGTGCATTTGCATATTGTTTGTGGCTCAGGCATCACAACGGTGCTCACCATGTCCACCATCATCACTGGGGTGAACGCCTCCATGCCCAGAGTCTCCTACATCAAGGCAGTGGACATCTACCTGTGGGTCAGCTTCGTCTTCGTCTTCCTCTCTGTGCTTGAATACGCTGCTGTTAATTACCTAACCACGGAACATGATGGGACACATCGCAAGCTACACCAGAGGGTAAACCCCCCTCTGTGTGGATTTTGTATCAGTATTTAAAAAGTTGGTAAATGGTTGTACTCTTGGATTTCAGCCTTTAGACCTTTCTAGTGAAAGGATGCTGGATGAAGCCTACAGTAAAGCTGAAAGCAACGGCTTGGCAGGATTCACTCAGGATGAAGAAGCTGCAGGAAAAGCCCAGCAAATGGTGGTGTGTGTACCTGAAATCAAGAAGAAGACACAGCGGGGGCTGCGGATCATCCAGAACACGCATGTCATTGATGCCTACTCTCGCATGATCTTCCCTGGGGTCTTCATCATCTTCAACATCATCTACTGGTCTGTCTATCTCTGAAGGAAACGGCTTTTGCTGGTAAAAATCGAAAGGTCGTGTGTTCACCAGATGCTCACTTTGTCTGCCTGTGCTAAATGCCTCGTGGCTAAACAAAGAACTCATATATGTGTGCGCTTACCAACACGCATTTAACCTCATTAACAATTGAAAGGACCAAAAGTGACTTCTGTGTTAATAAAAAATGTAAATAAAAATGAAAGTAGAAATTAATGGATAGTTAATAAAAAAAGAACTTGTATAAATAAATATATCTATTGTAATTATTTGACCCAAAAGTACTTGACTTAAATCAAATATCAACAAGGAAAATTAAAAATAGAAGTTTTAATAAAAAAAAAAAAACAAATCTGCCTTTAGTGTGCAGGGAAGAAGGTATTCAAAAAGTAACCCTCCATTAGTGTTTGGTAAAACACTGAATTGATTTCTTGACATTTGATTTTCAATGTCATTGGTAGAAATTTCCCAAGAAAAATTATTTTATCTATTTGGGTTTTTTTTTCATTCCAGTGTTAAAGCAACACTACTAGTGTGAACGTAACACTTAAGCACTTTTCGACATGGAAAGAACTAGTAAACCAGTTTGAACACTGTCTGGGGTGCTAATTCAACTCACATTAAATCTATGTTTATATTAGTCCATGTCATTGACACCAGTAGTGTTGATTTAACACTCATTTGATTTCTTTACTTGTTTGTTTTTAAGGTACTGTGCAAGAGAATTATAAATTTGCAATGAAAAGAAATTCCATCCATTTGGTCTTTGAGCAACATCTCATTAGTAAAATGAAAAATCATCCATTTGTATTTTCCCCTAAAAATTCAACAATGTAACTCAGTGTCAAATTAACACTACTGGTGTGGATGGTGTTAAATGTAAAACTTTGTGAGTTGAATTAACTCTGTCCCAGTGTTAATGTAACTTTATGTGCATAGAAAGAACAAAAAATTCAGTTTAACAGTGAATGTAATGCTAATTCAACTGGTAGTGTTGCCTTTAACGCCATAAACCTTAAAAGTTTAAATTGGTCTGCACCATTGTCACTATTAGTATAGATTCAACACTGAATTTAGTTCTTAGCTTTTTTTTAGCAAATTTGCTAAACATTTTAAATGCCATTAGTAGAAATTAGGCAGAGGAAAAAAATCATCTATTTGTATTTTTCCCTTAAAATTCTACAACACAATCCAGTGTGAAATCAATACAAATGTATTGTTATTGTAACACTGTATGTGTTTAATTATTCCGTTTTACAAGTGACCAGATGTAAATGTAGTTTGTCTGTTTTAAAACAAATATGAAAAAAGCTAAACATTTTAAAACGTCTTAATGGGGTATTTTATTGTGTTTAGAAATTAAGAAAATTTCTCACATTTTTATATTTTCTATATTTTTTATCATATTCTTTTCAGATGTATTGACGTATTTGTTGTTCAATAAATAAAAAGGCTCATTATCTGGCGTGTGCTGCGTTTTTCGCTCGTTTTAGATGTATTGATTGGAGAGCTGGGCAGAAACACCTCAGAAATCCTGATGTAATGTCATGATTGAAAGTAGAACAATGTTCAGTCGAAGCACCGGATTATGTAAGAATAATTCTCACAGATAATTCCGGCCGAACATTACGTAATCTGTTGTCCGCAAATACGAGTCTTGCCCTGCAACCTGCGAAATCTGCTCTCGGCATCATCCGAAAGTGCAGAAATCCAGCATCGGACCAGATCACAGAGAGCATCTCATGCAGAATGCGCGGGAGAGTTTCGCGGGTTCTGCCGCCTCGCACCTGTGTGGTTCATCTCGGAAAGGTGTTGTTTTAATTACCTGGCGTGTCTAAAGGATATTTGGGAATATCGTGGGAATGATTGTTCAGGCAGACGTCTACTTTCTGCTCTGCTTTCTGTCCGCTGGAGCCCTGAACAGCTGCGCGAGGGCCAGGTGAGTTTTACCTCACGTTTCTATCGCTTCGCATTTAATTTAATAGTCAGTTTTAGATTTCAGATTTGGGTTGAAGTGAATTCTACGTTGACATTTAAACACTATATTTTTTTATTGGCAGAATTTACTTAAACACCTGTGGAGTTCTTAGAGGCGTGTATGCTGTGATCAATTCACATTTGGTTCTTAAATATACATTTAAAATAAAGTTTTAGTGTTGCGGAATATAAAATGTGGTATAATACCTAACCATGATTGATTTAAAAAAAAAACAGTGGTAGTCTTTTATAAACGTAATACTGTACCTTGTTTTTATGAGTTTCATAACAAGAGAGAAACCAACCTCCATCTCATCCTAAATTGAGATACTTGGTTGCCATGGACGAGAATGTTCCCAAATTCACTTTGAGTTAAATAAACAAATCCATACGTCAAATTTTTCCAAAGCTGAGATATAGAGTTCAGAAAGTTTGGTTGCTAGGGTATACAGTTTGGTTGCTTGGGAGCGGTAAAAAAATGTGGTTGTTACTGTACTATTAATAACTTAAGAAACCCCCATTTTTCTTTGAAGTTGCATCTTGAAGATAATTTCATTACCTTTTCACATTTATTTTCATCTGCCATTACAAGTCAACGACTCCGATGACAAGGCAATATGGTTTAGCGACAGAGAACTAAGCTCCACAAACTATTTCTTGTACGGTTTGAAATTAAACATCCTACTCCTGCGTTATGTCACACATTAGCCACACTTTTAGGCTGATTGTTGAATTGAGTGCTTACGAGTTTGCGTGTCATTGCGGTAGAATGTATTGTGATAAACATAATCAGATGCTGTGTTAAGTATTATAAATTTATATTTAGAAAACAAACACTATGACCTTGGTTTCCATTTTTGCAAATACAGTAAATGATCAGATTCTATGCAGCATTTAGGCACAAACCCAATATAATTTATTTCACTGTACTAATTCAGAGCTGCTGAATGATTTCAGATCATTTATTCTGATTTCCTCAGGTCCAAACGGGAAACGGTCAGAACAGAGCGAGAAATACACAAGCCCGGCAGGTACGGTATTTCTAGAGTATACATTATTTAATTTATTTAAGAATT
Organism: Danionella cerebrum; assembly: GCA_007224835.1. Classification (NCBI taxonomy): domain Eukaryota; kingdom Metazoa; phylum Chordata; class Actinopteri; order Cypriniformes; family Danionidae; genus Danionella; species Danionella cerebrum. The sequence continues at coordinate 645,592 of SRMA01027142.1, read as the reverse complement.
CACATGATGTCAATAGGGCAGCAACTTTTCCAAAGATCCATGTTTGCACATAAACAGTGGAGACGGGAACGTTTTGTAAAAAGCTTTGTCCCATCAGCCATCTTTACACTCATAAAGTTCTCTTTGGCAACATATAAAGGCTTAGCTAGGTACCTACCGACTTTAATAGTATTTTCTTTTTGAGATAGAAGAGGAAATACATCTCAACCATGAAGTTACTAGCTCTTTGAATAAGATTGCTCAAAAAGTTTCCTCCTCTTCTGTGTTCTATCCATTGTGGAGAAAGGATCTTCTCTGAACAAGTTTCTTTCCTCCCTCCCCCATTTCCCTTCCCCATCCTTTGTTTTCTTCTCTTAGACAAGACCCTGCGCTTCTGATTTATATCATATCTATATGTTTAAGTTAAATAAATACATGTTTTCTGTTAAATCGTCTTAAAACTTGATGGTCTTCTAACTTGGTCTAGAGATAATTTTCCATAATACTACATTTGATTCTTTACTATGTTCCTACCTATACCCTTCCCTAAACGTGCAGTTTATAGGTGGACCTCAAAAAAAAAAAGTTTGAGCTCATGAAAGTGGCTCATGGGAGGCTTATGTACAGACTTGATCGGGCTAGTCCTGACGAGATATTCCCAAACTTTGTCATGGGAATTATGTCACTCCTATAAATCGAACCCCCCCCCCCTCCACACACAAATCGTGGTTTTTAAAACATTATGACATTGTTTTTTTGGGGTTTTTTTTGTTTTGTTTAGTTTTTACAACAAAAGGTGTCTATGGTGTGTTGATGGCTTTTTGTGGCCAGGCTAATTTTGAGGCACAGACAAACCGGACATAAATGCATAAATTTATTAATTTTATTGTATGTATTTATATAATTTTCCATCATAATTTCAACAGCACCATTCTGATGAGAAGTCCAGATGTAACAAAAGCCCCTGTGACCAAATCCGAGCAGCTCCTGAAACTGGACGATCATGACTTCACCATGAGACCAGGGTTTGGAGGTACAATCTCTAAAAGAACTGAAAAGAAAACGTCTGGAGAAGATTAATATCTCTAATTTTAATGCTCTTGTGGAGCATTTTTGGCGCCAAAAGAGATTTAATGACCGATGTGAACCAGCAGAGGATGTTAATAAACAGCACAAGTCTCAAGCATCTGTTGGATTTAAAGGGACATGGCAAGCAATCAGCTTTGCATAAGCTCGGCCAGATTATGACACTGATTTACTGAGGCTTCATTCATTCAACTTCCCTGAAGTTTACACACCCAGATGCACACACACGCACACACACACACACACACACACACACACCTCCAAATCAAACTCAACCAAGCCCAGATTACACAGGATAAAAAATAACATTGTTTAGTGAAAAATACTTTAGCTATTTTTAATATACTGAATGCAGCTATTCCATAAGGTCAAGAGGCTCTTGTTCAAATAAATTTCTTTTAATATGGATTTTGATAAGACATTAATATCCTCATTTTACATTTTTTCATTCATGAATTTTAAATTTCAGCTGGGATTCTGCTCAGTTTTACTTTTCATCAGAATACAGGCATTTACTTTCTTTCTAGCAAAAAAAAAGCCTTTGTTTGTGATGGTGATGATTAAATATTGATTACATTATGTTTCAGGGCCTGCGATTCCTGTGGGAGTTGATGTTCAGCTGGAGAGTCTGGACACCATCTCTGAAGTCGATATGGTGGGAATAATTCGCAATAATATATTAAAGAAAAGCTTTAATATTCAACCATTCCTTATGATTGTATTGTTTTAAGTTATGCATCATCGTGTTGTTATGTTATGTGGTGTATGTACCATTGTTTTAAATTATTTATAACAATGGTTGTGCTCAATTCTTACAATGGTTGTCAACAATTCTGTTGTGCTCCATTCTTATATGTTGTGCTTTGTTATGTAACAGTTTACGTAAAATTGTGTTACGTTCCACTGTCAACGTTCCATTCTACACAACAAACATATGTTGTGCTCCTTTCAATGGGTTCCATTCTGTTCTATTATTGTTATGTTCCATTGTGCTACATTCAGTTATGTCACATTGTGTTGTCACATCATGTTATTGTTACTTAAAATTGTGTTACGTTCCATTATCAATGTTCCATTCTGTTTTGTTCTGTTTGCTACATCATTTTATTGTTATATTGCAATGTTATGCTCTGATACATTACACTGTGTTGTCACATTATGTTTTTGCTACTTTAAATTGTGTTACTTTCCATTAACTGTGTTCCACTGTCAACATTCCATGTTCTATTTTGCCACTTTTTGTTATTGTTATGTTACATTGTGAATATGTTGTGCTCCATTCTGTGTTTTTGTTATGTTCCATTGTGCTGCATTCCGCTATGTTATGCTGTGTTACATTATGTTATTGTGTTAGGTTATGCACTTGTGTTGGGTTACATTATGTCATGTAACGTTGTGCTGTGTTCCATTGTGTTATGTTCTGCGTTGTTGCGTTCCATGGTGACCTTGAATTGTGTACCTTACCTTACCTTATGTTACGTCACAGGATTTCACCATGACCCTATACCTGCGGCACTACTGGAAGGACAAGCGCCTTTCCTTTCCCAGCAACACCAACCAGAGCATGACCTTCGATGGACGACTGGTCAAGAAAATCTGGGTGCCTGACATCTTTTTTGTGCATTCCAAGAGATCGTTCATCCATGACACCACCACAGATAACGTGATGCTGCGAGTGTACCCTGATGGAAAAGTGCTCTACAGCTTAAGGTCATTACTCTCAGAACTACAACTGAGTTTAAAGTTTAGTTTCTCAAGCTGTTTGAAGAAAATGTTTGTTTCGATTGTGAAACTTTTTCAGAAACAACCAAACTCAAATTTTAAAAAACATTGCTGCAAATGTTTTCTCTCAACCAGTGACTGAAAGGATTTGATAATTTGTTTAATTCCAATACCTTGAAGCACTTTATTTTTGCTGCCATTTCGTTTTGATTATTTCCAAGTTTTTTTTTCACTGATTTGACCAGATTATCTTAAAAAAAAATCTCTCTAAAATGACATTTTATTCAGTACTTTTTAACAGTTTTAGTCTGTATTCAAGCTCTCAGAATAATGGAAATGCCTAGTCTAATCCTGATTACAGCCGTCGGTGGAGTTATGACAGATGGTTAGATGGAGGATGGATGGATGAAAGAGCTGAGATTAAACCTAATCAGTGAGAGATTAGCCTTTAGCAAATGAGAGAGATTTCCTGTCAGAGGGGGTTTTATGAAACAACATTTAAAGATTTTTCTGTCACAAGTTTTCTTGTTAGAGTCATAGAACCCTGTGCAGACCCCTCCCTCCGAACAAAATCATAGTAGTGGAAAAAGGCGGGATGCTTTTTTGATCTTTGATGAAACAGTGAGGTATGAAAGCCTTGTTTACAGTGTGATTTAACTCATACCTCCTGACTTTGTTTGTTCAGTAGAAAGTCACTTTTTTAATTCTCGTACTAGCAACCCAGTGTGACTGTTCTACATTTGGATGTAGAGACATCATCAGCACAATGACAAACTCCATTCCTCCTGCAGGACCTTCAATGATTCTAAAACTCATAAAGAAAGTAAAAAAATTATAACATTTTCTGACAAAAACATTTTATTAAACATTTTTGTCGACATTGATAAACTGAAACCTGTTGGATTTAATGGTATGGTATTTCCCAGTGTTTGCTCTCCGTGTTTCCCAGGAAACCAGCAGTTGTGGTTGTGGCTTTGGAGTGAGCGTACGGATTAATATCCGGGATTAATATGTCTGTTCAGACACAAAGCTGGCTCATTGATAAGCTTTAATCTCAAAGCTGTCCCACAGCCAGCGCTTGAATAAAATAACCTAACTCATTCGTTTTTAGGGATCGGTCAAGTCGAAACACTGGCCAAAATGTTATCAGAGGACAAGGAAACGAACTAGAGACTGACTTGGGATTGAAATTCAGATCGTGGGACGTGGTGTTTCCAGTGGTGGGTGATCAGAATACTGACACCCGTTACCAAGTCTGAATATTATCAAGGGGATCACTGTGTGCAACGGCACGCACAACTGCGCCCCATTCACTATACAACGGGACTGGATTTCTCCCTCAAGTTAAGCAAGTTCTGTTGTTGTGGACACATGCAAAGTAGTTTCCATTGCTCACCTATCATGATGAGTAGTTCCTCGTCAATAGAGAAGAATTTGCTGGAAGTAGTGGTGTAGTGGACAGTGCGCCGACATATACTCACATTAGATTCGAGTCTCGAACCGTTGTTTTTATCGAATCTCCTCAATCTTTCTTCCTGTCTCTCGCCACTGTCATGTCAAATAAAATGAATGAATGTCCATAGATAATATAAATAAAGAAGATGGTTTCTTCCTTGTTTTCCTCTGGTACATTCCCTATTAGCCCTTACCTGACCCAGTAACCCATATAACTGAAACCAAATTGATATTTTCCCAAAACATAAGTATTAATGTAGGTTTTTTTTTTCACAGGGTGACAGTCACATCGATGTGCAACATGGACCTGAGTCACTTTCCTCTGGACACCCAGACCTGCTCACTGGAGATTGAGAGCTGTCAGTATAAAACAACATTTTCTCCCGTTTTATGGTTTTATTGCATTTTTACAAAGTAACTATGACATCATGTACATGAGCTACACAGACACCAGCGCTCAGCTGTTTTTATGCTGCATAGATGTTTTTTGCTTGAGTGGATAAAAGTGAGTAAAATCAGTGCTCTGGCTGCTCCAATTTTTGTGAAGCCACTTCTTTGTTATTTTAGCTGTGTGCTTAGCATCATTGTCTTGCTGGAAAGCAAACCTTTGGCCCAGTCTGAGGACTCCGGAGAAGGTTTTCATACAGGATATCCCTGTATTTGGCTGCATTTGTAAAATACAATTTCCCTTCATTGCAACAAGTCCTGTCCCTGCAGCCCCCACAGCATGATGCTGCCACCACTATGCTTCACTGTTGTGAATGTATTGGACAGGTGATGAGAAGGGCCTGGTATTCTCCTCTCATACTGCTTAGAATTAATTTAAAAAGGTTTTTATTTTTTGCTTTTAAGCAAACTCCATAAATTCATCTCTTGTTCTTTACCTATTTTCCGCAATAGCTCAGTTTGGCCATACCCCCAGCTCTTGGAAGGGTTCTGGTCATCTCAAACATGTTCCATTTAAGATTTTGGAGGCCACTGTGCTCTTAAATGTTTTTGCCTTTCCACAATTCTATTTCTGAGCTTTTCAGGCAGCTCCTGTGACAAGATTCTCGTTGCTCTGAGCATTGTGAGCTGTAAGGTCGTATATAGACCAGCATACGGACCAGTATATATCGTAATCAAGTCCAATAAGTGTGATCAAACACAATTAGACCCATATGAAGGTGTAGAACTATCTCAAAGATGATCAGAAGAAATTTTCCAGAACTTGAGTTAAATACAATAGAGGCACAGCAAAGAGTTTGAATACTTGCACCATGTGGTGCTTCCATTTTTCTTTTATATTACTTTAATATGGCAAACTAAAGAAAAGAGACACCAGTAACTAAATCCATAACATGATCTTTGTGCCATTTCTTCACAGACGCCTATACTGACGACGACCTGATGCTGTACTGGAAGAGAGGAAACAACTCACTTCAGACCGATGACAAGATCTCACTCTCCCAGTTTCTCATCCAGGAGTTTCACACCACCACCAAACTGGCCTTCTACAGCAGCACAGGTGCTGGCCACTGTCTCTTCAGTCTGGGGCAGATCCTTCACTAATCCCAGTCTAAATCCAGCTCTGACCAGTCCTAAACACACAGCTGTCACCTTCCTACATAACATCCCATAATGGAAGTCACGTTGTATAATGGCATCACTCCAGATGAGTACAGATGGCTAACATGACTTGTTCTTCCGGAAAAAGCTCAGATGTCTCTTTGGTGACTTATGTTGCAAATCCAGACATTAGTCAGATTAAACCAATCTCTTTCCCATATTTAATCAAGGGAAAACATTATCTTTGCCCATGTCTTCAGTTTATGAAAGGACTCATTGCTAGTACCGAGTTGCCTTCAGAATTGCCTCAATCCTCATGACATAGATTCAACAAGGGACTGGAAACATTCCTCTAGAGAGTCTAGTCCATATTAACCCGAGAGCGTCATGCAGTTGGTGCAGGAAAATGGGCTGATCCGATCAACGAAACCATTTCCAATAATTACACTTTCATCAATAACAAAGACTTTCATCTCTAGTTTCAAGTAAAACGGAATTTGGGATGATGCACGCAACCTGCTTCCTATAGAGTGGCTCCTAGAATGAGAGGCCGAATATGGGGGGGGGGGGATGTTCTACATCTAATAAAGCTTCTGGATGCACCTCTCATCCTTGGGCCTCGATGAGCACTTTGGATTGTTCAACCAAACCCCCAATTGTCTCTTTAAATCTCAGTCAGAACTCATTCAGGATTTCCTGGGTGTTCATTGGAGCTATAGGTAAACTATGTGACAAATGGAATAATAATGAGTATCCCATGGTCCTTTGTAATCTTCTCATGCAGGTTGGTACAACCGGCTTTTCATCAACTTCACTCTGCGCCGCCATATTTTCTTCTTCCTGCTCCAGACGTATTTCCCAGCCACTTTAATGGTCATGCTCTCCTGGGTGTCTTTCTGGATCGACCGCCGAGCTGTTCCTGCCAGAGTTCCTCTTGGTGAGAGACGGAAACACATCTTCAGATAGCCTCTTGCATTTCAAGTTTTGTTGTAATCACTTAGGAACCGCAAGTGTAGCACAATGTTTTGTTTTGTGCCACAATTTTGTCTCTGAGCTTGTCGGGTAGTTCCACATGGCTCTCCTTTGCTCTGATCTGCATTGTGGGCTCTAATGTCTAATATATATAAATAGGTGTGTGCCTTTCCTAATCAAGTCCAATCAGTGTAATCTAGCACAGCTAGACTCAAATGAAGGTGTAGAATCATCTCTAGGGTGATCAGAAAAAATGGACCACCAGAGTTTAATATATGAGTGTCCCAGCAAGGACTCTGAATTCTGAGAACCGTGTGACATGTGAACAATTCTGTGTTTTTCTGTCAGTGTGGAGTGCTGCGTGTGCTTTAAATGAACTTAAAGGTTTTTATCAAATGGCTGCAATATAACAAAGAGTGACAAGTTTAAGGGAGTCTAAATACTTTTGGTGCGTACTGTACATTTCCATATATATTTTCTCCACAAGGAGTGGTTAGGATTAGTGATATTGTGATCAGAAAATATGGATAATTCATATTTTTTTATCCATGCAGGCATCACAACGGTGCTCACCATGTCCACCATCATCACTGGGGTGAACGCCTCTATGCCCAGAGTCTCCTACATCAAGGCAGTGGACATCTACCTGTGGGTCAGCTTCGTCTTCGTCTTCCTTTCTGTCATAGAGTATGCTGCAGTTAATTACCTGTCCACTCTGCAGGAGCGCAAAGCGAGGCAGCTGAATAGTCAGGTACTCTGCAACAACTTTATCATTCTTTGATTAGAACTAAGCTCTAACTTCCGGGGTAGATTCTCTAGCAGCATCTTAACAAGTATTCACGATTCTTACTGAGTTTGCAAACATATACTTACATGCTGCATGTTATTGCATGCTATGTATATGTTACATGTGTGTTTTCTGTGGACCAGCAGCTGCCATGTACATGCGGGCTGACCCACCCCAGCCAGATGATGATGAGCAGCAGTTACAGTGAGATGGACATGATGACCACAGGAAACTACGGCATGTCAGAGCTCAGCGGGGACAAGCAGGAACAGTTTTTGGTCCAGCTGGTGTTAGAGAATGAACGTGGAGCTTCGAGAGCGGCTGGGAGTGCAAGGAGCACTTTGTATATCGACACTCATGCGATAGACAAATACTCACGGGTCATCTTTCCTGGAGCCTACACCCTCTTCAACATCATCTACTGGTCCATCTACTCGCAGTGAATACTGGAGTGACTTGGGACATATGTTTCCTTTGATGTTCCAAAATGGAATTGTTTGAAGACAACCAGCTTGATGTTTGTATTTTTCTTTCCTAAAAAACTTTATTTAAAATGTATTTGTCCATTTTATATTTCGGTGTTGTCTGTACCGATTTAAACAATTTTGTGAGCAGTGTTGCCAACTTAAATTTGTCCTTAGATTTAGCAACTTTGTCAATTCTAGGGACTTTTTCAAAGGTTCTTGGTGACGTTTATCAACTTTATTCTCAGGAAGTACAGAAAAGAAATTTGAGGTTGTGGCTTTCAATAATTAAAACAAGGAGTACTGCAAAATGTAACATTTTCCCAAGATTAGCTTACCTTTAGGTGTACCTTTTTTCCCTCTCTCACACTATATCCATTACTATTTCATATACCGGTAATACAATTTAATACAGTATTTTCAGAAACAAATATTTTTATAGGTACATTTTTTATTGCAAATGTGTTTAGTTTTAATTTGTCTTCTTTCCTGTTACATACATTTTTTTGCTTTACATGTTTATTTATTTATGACATGAAATGTGTAATTTTGTTCTTTGACATTAAAAATATTATATCACACACACCGTTTTTATGCAAATTAAACGGGAACATCATCTATTCTAGGGACTTTTTATCGACTTTTAGGCCGACCAATAGTGACTTTTCTTACCAAGAAGTTGGCAACAGTGTGAGTATTTTACAGGATATATGCAGAGACATACCAAAAAATAATCAAAAAGCACAGACCAAAACAGATGTGATTTTTTTTACTGTGGGATATTCATGTCCTAAAAACTTACAAATGTATTTGAATGTTAGTGAGCTACAAATGTACAAATTGTTGGAAACTGTACAGGAAAATGCACACAATTAAAGTTGCTTAATTCAGCCTACGATTTTGTTGTTGCATCTTTTCAGAGAATTTGAGAAAAAAAAGCTTAGCTCCAACGAGGGAACAGGTATTTTCCTAAGCGACTCAGGTTTGTATAAGACAATGGGGTGAAGGGAAATAGCAGCAGGTGCTCTAGACTGTTGAGTCAAAATGTTAAATATTTGGTGAACATTTTTTTGATGAAGGTAAACATGTTTTGATTAAATAAATTTTTGTTGAGTGCAGTTTCTCTAAGAAGATCCGAATAATGGAGTACACTTTTTTCATTGAAAACAATGACAGATGTGTCCTAAACTCTTAGAAACTGTACAAATTGCAAGTCTGGCTTTAAAAAAAACACCCTAAAGTTTGCACAAAACTCTTTATTTTCATAACAAGTTTAACAGATAACCGATAAAACTTTTTTTTTTTTTAGACAAGAAGCACACAACACACATGAACGCTGATGAAGATGTTCTACCAGACATGACAGTAGAACAAGTGCAAAACGGCAGATTCTTAACACTTTTAAAAAAACGAAGTGTGATATAAACATAAAACACACCGATTGAAAAGGGCATAAAAATTTGCTTGCCATCTAAAGAGCTTGAATAGAAGGTAAAAATACTCTGATGGCAAAGCAGCACGTCTACAGAACGCATCAACAAATATCCATCTCAAAATTTCTTATTTCCATCCATCCTTGTAATCTTTCTACAAAATGTTACACAAACCGGCGACACGTTAAGGCTAATACATCATAACAGGATTGCAAGCTTCAGTAACAAAACTAAAACTGACCGCTAAGCTAATTTAACATGAAAGTCTTCATGTTGAACTCAAGGGTGCCTTCACTAGGGCGATTGCTCTTCCCAAGAAGATAAAGTACATTCAATATTTGCCATTAATCCTGGTTAAGAGCCTGTCCTTAACTGACTAAACTGGGGTTAGCAGCTCCTTAGTTGTTTCAATCCTTGTGCTAGTAAGGTTTAAGATGATTTTTAGCTTATTTTACACCAAGTAAGCTAGCCTTTAAATGGTTTGAACTAGTTTCACATCTTTAGCTGATTTGAACTGCTTTGAACTACTTTATGCAGTTTGTAGCTGGTCTTTACACGGTTTATTTTATTTATCATGCTTATGGGCTGGTTTGGACTGGTTTAGGCCCGTTTTTAGAAGTTGAGCTTTTCTGGTGAGATTTAGGCTTGTTTGACCTGGTATAGACTGGCTATTAGCTATTAATGCTGATGATGATGATTTTGAATCTGTTTAAGCTGCTTTACCCCAGATGGTTTAAATGAGTTTAAGCTGGTTTCAAATTGTTTAAATGAACTCTATGAACGATGGTCTATAGCTGATTAGAAGTCATTTAAATGGTCCTTAGATGTTTTAAGCTACTTAACCCCAGTTAAGGTCGTTAGGTGGTTGAATCAAACAGATTAATTGTTGTTTTAAGCTGGTTTCAAGTGGTTCTGAGTGGTCCTGAACTGGTCTATACCCACTTTGAAGTGGTTTAAAAGACGTTAGATGTTTTGAACTGGTTTCAAATTGTCCTTCGCTAAAATTAAGAGACTTTAAATGGTGCTTAACTTGTCATTTGTCATGTGCTGGTCTTGAACTTTTACTTAAAGACGTTTAAACAACAATTGGCCAAAGGTAAGCATCGCAAATAGATAAAGAATTACAAAATTAAGATCTTGATGAGTTAAATCAGTTTACCAGTTCCTGAGCAGCAAAAGTCTTTAAAACCACTTCAAAAGTGGTTTAAAACCGGCATATACCATCTCAGCTCTTGTACAAAAGAGGACAGAGCAGTTTAACCAATCAGGAACTCTTCAGAAGTTCCTATTCATCCACCTGATGGATGTCTGATCGGATACGAAGAGATGTACCTCTGTTCAGGGTTCTGCCTGGAGACGGAGCAGGGTTCTGAGGAGATCAGACATCTGATCTTTGCTGCTGTGCATCTGTTGAGAAGTGCGTGGAAGGGTTTCTTCTCGTACCCAGTGTTGGGGTGGTTTGGGCAGGACGCTTGGTGAAGGTGGCTCGCTGAACTTTGCTCCTGCATATGGTTTCTCTATTTCAGATGAGCTTTCGGGAGGCCTGGGGTAAGCTTCATGTGTAAGTTTCGACTTTATTCCAGCAGGTGAAGTTTTGTCAGGTGCTTGTCTCCATTTTTCGACCGGGGTTTGATTGATGTTGAGAACAAATGTTCTGGAAGACGGGATGCCTCGTTCGAGGATTCCTGGGTTTGACTTACACTCCTGAACACAAAAATAAAAATACAAGTAGAACAACAGCCAAAAGGAACCAGAACCACATTTAAGTTGAGTTAAACTTGAACTAAATCTGGCATTTTGCAAAAAAAAAAGTTGACCATTGGGTGGAACATGTCACATGGTAAAGGGGTGTGGTCAATGTAAAGTAAATATGACATATCAAATGTTGGGTACTTTCATAACATTGTCCATACACTAAAACTTCCAAAAGTTTACATTTTCAAAAAGTTAAGAAATGTTATGACTATTTGTTGGTGCTGCAATGAAAATTGTAAAAGTACCCTCAGGGCATAGAAGCATGCCAGTTTTTGTCAAGATATGTTAATACATTTGCATATAAAAGGGTGAACACCCAAAATGTCCAAGGTAGCTGAATTGGACTTGGTTTGGATATCTTTGAAGCCATCACCACTCAGTACCCAACAATCCCTGATCGGTATTTTACAGAAACAAAATAAATATTTGCACTTTTTTACCTGTATATTGCAGGCTGGTTTAGACTGAACTGGTTTGAGCTCTTCACTCTTGTTAGGTTTAAATCCACATCTGCTGATGTTTGCTGGGGACTTCTTGGTTTTATATTGAACATTAATTAGTCCTCTCTTCTTCAGGACCACTTGTTTGGATCTGGCAATCTTAGCTGCTTTGTTATCAGCACGATGTCCAAGCGCATCCTCCAGCATGATATCGTCTTGAAAACACGCACGTTTAGATTGCACACATGTGCATCATACGTTTAATATTGTTCTGCTGAAAGTCAAGCACGGTTACAGTCTAAAGCTAATGTGACGATCGCTTTCTTACAAACACAGTTCGTGTAAAAATATTCTAGTTTTCTGTGGAAATGGCTGTGCACAGTGACTGAACCCTGCGCATGCGCACAATCTCTCTCGAAATATATATTACATCATTTGTTTGCAAACACTAGAAGTCGAATGAAACAGCTGAACAATGTTTATAGATTCAAAAATAAATAAATAAAAAGTTAATATGATAAAATATTTGACTGTGTCTTTCCTGTACGTTTTTATAAGAAGGGTTTAGGCCCCCCCCCAAAAAAAAATCAATAATCACGTTTAAAAATTTAAGGCCCCTCGTTATTTTAAGGATACGCACCGAGAGTTGACTGAACTTCAAAAACAGTCCAAAATACACTTTTCTAAAGCTGCAAAAAAAACCGTATTTGTAGAAATTATATGTAATTTTAAAATGTATTTTTAAAAAATATATAATTGGAGGAACATAATATGGAAGGCCAAAAAATAGAGATAAATAAATATATTAATACATACAAGTAGAAATAAATAGTTAATAAATAATTAACTAAATAAATAAATGACTATATTTATAAATATATGCTTAATTATAAGGAGAAATAAACAAATGTATTTAAACAAATCTGTTATTTATTTAATCTTTTCGCTTTAATTAATAAATATCCTAATTTTAACCAATCTTGGCTCAGACAGAAGTTAGGACCGCCCACAAAATTAGCATAAGGACATTAAAATAAATAAATATATGAGAAAACTTGAAAATATATAAATACATATGTGTTTAAATGTACAAATACATTAAATAAATGTACTTTATACAAATGCCTTTATTTCCTCTTTTATCAAAGTGTTGATTTATCAACAAACATATTTATACATCTATTTTGTTTAAGCCATGTTTTAATTATTTATGCATGCATTTACTCAAATTTATTTCTACATTATTACAAATTTTCCAGTCTTTGACAATTCCGTTGAATTCCAAATGTCGTCGGTTTGCTTGCGAGTAGCGCCTCCTCGTGGCCGTCTGGGATTACTGCTGTCGGTTTCGACAAGAAAGCGCAGAACCGCGGGGGCAAAGCGTGGAGAGAAGCCCCGTGTTTAAACAAGATTTAAGAAACGGTCGCTTCATGGACTTCATCCCACAAATTACTACACTGAAGCGCCTACTTTCCGGGGGAAGCTCTAGGTGAAGGCGTGGAGCACCAGGAATAACCTGGAGCGGGCCCTGCGGTGAAACAGCGGGAGAGCTCTGATCTTCCAGCCGTTAGAGAGGCGCGGGGCTGCCGTGTAACTGAACGCGGTTTCCCGCTCGAGCTTCACTGGGAACATGTCTCAGCCCGGAGCGCCTCCGCGGTGGAAGAACTGTCCTAGAAGAGGACAACCAGTGGCGGGTGAGCAGCCCTCACAGGATTGTTAAAATGAACTAGTTTTATAATAATTCTCCACTGTAAATATCCATGTATCAAAACAGTTACGTTGCCTGACTGCAGTGAACCTGGATTAAAACTCCTAATGCTTTCAGTGTAACTGATGGCTTCCATTAGCTTGTGTTCACAACACTGACTTTAAATGCAGCCACTGCGCTACAGAGTGTGTGAAAATAGTCCAGAAATAACTTTTAGGTGTCTTTAAATAAACACATTGTAAGACCTCCGATTAAATTAGATGGTCTCAATAAACTATCATGTTTGACATATTCAAAAATCGAGTAGCTAGCAAGATTAGCTCGCTACACGCAGGTCAACAAGAGTACGTCACTGGGCGGGGCTTACCGGAGGCGTGCCTTTGAACTCGTGTGGTTGAATTTTGAATATTAATCACACGGTCACTCTTCTCATTGGCTGGGTGGAGATGTTTTAACCAATAGCATTAAAGTGAGGCGCCTATCTTGAATATGAATGAGTTTAGACTGCCTCCGTAAACTGAGTTATTATCGAAGTGGGTTAGATAAATTGATTTATTTAATTACTATCAAATTAATTAGCATTTTTTTTACCCTATAATTAAAAAAGCTGGCCACACACATTACAGTTCCGGTCTATAAGACTACTAATATTTCTAAACAAACATTATACATTCATATATATTTACATACATTTCTTAAATAATTTTTTTGCAGAATTTAACTAATTTCTGTTAATTTCACGTATTTTAAATCAACAAGATAAATCATATTTCTACCTTCTGTCTAGTTGCAAATTTTGTGTCATAATTATTATCTAAAGAGTGAAATTTGGATCCATGATCCTACTTTTCACATCATGCAAACATGATTTCTATTTAAGTGCTTTTGTTGTTGTCCAGATATAATGTCTTAAAACTTTTTTTGAAAATGTAATTTTTTTTAAGTATTCATCAGAATATTCTGTGTTAAAAACATTTTTACATTATCAAGTGCTTTCACCATTTTGTTGATTGTTGTGGTCAAGCGTAGCCGCCTTTTTTTTTACTAACGGGGGTGCCTTTTAGGCTGTTAAAAGCTTATAGCAAACTATTAAGAAATGCACTCGAAAACAATTTTCCACTGTTTTTAATTTTTTTCATACTTTTTCGTTCAATAATTTTGGTTTAACAACAATACTAAACGAGAAAGATGGAGTCAATGGAGTCAAAAGTATTAGAACATTTAATATAGTGATTAAATGATTAAAACAGATTTTATAGCCTGATAATACTTGAAATTGAAAGTATCATACTGTAATATAGCTTTCAGCGATCTCGTAAAGCTTTAACCTGGGGTGATTTTTGTCCACAGGTAAATTTCTTCCAATGAAAACAATGCTTGGACCGCGATATGACGATAAAGTTCCTGAGGAGAACAGGTTTCACCCCAGCATGCTCTCCAACTATCTCAAGAGCTTAAAGGTGTGTGGAAAAAACATTTTTACACCATCAAGGGCTTTCGCCATTTTATGTTGTTGTGATCAAGTGCAGCCGCCATTTTTTGATATTTTTTGTTTTTCATTGTAATTTCTATTGAGGACGCCTTTTCGGCTGTTAAAAGCTTGTTGCAAACTTTATTTAGAAATACACTCGATAATAATTTCACACTGTTTTTAATATTTTTTTTTCTTTCAATAATTTCGGTTCATCAACAATACAAAATAAAAACAGGTTAAACATGGCTTGACGGATCTTTTGATCTCTCCTCAGGTGAAGATGGGTTTGTTGGTGGACCTGACGAATACTAATCGCTTCTATGATCGAGCCGATATTGAAAAAGAAGGAATAAAATATGTCAAGCTCGCCTGCAAAGGGTATGTACTCTGAGAACTAATGTGTTTTTTGTTTTTGTCCAGTTCTTCCTTATATTCACTACATTTGTTTCTTAGCTTTTCACAATCATCTACAATTCATAACCATTTAAATCTGTTTAAAATCACTCGAAACATTTTGTGTAGATTGATAATAATGTGTCATTATATGGAAGTGTCGCATGACAACAATCGGATTAGCAAATATGTTTCCATTATAAAAATCAAAGTGGTTTTAAAATCTTTTTGTTTCATTTTTATTGTCTCAATCTATCTCAACGTTTGTTTCAAAACTACAACTATCCTCATCTTTTTCCCTTTCCCTTCCGTTTCCTCGCCCTTCTTTTTCTTTCCCTCCCCTTATTTTTCCTCTTCTTCTTTCTGTTGTCTGCCTCTTCTTTTTCTTTCCCTCCCTTATCGTCTTTCCCTCCCCTTCGGTATCCTCCTATTCCACTTCTTTTTCTTTTTTTCCATCCCCTTCAAACCCACGCAAGCACATGGTGAACAGATGAGCTTCGAACCAACAACTTTCTAACCGGAGGGCCACAGTGCTACCCACTGCCCCATTGTGCTGCTCTTAAACAAATCTTTTTTTTAACCTTAATCAGTCATTTTCAAACGTTCTCATTGTGTCATACTTTATTGATGTTTTTCAATCTGTAGCTATATGTAACCAACTTACCACAGTCGTATAAAATTCACAATCAATTTCACCTCGGTATATATGCCATATACCTTTATCTTATAAACACATCGTACTTCACCTAAAATTGCTCTTTTTGTGTTGTTCAGTCACGGTGAATGCCCGACTGTGGAGAACACTCAGATGTTCATCAGGCTTTGTGAGCACTTCATAGAGAAGACGCCTACAGAGCTCATCGGTACGTTCACGGACACCGTCAGAGCACATCCTGCACGATGTGATGTCATAGCAGATACCTGCTCATGTCATGCAGATTCAAACCTTAAAACAATCATGTGCAACCAACATCTGTGCGACTAAAGAGAGATAAATATCTGTGTAAATGAACACGACAACGCTTGTTTAAATTTGCGAAAGTGCAAATGAGATTTTAAGCTCCCTCATCAATAAAAAGGGAGTTTTATGTAACACATCTGCATAGAGCCGGAATATATTTAATATTTAATACACTTTTATGCTGACCAAAGCGTTTTGGGGATTACTCGAGGCTTTTCTTTGCAGTTGGCCAGAAATAGAAAAATGCACTGCAAAGAAATGTCTGGTCATACATCTGCTGGACCTTTATTGAGGTAAATTATTTGCAATGCTTTAGTAAAAAAACAAAGGGAATGAATTTATATTTTTATTAAAACCCCACCATTATAATTCAATTTACACAGTACTATATATGAATCATCATAAACACGTTTTATGATGATAATTGTTTACATAAATAATGTGTATCGCCATTTCAAAGATATGAGAAAACAATCAGTGAACATATTATATTCTACCATTCACTGCACTCAACGACACTCCGAAAACTATAAAGTAAACATTTCATGTGGTTCACATTTATTGACATATACGTAATGTTAATAAATGTTAAAGGAGTTTAAAATAAATAGAATTTTTTTTTATTTGAATTAAACTTAAATTAAAGTCTTTCTTTTTTTTATTTAATCCTGTTTATGCAAGCCTTAAGGTATGTCTTCAATATTTCAAACATAGACTTTGTATTTAGACGTAGACTCAGTTGTATTTTGTGATCATGGAGTCCTTCTCGTCATCAGCCTGATGGAGGCGCTCCTGAGCTATAGATGTAGGTCACACATCCTACTGCTAAGTGACTAATCAATGTCATTGTTATCGCCACGGCAACTGTGTGAGTGACAAGTCAGAATCCTTAAGCATTTGATCTATTTATGAAGGCATCTGCTGTCACCACGGCAACTGTATGATTGAGTCAGTAGGGATCCGGAGCGTTGATCTGTTTAATTGTTGTTTTTACCATGACAACTGTTTGATTGACACTGGAGGTTCCTGCACACACAGGGCACAGTGCTAATGTTGCCTCATCTCCTGATCCTTTACAACTGACGAGTCTTCAGTGTGAATACTGCTGATTATTTGCCTATCGTGCTGTAATCAGACAAACATTTGCTTATAATATAGACCTGAAATAATAACTTATTATTTTCAACTTTAAAGGATTGCAATGACAGATTTTTGTATTATTAAAACAACTATTTTATATAATAGTCTATGGAGTATTTTGTGGTTTTCCTTAGCCTCATGCGCAGGAAATTCAGCCAAAGCACCGTGATTTTAATTGTATTTATTGTTTATTTATTGTTCTAAAAATAAACAATAAATATAATACTAATGTTTGCAGTGTTTTTTTTTTTTTTTGCAATTTCACTGGTTATCTGCTTAAGGCCATTGTCTTACCGAGTTGGCCTCAAATCACTCACCCACTGCAAAAATCCATTTTACTATTGTCATTGGTGGACAGTAACCAAGTAAATGTAATTCGTAACTGTACTTAAGTAGCTTTTTAAGTACCTGTACTTTACTTAAGTATTTTAATTTGGGGAGCCTTTTTATTTTAACTTCAATACATTTCAAAGTCAAATATCTTACTTTTTACTCAACTACATTTTGGGAAATCAGTCGTTCCTTTATATTAATGAGTGGATAAAAACTTTGCGTTATCTGGAGACTGTTGATCTACCGCTCTGATTCAAAATAAGCGCAAACGCAACGCCCCTAAAGGTGAAGCGCTTTCCTTTGGTCGATCCACGTTCATCTATTGGTTGTTGCTCGTTTTGAGTGACGCGTGATTGGCTGTCTTCGCTGTCACTCTGTTCAGGCGTTCAATCCGTGTTTCACACAACAAACTACTGAATGCTGCTCGCATTTTTTTGGTTGAGTCCTGTTAGCTAACAGATTTCAAAAGACGTTTAATTTACCTTTTAAATCTCTTTATCAGAGCCAGCCCTCGCTATAAGCGAACTTAGCGGCTGCTTAGGACCCCGCCACCGCTAGGGGGCCCCCACAATCCAATGTTTGAGTCATTTTGTTGCAAAGCGCGCTGTGTTTTTTTTATTTTTAGTCATGTACATTGGCTTTGTACGGAGCCCCTAAAGGGTCATGGCGGTAGGAGAAAAAAATGATGCTAGGGGAAAAAAAAACTATCAGGGTTGGAAGAAAAAAGGTTGGGCGAAAAAAACTACAGCGCCTACGGAGCCCCTAAAGGGTCATTTCATGTGTATCTACTTTTCTGGAGCAGTCTATGAAGCTGTGACTGATAAAATATCTTGACAACACTGGAATGTAACACATCCTTTCTCAATGGAGACTGTCGGCATGGGAGGAACACTTGTCACTCATAGCCATCAAAGCTTTGAATCAATTCCCTGCAGAAAGATTAAATTCATTCATGTGTAAAATGACTTCAATCCCCAACGCTCAAGAGAGGATGAATGGAGTTTATTACCAGGGAACTGAATTATTGTTGCATGTGTTTGGCATATTTTCTTTATTTGTAGGAGGGTGTGGGTATTAAAGTAGTCTCATGACTCGTGAAGGTCTGTGGGAGTGTGAAACTAGGTGTACCGGAGGAGAGCTTGAATTAGTCAGAATAAAATGGGCTTCAATTTTAAAAGAAATGTTAAACCTTGTAATTTCCCTGTATTTAATATTAAATAGATATTTAGAGGGGGTTTCTTACAATTTTCTGATTTATATGTTTTACAAATAATTACTTAATAAAAAAAACCTTGCGAAAGGTTGTTAGCGTAGCTTAGCATAGATCATTGAATCCAATTAGACCAGTAGCGTTTTAGGAAAAAAACTTCCTAATAACACAGTAATACCAGCGAAAAATATTGTCTATTAAAGGCTGAGCTTCTTGATTATTTAGGCAGAATGGACATAGTTTCTAACAATATCAGCGTAAAAAAATTTTATGATATATGCTACCATGTCATCGCTAAATTTGTTGACAAGTTTGTGTCCATTTAAAGCTGAACAATGTACGGTTGGTGCTATAGCTGGAGAATTCCATGCGTAAACCATTCCCGAAATAAAAACAGCGCTGTGTCTGCTCTGTGCTGGGCTCAGGAAATAAAAGCTCAGATAAAAGCAACATTTTTGTGAAATTTTGGCATCGTAGTCTAGAATAGGAGCTGAGAAGCACAAGGGAATTGAAGTCCAGTGTGAAGTTTCCACAGTCAGTAATGGTTTGGGGAATTCTAAAGCACTTTATGGTTCCAAACAAGCTTCGTGTTTGCTGTCTGGGGTTGTCTTTAGAAACGTTTATTTCTTGTTTTGTTTGTTTTTCATTTTTATTCAGCTACATTGGTTGTGTGCTTTAGGTCACTGTCCTGGTGGATGATGGATTGTCCTCCAAGCACTCACTCACTGCAAAAATAAATTCATTCTTCCGGTTGTTTAAATTTTATTTGAACACATTGGCTGTGTGCTTAGGGTCATTGTTCTGCTGAGCATTTATTTATTACCCCCTCCCTCCTCGGAGGGAACTGTACTGGTATCACATGCACTTTAGTGGAGATCTTTAGCGAGATGCCGAAAAACACAAAAAGTCATTAAAATTTATTTGAAAAGCTATAAACTGCGGTCCTGATCTGAGTGAAACGAGTAAATGATCCGCATCAAATCGCACGGTACAGGAGATTAGATACCCGCCCCCCCCCGATGTCCGCTCTTGAAGGTTTCTTCAGTGTTTTGAATTTAATGAGAACACTAGGACAGAAGAAAATGAAATGTTCTCATGGTGGCCCTTTCTGCTCGAAGGAAGCAAGACGTGTCTGATCGGCTTGTAGCTGATGTCCGCTCTCCGCTGACTTAGGAGTGGACCTCTTTGCTTATCGAACCTTTAAAAGCCCAGGGTTAGATGGTGTCCTAGCTCGTCTGGATGCTAGACTGGTCTGAAACATCTCCTGGGCAGCAAAGTTTGAAAAGGAAATGGTGAAATCTGATGAAATCTTTATTTTTCAAATGCCAGAGGAGATATTATCTCAGAAATGCTGAGAGGAGCGCTCCCCTGGAGACTTGGATAAGCTTGTTTGAAGATATGTTTGTTTGGACACAGCGTAGAGAGACGGGCGATGATCTTTGCGAAAGCCCTGTTATCAGAAACTTGTCTGCTGTCCTAACTTTATAAAAGACTTTGTTCTTTTGCTTTGAAAGGGCATCAGCAATAATAAAAACAAGCAGGAACGCATTGATCTACTACACAGAATTTGTATTTCTGGTGCTTTCTAAATCACTTCAGTAGAAGAATGTTAAATTCAATTGCTGTACCCGACCTGATGCATTTCTATGATTTATGATTCCAGTCTTTTCACTATTGAACATTGTGTTTGGAATAGAAACATTATATCGTCAACATGGAAAAACACCTCTGAAACGATTCCTTTAACCTTTCTCCGACTGTCACGAGGGGTTCTCGTCAGCCTGCACTCAATTACAGTTTACCAGAAGTAAATGTCAGACATTTTTAGAGCTTACCTGGAATAAACGCTTCATGAGTCAACTCCCTTTGTTTACAGTTCACAATGATACTAGTACCAAAACCCATCTGTGTCGCGAAACAAATTACAAAACTCTGTTACAAACGTTGCTCCTAGTTGCCAAGTCCCACATTTGGTAGAGAGGCTCATCTAGCCTCAAATGTTTAGTTGCTATGGAGAAGTCGTCACCTATTATGTGAATATGAAAAGAATAAACCGCCCATTGTTTCTCTTATTTTCTTGAGCTGAGAAATGCCGAATTGGTTGCTATGGCAAACAGTTTGGTTGCTATGAAGGTCATCGAAAATATAATGTTCCCTGTTTATAAACCAACCCTGAATTTTCCAAAGCTGACGGAGTTCTAAGAATTTGGTTGCTAGGGTGAACAGTTTAGTTGCTAGGGAGTGGTCAGTGATGTCATAAAGATTTTTTTTACAAGCAAACCCCCATTTCTCTGTGATGCTTCATCTTGAAGATATTTTGAGGCCCTTTCCTGTTCATTCTCAGTGACCATAAGTCAATGGTGACATTTGACCCCCCCTCCCCCCTTCCCCCAAGTTTGGGTAGTTAGAAGTTTCTATGAGTTTCTTTTAAGTCAGTGGAGCATTGTCCCGATTCACTTTGCACATTTTTACAAAAATAAACCATAATTTTATTTTACTGAAAGCGTTTACAGCATTTTTCACACCTGCCTTAAGTTTTTCACAATAATACATTTATAATTTTTGCACACAATCCCTTTATTTGGGATAATCATTAACAGCCGGAGGTTAGTAACTCTAACAAAATGGAGCAGCTTCCATCGTCTGTTCCTGCTTCATCATTCCAGAAGCGCACAGACTGCCAAACATCATCATCATATTGATTTCACAACCTCCTGCATGTCCAGGAATGATTGCTTTGGCTCGTGAGCGCTTGGCAAGTGTGTGTTTCAGCTGCTCTTTCTGTCTCCGCAGGTGTCCACTGCACGCACGGGTTCAATCGTACCGGCTTTTTAATATCTGCCTACCTGGTGGAGAAAATGGACTGGAGGTGAGAACACACGCTCATGCAAGCAAGTGCACTTCCACGTACGCATCTGATGAAATGTTCCTGGAGCATTTCCCACAAGATACATGACCTACACTCAAGAACAGAGACTTATCTAATGCTAAAGATAAGCACCCCTTTCTCTGCAGGCTGCTTGCAGAACTTCAAATACAATTAGTTTTGCATGGACTACTATTTTTTTTTTCCTTTTACATCGTCTTAAGGCACCAATGCATTTTAAAAATAAAACACAATAGAAATAGTAGTTGCTGAATCAGTATCTGCTGAATTAGCTCTGGATCCAGTGAGCTGTGACATTGCCGTCAACCGAAAAAGCCTCTGTGCTCGGCACAGAAAGTAAAAATGCAAACTTATGGTTGAGATGGCTTTCAGCAACACTGCGCTAAAAATTGCTCATAAATATTAACGATTCTTTAACCACATCAAAAATGAACTTTAGGAAGGAGAACCTGGGAATTAAAATGAAGGGAGGTGCTCTTTGTGGATAAACTATGTATAGTGCGGTTAATAAGTATTTGATCTCCCGGCTGTTTTGCAGGTTTTCCTACTGGGAAATTCTGGAGGGGTCTACATTTGTCAGTATAGATCCAGGGTCACCAACCTTTTTGAAACCAAGAGCTACTCCCTGGGCACTGATTAATGCAAAGGGCTACCACTCTGAGACCCTCTCCTGAATTTATTAATAATTAAGGATTTTCATCTCTGCAAAGATGATGATCATGTTTTTCAAGTATTTCTCACAATGAATATCAACAATAATTACCAAGGTAGTAAACAGATAAATATTTATATGCAACACTTTATATTTATATTTTGTCTTAGTACAAGTATTTTTTTTTAAATTGAAAAAATATATAAGTTCAAAACACTTTAAAAGATCACTTCTACAACAGTCCAAGGAAATCACAATATCCAATGTACAAATAATAAATCATATAAATACAAAAAGTGAGCTAAGGTTATTTTATTTTTTTACATTGTTAACATATTAACATAAACAATTTTTACATTTTATAAACACATTGAACTGGACACCAAATCTGGTATCTGTTTCTTTCAGTTACTGGGAAGCCTGGAATTGTGTGCGGTTTACCAGTATGTTGTGCTCTAAGTAAATTTTGCAGATGTACATCTCCACAACTCGCTGCTTTTTCTGCATTCAGTGCGCGGCTCTGTGGATAGTTAGTAGCTTGTGTGGCACATCGTGAAATGTCTCTCCACATTGTGCCGCTTGGCCTTCATCGTCACAGTTGTCGCGCAAATGAGACAAACACACGCTCCTTCCACAGAGAAAAAAAACTTTCGCATTCATCGTGAAAATGAAATGTTAACGTTCGTAGCCCGTTATAATATAGATAATTATATTATCGTATAAGATAACGTTTCATTTTCAAAAGTGTACAAGGAAAAGGATCTAAAAGCATCTAATACAGTGTATTAATAAAACGTAACGTTGTTTATCAGATCACATTCCTTCTCTGGCATTTGGTAGAAAGGCCACTTTTGTAAGCGTTGAATGAAGGAATCCCCTCGCTGACATTTTCACGGTTGAACTATGGTTCATGTCGTACCACACACAACTCTTATAAAGAAGCAGACTTTAAAGACAAACCCACACAGAGGCACAAAAAGAAAACTGTTCTTTCCTTTTTCTTTCAGCTCATGAGGTGAGTACAAAACTGTACACCCTACAAGATTGTCCAAAACTCTGGATTTTCTTGAAGTTCAGAGACATCAGTGAAGAAAATCATAGCAAAATGATAAAACAGATCAAAGTCAGGTCAATTCTATTTTCTTATAGATGCTCTGATTCATTCTTTCAGATTCTAAATCGTGTGTATATTTGACATCAGAAAACACTGTTGACGTTTCTCCCACCAGCACAAGCTAAAAGTCGTTGCTAAGTCTCTTAAGTCCTGGAGTTGTAATCTATAAATGGAAAAGCCAGGAACAGCAGTCGGTCTTTCTCAGGGCCATCTTCTGAAATTTCAATGAGAGCGCATTAATAAAACATGCATCAAAGTCAAGACTTTGCTTCTGTCACCTGCGGTCAATGTTCGAGACGCTACATCCACAGGCTCATGGGAAGGAGGACAGCAGAGCAGAATACAGAGTAGGGAGGGTGGTGAATATAATCAGAATAAACTCAGTTTGTTATTCAATGTTTTCCTGTCTGACTGGAAGAATTTGTGAAGACAGTTAGACTTATGAATATTAATTAAGTTGCTATACGATTTCTTGTTTGATTGGCTCACTGTCAGAATTCAGGAACACAGATAAACTAATGAATATTAATTAGGCTATTATATGACTTCTTGTCTGATTGGCTGACTTGGAAAATTCATGAAGACAGAAGTACTCATGAATATTAATTACTCTTATGTGAATTCTCTTTTGATTGGCTGACTGGTAGAATTAATGAAGACTGGTGTAATCATTAATTAGGTTATATTTTATGGGTGGAGCCTAAAACCTTTAACTGGTTTCTAATACATTTTAATTTGAATCATTTTTTGTATATTACTATTATAATTTAAACAAAACAATGTAAAGAACTCCTTTGGGACGTAAAAAAGGATTTTATTTTTATTTTTTCATTTGTTGCCAGGTGAAACATGTAAGCGTTAGTAAATAATCAGTATAAACAATTTATCCATTACTAGGTATTTATATGATTTAGATAAATCAAGGTGCTGTCTTTTTTTGTCTTTAACAGGAAGTTTATTTACAAGTGCACATATTAATCTTGTGATTTTAAAAAATGTTGTATTTATTATTATTTTTTTTAATGATTTTTTTTTATTTGTGAAGCTGTAAGGAACGTCCATAAATGACTAGTTTCATTCCAATAAATTCGGTGTTTGACTTATTTTTTTACAGAATGTTTTACAAACGAGGTCACTCTCCCTCTCTCTACCCTGCGTAAGCTCTTTCTGAATATTCTCCACTCTGATTTTCTGCAGTAATTTCACACTTGTAAAATGATGAAATGAGATAAGACCCAACTAGGTCAGAGATTAGAACAGAGAGCAACATATGGTTTGCAAAAGAGAATGAAGATGATTTAAAATAACACTGCTGAAACAAGCTGCAATTTATTTTGTTCAGGTGGTGGTGTGTAAAACCGAGCTTATCAACGCCACACATCTCTTTCCTCAGAGACACACTCTGGGATTGATAAATAGAAGTACAGATAAAAATATTTAATTGTTTCTCATAAGATCATGAAGAACAAGTGAAGGTAAATGGATCTGATGCTGGATCTGACCTTTTTAATAACATTTTCTAAATCAAATGTATGATGAATTTACACATATTACCAATTTAAAGACTCACAACACCCCTGAGTTTTGAAAAACTCAAGGAAAAGGGGCGTGGTCAGTTGTGAAATATTCAGATTCCAAAAAGCGGATTTGCATAAAGGACCGCTGATTTTCTCTTCCTGTTCAATTAACATATGTGCTTCAGAGAGCAGCGTCGAAGAGAAGGATGCTCAGACGCTTCTCCGCAGTCTTGGCTAATCATTCTAAGTAGTAGGAGATGAGATCGGATCAAAAAAAGGCAAAATATCACACTTAATTTCTGTCTGTTTACTATCATTAATGAAAGGATGACTGCGTACCCATCAACAATCAAAAAGTGATCCAGTTTGAACTCAGATTCTCGCAAGTGTTCCATTTGTTGCGTACAAATGGAAACAATATTTATTTATATATATATAATATTTCTAAAACAAGCTTGAATTTCAAGCAGACCACGTGACGTTGCATTGTCTTGTGACTTATATTTCGAGCACTGCAATGGAAGATTGCTTTCAATACAGGAAGTTCCAAAATGATAAACTAATTGTTTTTTTACAGTCTTTGGGTTAATATCTCCAAAAAAAGTGTTCTAAGGTGTTAATTAGTGCCCATATTTTCATATTGTTTTTGAATAATTTCACAAAAGAAACTGAATTTCACATTAGTGTAGAATACCCAAGAACCATTGTGTCAGGGTGATCGGGGCAAGTGTGGACATTTATAAAAATAAATAAATAAAAAGATAAATAAAAAATGTGTTCAGCTTAATGTATTATTGATGGTTGTTTCTGTATGGTTCAGTTCACGCTTGTGTTGTATCAGATTTTGGTTTGGATCATTATTTTTTTGTCCTGCAGCTGAAAGCCGTCGTACCGTGATTCAAAAGCATGTTTTTCTCTCAAGTTTCTTGTGTGTTTTTAAAGACGGAGTAGATTTTCTGATCGATATTTGATCATGTTCGTCACGCTATAATGTTGTTGTTGGTATAATCATGGACTTTTCTTTGAAAGCACTGCAGATATTCATCTGTTTGATGTGGAGACCCCTTGGGCTTGCTTTCTTTCGTTTTTCTGAAATGATTTTAGAATCATTGTAAGTGCATTATATTAATAATTCTGTTTATTTATGCCATCTTTGATTCTCAGTCTAGTTCAATAATTCAGCAGAACTCTTCATATCTTGCTTCTCATGTTTATGCTATTGTTTTGAAATAAATCTTTTATTAATTTATAAATACACACCTTATACACGCACTCAAAACTGCCTTATTCTTCATGGCATAGATTCAACAAGGTACTGGAAACATCTCTATGTTTGTTTTTCAGTGTGGAGGCAGCAGTGGCTGCATTCGCCCAGGCTCGTCCTCCGGGCATCTACAAGGGCGACTATCTGAAGGAGCTCTTCCGTCGATATGGAGATGTAGAGGATGCACCGGCTGCTCCTTCTCTGCCAGACTGGTGCTTTGATGAGGAAGAGGAGGAAGATGATGATGGAGAGGAGCAGCAGGGGACTGGCTCATCCACGGGCACAGAGCCTGGATCCTCACACTTCAGTCAGGGCAAGAAGAAGAAGGAACGACTGAAGCTGGTGAGGCAAAGCAATAGTTTACCCATAAATTAACAAGAAGAAATGTACCCCAAGTTTGGTGTCATTATACACAAAAAAAGTGTTGTGGCGTTCTGGTGTTGGCAAGCCGCAACGGTTTACTTAAATAAACTTTAGTTCCAGAACTTTTTTAGTATATATCGTTGACAATGTGGAAATGATTTCAAATAGACTCCTCTTGAGCCGAAGAATCAGGCGGAAAATATTTTGTTTGAATAACTTACGATTGAAAAGTTAAACTTGGAGTAGGTTTAGAGTAGAACACAGTTTTGGTCTGGTGAATTGTCCTTCACGAGCAAGAGGCTCTATGGGATGTCTTCCATGACAGAAACAAAAGAGAAATATAACTGCAAGCAGTAATACCGGGACAAAATTTAAGAATCTTAAGCTGGTGGATTAGTGGACAGGCAAATTAACGCATTTCCATTGATTTCCAAGTTTTTTAGCACTATTACATAGTTTATAAACTTTAACCTTAAGGTGGTGCTGTTGGCAGCTATTTTGAGGGGTCAACCTTGTACTGACTCACTGAGAAAAAGCCATTTTGTATATCACCTAGGGGGAATTTTATACCACTAGGGGGCAATGTGTTGAATCTCGGCAGGCAACCTCAGATGTTTGTTATAACGTCCACCAAGTTTGGTTTTGATTTACTTAAGCGTCACTGAGATATAACCTTATGACCATTTTGGAAATTTGTTGCGTTATAATTATTCATGCCGCATTTCTAAACGCTTTGTTGCAAACTCCATAAGTTTCATCCAACATCGTTGGAGCTTGGTCTGGAATGCCTTTTGTGAAAATTGAATAATCAGAATTAGCCTGAATTTACTTTGTAGAGCTTAAAAAAAGCTGTTCAAAAAGCATAAACACAAGTGTACATGTGAATTTGTGGTGGCGCTATAGAGTTTGAGTTAGACGGTTGAGATTGGACCAGATTACTCATAATGGCCAACTGTATCAGTGTGCCAAATTTCAACTTCAATGGCTGCAGAAGAAATAAACAAAACAATAGGTTCCTGCACAGCTCCACTGTTTGGCCCCTAGTAATAATAACCAGAACAGAAACCAGTCTGCGCCTTTGCAGCTTCTCTGCTTGTCCTATGAAAGTATTACTGGGTGAATATTTTTTCATGAATGCATTTAGAGGAACCATTGTAGAGTTTCTGAGCCTGGTTCCAGAGACCTGTACTGTGCTTGGGCAGTTATGGTAAAAAGGACCCTAAGGATTGTAAGAGTTTTTAACGAACTGCCCCTTTATTACTCATTTTTGCTCATTAAGTCTTCATCTTCTGGGAATGTTTGAGCTTTGGTACAACTGTGATGTTAATGAGGCTCTTAACTCGCTGCATAATCAGCTGTAAATGTGCTGGTGGAAGTGTGTGATGAAGCGTTCAGCTCGGTGAAGTGTGTGTGTGCGTCTCTCTGTGTTTCGCTGGGTGTCAGGACGCTGTGTTTCTGGAGGGTGTCTCCGTCAAAGGAGTCTCTCAAGTCACGACACAACCGAAGCTCGGCGACATCCAGAGGAAGTGCCAGAAGTTCTCGGAGTGGGAAAAGTGAGTTTGTTTCTGTCTGTGTCTGTACGCCGCTCCTCTGACCCCATGTGACCTATAGATTAATAATTAAAAACCATTCGATGTTGAGGAGGGTTAAAGTGTTGGTCACAAATAGATTTGAATATTTAATTTCTTTTCCAAGTCCAGAGAAGGACACTGATGTTTTTTATTATTTATGAGGGATTATCCATAAGCCTTTGAACACCTGAGACTTTTGGG
This sequence comes from Danionella cerebrum, assembly GCA_007224835.1. Taxonomy (NCBI): domain Eukaryota; kingdom Metazoa; phylum Chordata; class Actinopteri; order Cypriniformes; family Danionidae; genus Danionella; species Danionella cerebrum. The sequence goes on along the minus strand of SRMA01027142.1, from coordinate 617,163 downwards.
GATACCCAAATAAGTTACCTGACCCATAGCATGTTCCAAACATATGTACATTTTATTTCTTATTTTCTCTTTCCCAGGTTCTTTGAACCATATAGCAGGCATTGAATATAAAACAGGGTGATATTTGTCTCCTTTTAGAGAATATTTATATTTAATCCACATTCTTTTTCTTAAAAGGTTTTTTTTTTGTAAACACTTATTTACATGGTTGTCCAATTATTGGATTAAGGATTTTCTAGCTTTAGCACTTTTCTCTAATTCACCAACTGTTTAAATATTAATAATAACATCATGTAAGGATGAAGTTTTGACGTTCGAACTGACTACCTTCTAACTGGAAGGCCACAGTGCTAACCACTGCGCCACTACCCTTGATGAAATTAATAAAAAAAATTACTTAAAAAAGGGAATAGTCTATAAATGCTTGTTAAGGATTTCTAATAAAGTTTTCTCTTGCTTTCTCTGAATCATTAACCGAAATTACGTTACCACGGATACCAGTGTAGGGCGTTAATCTAAACACTGAATAAACCATAGACTGTAAATATGGATCCTTGGGTAGTTGGGTAATTTGAGGCCAATTAGGGGCTGACATGACGGCAAGCAGGCGTCTGCACATGCTCAGAGGCGAAAAATCATTCACTTTCTGGGCTTATTTTATTTATAAACAGTAGCTGTGTTCCAAGGTGTCACGTACGTCATCTTACCTGGAGCTTTGTGTTTATATAAAAAAATGTCAACACCCGCCAGCCAATCAGAACCAGTTCTAGTTTCTGCCAGGTGATGCAGCAACATCCACTGTTGTTGCACCTCTATTGGGTCGAGACAATCAGTTTTCATCTTTAGGACGGGCCCGGAGCAAAGCAGGCGTTTCCAGTTGTCATTTAATTGTTTCCAGAGCTGTATTGAAGCTAATAATTCACAGCCACCATGATTAATTACTCTGATTGATTCTTGGGGATCTGTTCAAATAAACTAGTCGTCTCCATGATTTCACGTGTGCTGATGTGTTTGTCAGATCTGGTTTTCCTGGAGCTCAGCCCGTCTCGATGGACCGCAGGAACATCCGCTTGCTGGAGCACAACGCTTACAAAGTGAGCTGGAAAGCAGACGGCACACGGTGAGCTCAAACACGTTGTTAAATCACAAGATGAACACTGTTTGAGTATTTAAGTAGCAGCAGGCTCCGAGGAATCGATGTGTTTGGAGTAGAACGAGGTTGATGCCATAACATTTTTACGGGATCTCAGTCCATTAGAGACATTTTATTAACCACTTATGTAGCATTAAACGGGTCCCAAAAGAATGGCGAGGGACCTCGAGTGAGTTCCAAATGCTCAGTTCAGACAATCTGTTACAGAATCATCACAATTTCTTCTGATGATTTCTAGGAAGTCCTTGGGTTTATTTCGTTATGTTTTCTTTTAGAGGAGATAAAACATACAATGCATTAAAAATCTAGATTTAACTAAACAGACTTTATCAAGTGTCACACATTTAAAAAGAACTATCATTGTAGATGTTTGGAGTTTAAAAACAATTGAATGTGTGCAACGTTTACATAAGAATTGGGAAGTAAGGGAAATGTTAGGATTATAAGCAAGTGTAGATCTTACTTTAGCACTTAATGCTAAAATAACTACAAAGATATTTAATGACAAAATTATTAACAAATTTTAACAGCGCATGATGGATTTTTACATTATTTCTTGTAGTTTCTTCACGGGGAATTCTGATTTCTTGTAGTTGCTTAAATAAAACACTATATCTTTATTTTATTTTGAACAGGGGAAATACAGCTTTTACCTACTTTTACAGAGATTCGCAAAATGTATACACACCAGAATTGCTGCACTCTTTCTAGAGTAACGTATATAACACATTTTATAATAGTCTCACGAAACCAAAACATACAAACAAGAAAGAAAAGAAAATACAACAACTTTAAACAAAATGATTCCCCCTGTTTTGGCGCGTGGTTATCCTCTCTTAAATAATTGTTATAAAGTTATTTTATTGAAATCGGTATTGCTCTTTGTGAGACGTTCAAAATATTACTGATTTTAAAAAGAATATAACCTGCTAACGTCAATATTATTAGCACACTTAAGAAAGGATTAGCTTCAAAACAAACCATTGTTATACAATGACTTGCTAATGTCACCTAATTTGCATAGTTAACCTAATTAATCTGGTTAAGCATTTAAATTGCCCTTTAAACTGAGGATTAATGTCTTGCAAAGTCTTGTAAAATAATATGAACTACCATCGTGATAAAGATTTTTTTTCTAATTTTATCAAAATAATTGTTAATGCTCACACAGATGGAGAAGGAAATGCGCATAACACAAATAGCGAAGTGGTTTCAGGGAGAAGCATTATTTAGTCGTTTAAAGAGACCAACACAGTGGAGGACCTGGGGGGTATTCCAGAAACCAGGTTATGTGACATACCTGGGTATGTTTAAGGGTAAGTTCGTGGATAACCTCAACTTTCGGTTCCAAAAACGGAGGTAACTTTCTGGGTATGTATGTAACCATAGCAACTGACTCTCTGAAGATAACCTGCTCGGGAGCAGGTTATGTTTCAGTGTAACTTCGTTTCAGAAGGTTGGTGAGCATGGCGTGCCCTTTTGATGAGGATCCTGTGGACGTAGAAGCACAAATTATACGAGGTTTTTTTCGTCGGGAGAGGGTTATAAGACCACGTATTGATGTGTTTGCATACCCTAATGAATATTTGAAAGAGCGTTATCGTTTTTCAAAAGATTCGTTAGTTTATTTAACACGTCTTTTAAAACCGCATATCGCGAATGTGACAAACCGCAGTTCTGCGCTTAGCACAGAAAACATTCTGTGCATAGCACTTAGGTTTTTTGCGTCTGGACATTTTTTGTACAGTGTGTGTAGAGCCGTTCGTACAGTATGTCTGGCACTTAAACAGTTCTTACCCACGTTTGTACAGTTCCCTGGCCATAAACCCCTGCTTGTTATTAAAGACGAATTCCACAGAGTGGCAGGTTTGTCCTTTGTAGTAAAATCTATGACGCATATTTAATATTTAGTCATATTATGTATATCTATATATGTATTAATTATTTTCGTAGTGATATAACATATTTAAAGGCTGTATAAGTCATACTTCATTATTTTGTATTATAATAAAACGGGAGCCAATACCAAATTTGTAATTTAATACACTCACGCATTTACTCTGTCCGTTATTTTTTGCCAAGCCAACTCTCTTGCTTTAGCTGATGCAGCTGTATTGCTTCTTTTTAATATTATTGGCTTAAACTCCTCATAAGCGTGCATTAAAACCTTCAACTCCGCCTCTGTGAAATACGCCGCTCTCTTTTTTTCGCTTTGACTTTCCATGGTGACTCGTGAAATCGGCGATCCATTGAAAATGTCTTTATATATGCACCGTGCACGCGCATTAACTCTGGGTAACCAGTTGGAGGTTGATTAAACTTACTCTTCTCAGGTGTTTTGGAACCGACATACTCATGGTATGCCTGTTTGGGGTAAATCAACCCAGAGATTATGATTTATCATATGGTAAGTTAACCAAGCTTTCTGGAATACCCCCCAGACTGGCAGAGGCACGAAGCAAAGGAAAAACTTTGGAAATTAAATTGATGGGTTTCTAAAGACCCAAGACACCAGTGAAGGACTGAACCAAATCTAGAAACGATGTCTCAATGATGGCACTCCCCAGACCCGGCAGAGCAATGTACTAAAGAAAGACTCCTCTCCTCCTTAGCCAGAATGGAGTTCTCTAACAACCACCTTATGAACAAAAATGGAGCATTTTTTGGTCGTAGAGAAATTGCCTATGTTTGAAGAAAGAAGGGAAGGTCGTTGAACCCTAAGAACAGTGTTCCTGCAGTGAAGCATGGTGATGTGAGTGTAATGCTTTGGGGGTGTGCTGGGAATCTTATCAGTGTTGATGAAAATATAAAAAAGAGTACTTTAAGGAGGATTCGTTGTTTAAAAATATCTAGTTAAGCTCGTAACCTTTCCCTTAAATGGGAGTACATACATCAAAAAATGAAGCAGTAGTACATTTAGAAACTTTCAAAGCAGCTTTGTCATACCTCCCACTTTAGGATTTCATTTCAATTGAAAAGGAAAAGAAAGTAACACAATTAGAACCCCTTTTGGTGAAGTGTACAAAGTTTCTTTTATGTCGGAACTATCTCTTTAGTGCTCTGATGCTGCATCTACGGTGAAATATTGGACTGTGGTGCGTGTGAGGGCCATTTAATGATGTCTGGGTCAGTGTTTGGCAGCGGGGCTTGAGCTTGTCAGCTGTAATGATCTGCTTCACTCCCGCTGACTCATGCTCTTAAACTAGAACATCATTAAAACACTCATCCAGGAGCAGGGTCTGCTCAGAAGCTCCATGATTGGCTCCTCATTGGATATATCGGGTCCATGCGGCACCGGTGGAAGGGTTTCATGCGTCACACGGATGCAGACTGAGCTTTAGGTTCTTGAATGAGAAGATTCCAGATGAGTCTGATCTCTTTAGCTGGAGATCTTTGCCTCAACAAGCCCATTATTCTGAGCACCGGCCAATCAGTGTGTGTCCGGTACCAATAATCGCCAATCCAAAACAGATTAGGGCAAAGACGATGGCGCACTCATGAGGGGTTGAACGTTTATTCTGCACCAAGAATTTGCTTCAACCCTAAAGTACTTTGGAGTTTGTTTTAATAGCACTGTTGACAACAAAAGAAATGTGCACAACTGTGATTTTGACAAACTACACGTCGCAGGTTCAAATTAAAGAGTCCAGGGAAACAAAACCACACAAAAAAACAACTCCAGGGACAAAAATCAAAAGCGTTGAGTCGAAATAAACACATTTAAATAAATAAAAGCATAAACAAAATGAAAATTGTATCTCTCCTAAAACTTTTGCACTATTCCAAGCACTTTTTGTTCTATTGAACTTTGAAAAGCTCAAGCCATATCACAGGTCTTGTACTTCCAATGGGTTATCCCTTCTTTTCACCCCTAGATGACACTAATTTCACCGATTTGGGGTCTGTAGTTTTCTCACAATTTAATTTGAATTCCCTTCCAAATTATGTGTCATAACTCATGGAATTTTTATTTAAAACCAAAAATAAATAACTAATAAAAGATTTTAGTAAAAATGAAACAATTGCTGAGTCGCGTCATTCGTGCTTAATTCAGAACAGATGCTGTGATTGGCAAATGCACCAGTGCGTTTTGCATAAAATTTTTTGACCAAATCATCTTTTTTTTTTTTTTTTTTACATCGATAGGGGAGTGAAACAGGAAATAAAGCGGGAGAGAGTGGGGACTGATTGCAAAGAACACAGGATTGGGAATGGAACCTTTGCCCTGGACAACTGCTCCACGGGACCCTGTGCGAAACTGGGGTTTAAAGAGATCCATAGAGTCGTGTTTTGATTGGATTTGATTTTTGAGCCGAGTGTAGAGCTAGACCCAAGTGGACCAACACTAGCAGATCCGCCTGAATCATTACTGGTCTCTCCTCCAGATCTAACCTGTAAACCTCGTGATGCTTTGTGGGACGGACCTGCACAAATGCATACGAGACGACAGTGGTGCAGCTTTTATTTAATTTACTAACATTAAATAGCAACATACATTAGGAGCTGCTCCTGTGTTGAAGATAATCAGCGTGACTCAGACAAACTGGGATCATTACAGTTTGATCTAAACCATGTAACGCTGAATGTTCTTGCAAGTGGCTGAGCGGACTCTTGAGTTTTCTTCTCGACAGCCATGTTAATTTGATTTAACACTCTCTAAAGGGGTTGATCTGTATCGTGCATTTGGTAATTCACCAAGGTTCGTCTGTAAACGAGTCTAGGGATCATTGTTAATTCTGCAAGAGTTCTTAATTCTTTTTGATTACGAAGCATCTCACGTGGATCTTCTAGGCTGGAAGTTTGTTTGAAAACACCAATCCCTGCTGTGCTTCTTCTCAGAACCCCATCTGACCCTCTTTGCTTTCTTTAATTACACTGTTAATCATCATTTTTAGTTGAAGGAATGATTGCTGCTCATCGTCTCCTGTCGTGTCTCTAGGACACAGGTTCCCAGACAGAATGTCTGTGTTCTCTAGCTGATTTCTGCTCAATAATTCGAGAGGAGCTGCTAAATCACTGCAGACTCCTGTCTGAAACATATTCCTACAGATTCTGCAACTCAAACCTCAGTTATGGCCGATGTTATTGTTTCTCATACAATATAGCTTTGAGAGTGCTGTATTTTTCTTTTTGTAACACTTTTTGCCAATACCTGGAAAATAGTGGTTTTTAACCTTTTGTTTTCATTAAAAATATCTTTTTTTTTCTCAGTTTCTTCCAAAAATGTTTGTTTTTTACGATTATCAACATTCTTCAAATCTCTCATTGTGTTGAGAAAATGCGCATTTAGAGACACTGAAGTCGGAAAATGGTGCGTACAATTATTTTTGTGTGAATAGCGCATAACATTTAATTTTTTTGTGGTTTACATTTTTCAGTATATTCTGCACTTTCAACTCGACTCCACATTCAATACTCAGTGTGAACATCTGATTATTAAAAACCCAGTGCTGTACGAGAAACCGGCTTTAAAATAGTTGTTAGTCAAGAGTGAATTCCAAGTTTGATGATGATTGATCTGAGGGTAGAGCTAAGCAGCTGTGTTTTCTATTGTTCAGAAAACTAAGTGGACCTACACTCGCATATTACACAATGATCCTCCAGATCCAGAAAGACTTTGGAGCAAAGACCCTGTGCTTTTTTACTCTGCAAAGATACTTCAGAAATGGTTTAAAGAAACCTCTGAATAATTGAATAGGGAATGAGACAATAATTCAGTTGTTTTGTTTTGTCCGCCTTACCTTGCTTGGAGGAGGAATAATGCTGCATACAAACCCAGGAATCCCCAGGGTCAAGCATGGTGGAGGAAACACGATGCTCAGGGGGTGTCCAAGGAGTTCCCCAAGGATTTTCTGGATTATATTGTTGTTATTCTCTCAATATTTGCCCTTGGAAAATATATAAATATATTTAATGTCAATAGATTTTCCATGTGTCTGGGTTTCAAGTTTTCCTTCAATGGGATAATTACTTTAGTCAGATTCATCAATTGTATTTCATCTTTAATCAAGAGATACTTTTTTTCAGTATGGCTAACATGCATTTGTTTTTGTTGTAATCGTTAATTACCAGTATGCCTTTCATGACTTCGTTCACATACATTCACCATGTATTTTATGATTTAGATTGTGAACTACGTTGCGAGAGGAAGTAAATCTGGTGTTCTGCTTTGGCTGTTTTGCAGGTACATGATGTTGATAGATGGACAAAACCAGGTTCATATGATCGACAGAGACAACTCCGTGTTTCACATCGAAAACCTCGAGTTTCCTTTTCGGAAGGATCTTCGTGTCCACCTTTCCAACACACTTCTGGACGGGGTGCGTTCGTTTTTAGCAAAACCTAATTATCAGGGGGGGCTTATTTCAATTGTTTGAATTGCAATTGTTCTGATTTCTTGGACATTTTCCAATGATCCTGACCAAAAGTTTACACACCCTGGTGATTTTGGCCTGATAACATGCACAAAAACTGATACAGAAGCGTTCGAGCAGCTTGGGAAGGTAACCATCCTCACCTCAACCTGTTTGCTTGGAATCAACGTTTCTGAGTGTCTGGCTCCTGATAGACCCCCGATTGTTCCATCCAGTAGTGTGAAAAAGCTGTCGAAGATCTACGAGAAAAGGGAGTAGAACTGTATAAAACAGAAAAGGGATCGCAATATGAAGATAAATGCAATACTTGATGAAAAACGTAACATAACAAAGCCATTACTACACAAAAACCACAAAGTAGCTGCTTACAATACACCAAACAGCTCAGAGACAAGCTCCAAACTTCTGTCCACAACAATAAACTTTACATTTGGAGAGAAGTCAACATGAACGGAACACCATTTCCACGGTGAAGCACGGAAGCAGGTAAATGATGTTCTGGGGATGTTTGAGCCCCGAGGCACAGGAAACATAGTCAGAATCGATGGAAGATAAAAGCTGCATGTTCTAAAGGATCCCGGAGGAAAATGTGCTTCATCAGCCCAGAAGCTGCGCATGGGACGTTACTGAACATTCCACCACCACAATGATCCAAAACACAAGGCCACGCCCACTCCCGATTGGTGAAGGTTCTGGAGTGGATCTCAGTCTCCTGACCTCAATATCATTGAAGATCTCTGGAAAGAACTCGAATGTTTTGTTCATGAAAGAATTTACAAGAGCTGGAGGCTTTTTGTCAAGAAGAATGTTCTGCTTTACCAACAGAGAAGATAAAGAACCTCATCCACAACTACCTCAAGAGACTTCAGGCTGTCGTTGAGGTTAAAGGGGGGAGCTGTAAACGTTTGGTCAGGGTTGTTTGTAAAGTTTCTGTTGTCGTTACGATTTAAAAAGAGTAAAAACAGTTATTTGACAATCAACGGCTTCACCAAACCAGTGGGGTGTTGAGGGGAAAGTGGGGAGAATACTTTCATGTTATCATTCAGATCCATAGATAACAATGTTTTTGTCTTATTTTAGTTTTGTAACTGGAATAAAAGCAATGTGTACAATTTCCCAAATATAAAAAAGGCCAAGAAATCATGACCTCTTCTTCGAATACCCTTTGGGAGATGTCCATTGAGACACCCTCAAGATTCCTGGTAAAGTTAGTAGAGCTAAATGTGATAAAAAGCAATAATAGAAGCAATAAAACCCTTTCATCATGAAACATGTAACAAACCACGAGGAGATAAAGGAGCCAGACATTAAATTCATCGAATACTGGAGCTACAAGAGGATTGAAAACATTCGTGAACGCATTTGTTTGGCTTTGCATACGTTTCCATGGATATCGTGGTGTGTGTCCATCTGTTTTAAAGCTGAAGTTTAGCCGATGCTGCAGAGCCGAGCTGTAACCTCTTGTGCAGTTGACCCGAGGGCGAGGAAATGAAAAGGAGAGCAAGGAGTAAAAAGAAAGAGCCTGGTCTTCTGATGCATGAAGTGTGATGCTGTCACGGCAGTCGCTCAGAATACGCAATGAGCCCCAGAAAGTCTGCGTTTCCTATCAGACTAGTAAGAATGAATGAAATAGCAGGATAATAAATAAGTAATAAAGAGATATAGGGTCGAGGAAAACAAACACGGGAGATATCAAAACTCTCACAATGACTTGAGCTGATAGTTGAAGACAGAGAGGCTAATTTTAGTGTTTGCTTAGCCAGGAGAGATGCCTTTGGATTATGAGGTTGCAGTGTGACGAGGAGAGTTGTGTCACGTTGAGATTATGTTCGCACTCATGGAAGTGTTCGCAGGGATAGTTCTGCCCAAAATAGAAATGCGGTCCTTTTCCTAGCGCTCCACTTGTTTCAAACCTCAGTGAGTCAAAAGAATGATCTAATGAATCTGGACACGGCTGTCTTTGTTTGTTTTATTAATGCGCAGGTAAACTGGAAAACACACAAAATGAGTGCCATGATTAGAAGAGGAGCCGACCGTGCAATTTACCAATTTATTTCAAATTATTAGCGCTAAATGTATTAAACAAAACAATAAAATAAAGGGTGCATAACGTGAAACATGTATAACGGTGTTTAAATTCACTTCTCACTGTGTTTGTCTCCTTAAAAGAAATGAAAAATCCTGAAAATTTACAGAGGTGCCTAAACTTTTGCATACCACTGCCTCTCTTGGGAGAAATTATTTTTGATCATCATGTTTCTGTTGCAGGAGATGATTATCGATAAAGTGAACGGGCAGCCAGTGCCACGCTACCTCATCTATGACATCATCAAATTCAACGTGAGTGCTTTTTTAAAAAAAAAAAAACTCTGAAAGCAATCCTTGTAGCCAATCAGCACGGGGTTTCGCATCATCAAACTTATGTGTTACTGATGGTTTATTTTTGTATATTTTTGTAGTTAGGGTGTACTTAGAGCTTTCTCCGTCACAAACTTAGATAATCATCGAATGGACCTGAGAATGCTGAAAAGACAAAAAAAAAAAACAGCCACTTTTGGTGGAAAAGCTTACAGGAAACACACAAATCTGCAAAATCACGAATCTCTGACTAGTCAATGCTCACCTCAGGAACCTGTAAGACGTTTGGAATTACTAGACAATACTAATCCATTACAGATGTGACTTAACCAATGCTTTTTTTTTCAAATCTAAAGACTTAACACAAAGTTTTTAGATATTTGTTAGTTTTTTTTCAGAATTCTCAGCTTTTGGGCTTTCGCAGAAGGCTCAGTGTATCGCTGTAGGTTTTGTTTTCAATCTCCTATAAATGTTACCTTTTTAAACAGATTGAACAGTTTTCTCCAGATTCTAAAAGGGTTTGTTCTATGCATTTGTTTTTATTTCAGTCTACAGCAGTTTTTCTGAAAGCGTTCTTCTTCTTCTTCTTCTCCTTTCGGCTCTTCCCAGTTTAGGGGTCGCCACAGCGAATCATCCGTTTCCACCTAAATCTGTCCTCAGTATCCTCTACTCTTGACCCAACTACCTTCATGTCCTCTTTCAGCACATGAAGTCAAAATGTGAAACATACTTCTGTTGACTTTATATGATGTAAACAAAACAGGAAAACAGATTCAATATTTACTGTGATGGACTGGCGACCTGTCCAGGATGTACCCCCACCTCTCCTTCGAATAGCAGACCCCCGTGACCCCTAAAGGGAATAATAAGCGGATTAGAAGATATTTATATTTTTTTTAAGAGCCCGGTTGTAGTTGACCGAATGTGTCAAACTTTGTTTTACTTGAAGTCCACAGCGAATGAAACCTAATTAATGACAATTGATACCGTTTTATTTATAAACTCTTTTCCTTTCAAACTTAAGAGTGTGAATACATTAACGACTAAAGAAGTTCTTAAGGCTTCTGAAAAGTGAGAAAATGTCAATATTTTGTGCTCAATGAAAGTGAAAAATAACAAGGAAGAGAAAGAAATGCAATCACATTGTTCATAATCCATATGCAATTTAGCCACCAGAGTAGAAAGATAAAGCTGCTCAGCCAACTGCTTGTGTGTGCATCACTGAAAACGAAAATTAATGGAGTTATGAGACACTTCGATGTCTACAGAGTGGAGTTTTTATTAAATTTCTTCATTATTCTTCAGCGTGTTCTACTTTATAATGAATACTTACGCTACATAGCCACTTTATTAGGTACACTTATGAGTACCTTATAAAGGGAAGTGACTTTGAACGTGGCATGGCTGTTTCTGCCAGATGGGTTGGTCTGAGTGTTTCAGAAACTGCTGATCTGCTGGGATTCTCATCTCTTTGTGTCAATGGTTCAGGCTGGTGGTGGTGGTGTAATGATGTGGGGGATATTTTCTGGGCACGCTCTGGGCCCATTAGTACCATATGAGTTTACTCCGGGTTTCAGTCCAATAGAACACCTTTGGGATGTGGTGGAACTTCTGACAAATCTGCAGCAACTGCATGATGCCATCATGTGTACCTAATAAAGTGGGCGCTGTTTATATTAGTTCTAAATATGATTGTCATTTTTTAACAATTTCAAGGTTGTATTAATGTTACATTTCTTACACCTTTTTGTGGGGAATCCTGGGGGTGAAATTAAAATGGTTTAATGGGATCACCCCATAGATTGGTTTTTATTTAAACTCAGTATCATTTATTTATATAAGATACCATTCTTCATTGGTTTAGAGAAAAAGTGATTTTGTTTTTTCTGGCATCATTTGAGCTCCTTGATGTGTGGTACAATATTCATCAAATAAATCCAGCCAATCACATCGCAGTGTTTATTTGCGGTAGATTTCTCATTCTTGGTTACCGCAGCGGAAGAGACATATTTGCTAAAACGAATCTCTGATCTGTCATTTTCGAGATGGATGCCCCAGGCAGAGAGGATGTAAATATAGACTCTGTATTCACAAGCCCATATAGTGAGCTTTCTGATGGTTAATATTCTACATCGAAGGAGATAAGGAATATATTTAAACACTTTTTTTTTCTCACTTTAAATCCTACAAGTGATGTTTGAAACCTTCTTTAACAATCAACTTCCATAGCGTCTTCTTCATTTATGTTCAACAGATTAAACTGAATGAGACCAGAGCATGACGAAATAAATGAAATAAATCCCCAAATTGGAAATTAACAATCAGATGCAGAATTGGACTCTCCAGATGTTCACAGCAGTTTTTGGTAACTGGAGATAGTCAAATAAACAAAAATATAGAAAAAAGCCCAATAAAGAAGCAAAAATAGACTTTTATAAACACTGTTTCTGAGCATTTAATGTAAAAATACAAAAATAGCAGTGGGGTCACTCACTTGAAGAGGGAGTAGAAAGAACGAACGATCTTCATGCAAAATAATCATCGGAGCATAAAATGTCAATTGTATCGTATCTGTCCCATAAATGCTTAAACAGCAGCAAGATCCGCTGTGCTTTTTTTAATGTTGTAAAAACGCTCAATATTCCAGACTACCTCTAATGTAAAGCCTCGTTATTTTTTAGTTGACGATGCCCATGTTTCCGTCCAAAGATGCAAATGTAATCAATGCGTAAAAATTCAGATAAAAAAAATAATGGTCATTACAAAAAAAACAGCATTTTTCAACAGCACATGACACTTCAGAAGGAAATAGTGTCTTGATTTACCTCGTTTTGTCCTCATTGAGGCACAGCGGCAGAGTTAGGAGCCTGTGCTCTGCTCTGATTGGCTGATTGATCTCATGTTTGTTTGTGGTCTGTAAATTGCCCTGAAACGATCCAATGAAATAAATCTAATTAACACATCAAAAATACTGCATGTAAATACAGAGTCTAGTATTTAAAACATTCTAAGAAGATAAGAATCATCAATTTCTCGAGGGATAGATCATCGTGTTCTGTTTAATATTGAAATACTTTTAGACAGTTTTGCAGAACAAAATGTCTTTGCTGCTGTAAAGTGTTCGCATCATAGACACCGTGCTTTTTTCAAAGACTTTTCTGAAAGAAAAGATGCATCTGTTTGGAAACTCACAGCCTTGGATCTTTTCCAGTTTTGTTCACAATATCTCCCTTCGCGTTTGATAGAAACTGATTGCTAAAACCTCTGAGATTACAAATGGACCAATTTATGTTTACATTTTGGTTGAGCTCTTCTTTTTCTAGTGCTTCACTTTTAAACTTTCAGCAACAAATTAAAACTGGTTCTCTTAAATCACATTCTTGAGACAAGGCGTATAGGTTATTTAAAAAGTGCTCAAGACTTTGGAACCAGGTGGCTACACCTAACTTTTCAATGGAGAAATTCTGCAGAAATCTGAGTCTCTCCATCTCTACACCAGGAGCCATAACTGGGATGCAGTTTTGTAAAGTAGTTTAATGTTGGGAAACTCTGTACTGGGTTCCAGCTAATGGTAGTAGCTGGAAATTAAAGAAGTATGATGTCTGGTACCTTATCTTGCCGCTTGTTCTGCTGTTTTCAAATCATAGAATTCTCCATTTTGTTTTTCATTATTCGATGGCATGTTACAGTGACTAGGACCACATTTAGGTAATGCATTTACCAGATGTTTTGCCCATTGTGATTTTCACAGGCATTGCATTTGTTGGCTAATTTTTTCCCCATCTCATTACCCAGCCATCGTTAGCGCCACACTCTGTCATCTGAGCCACTGGGAAACGAAACAATAACAGGTGTGCAATTTCTCAGCGTGCAATGTTCCTTAATTTCATCACTCTGCACACAGCAGCCTTTCTGTTTAGATTGTTTCTTTCTTTCTGTTTGAGTTTGTGCTGTGGTGCTCATCGTTTATCAGTCTGTTTTATGAGGAAACAAAAATGCACCGAATTTCAGCCAATTTCTTTTACTCAAAAATCAAAAGGTGAAGGTTTGCTGTCTCAAGGCTTATTTGGAGAGAACACGTGAGTTTGAGTTCTCACACAATGACGTTCTTTCATTTCCAGATTTGTTTTTTTTTTTTACAGAGATTCAAGTGTCTTTACTTTTCTCAAGGACTGAAAAGTAATCAACCATACTTGTTTACATTTTACAATGATTAAAAAGCACAAATATTTCACCTGAGCGCAGGATGTGGAAACTTGAACACAAGTTGTTTTGCCAATTTTTTGGTAATGTTGACAGAAATTCCATTTTGTTATTGTTTTGGTAATTTTTTTGTAATGGAGACAGAAATTCCATTGTATTTATTGTTTTGGTAGTTTCTTGAAAATAAAAATAACAGCATAAAAATGGAAGTTCATCTTTCAATAAAATGGGATTTTCTTTTAATTTTGGCATCACAATACCTCTTTGGGACTTGGGGAGATTGGCTTTAACATTAAACCCTTTAAAGCCTACCGCCGCCAATCCAATTTGCATTAAAAGTTTTAAATGCCTCTTTAAATGCCTCTAATTACTTACGATAGAGCAGCGGTTAATTTTGCATATAAATCTAGAAGAGTTATATGTATCATCTCTCAGAGAACTGTACTCTTCTTCCATGAGTGGGTGTGCAAAAAAAAAAAAATCACCAAAATCTATAAATATTTTATATCCTGAAGAGTGTTGTGACATGAATATATCCCAAAACTCGTAAAAAATTTTTTTTTGCCAGATTACAACTCTTATGAGTATATTGCCTACCAAAAATGAGCATAAATAGTGTGTTTGATGTTCATGGTTTGTGTTCTGCGAGTTCATCCGATATATTCTGCTGTTTCAGTGCACTCACTGGTCAGTTTTTACAAAATGCACCAAAGCTCCCAGGCACCCAAGGGCTCAGCTTGAACTGCTGTCGTTAATTCAGCATTTTGCATCATGTGACCCAAAATGCTGGGCACCATTTGAATGAAAAAGACTAGAGCACTTTGTGATGTGGACTCAGTTTCCTACTGGTTCTTGCAATCCAAACCAGTAGAGGTGATTAATGTTGTTGAGGAGAAAAAGAAATGAAAGCTAATAGCACGAGGAGTTTTCATGTTTCTTATTGCCCTCTTGGATGGATGGCACCTGCTGTTCGTGTTGCATCGCCGCTCGGTTGGAACGGTTTCTATAAAGCGCTTATGCAAATGAAGCCATGGAAGCTGTGCTGAGTGTAAATGTCGCAGAACAATTAGATATGACATGTTTCTAGGCGGCTGCGTTTGTTGTTGAATGAGGAAGGTCAATGAGATCGTGTGTGTCCCGATGTCAGTGCGCTGTTTACTTTGAGCCGAATTCTCTTCTATTAGATGCTGTCTGCTGTCTCTGAACTGTGGTTATTCCTGACAGATGTGTTTGCTTGCTTCAGCAGAGCTATCATCAGACCATGTGAGATCTGAAACCTGCTTTTACGGCTGTCTACTGCTCTTTACAACTGATGGAAAAGTTAAAAAGCTGTTTTTGTGGCTCTTTAGAATGTTATTCTTTTTAAAGTCTAAATTTGACACTTTTTTTAAAGCAAAACTAGAACTCTAAAGAGCTTTGTGCTCGCTTTCGAAAACTCATTTAACAAACAGTTGCTTAATCTTAGCGCGCCGGTGCTTTATTTGCTGCCTCGAGCCTCCTGTTAATCACAAATTAATTTTTGAAATTTGTGGTATTGCTTTTTAAGTGGATTAGGTTTGTTTTTGGCATGCTAGACCAGAACATGGGTTGAATAATAAACTCCCTCAGACTTCAGACCCAGAAGGAGGCCCTCAAGCCAAATTCAAAACACCCTCTGACACAGTGAGGAAGGGAAATCCATTTAAAACCTGAAATAAACATTTTGTAGTGCGATAGAAACAATGTTCACGCTTCAGAATCTGTGCAAATTGTCATTTTGGAAGCTCAAATTCAGTACAAGTTGTATGATATGTGCTTTAGAAACACAATTAGTGCTTCCTAGAAACTATACTCTCAAAGGTTTTTCTTCCAAACAAGTTTTCAAAGATGTCTCCTAGGAAATTGAGTGTTTTCTCTGGAACTTTTGAGTGATCACTTTAGCAAATGTACAATATGGCGTGCCAGATCTTTGGCCAAATGCCGAAATAATCAGAATCATTGTGATTCAGAGCCTCTGTCGATCTCAAGATCCTGCCAAAACCAGGACATTTCAATTACGACCCTTTGAATTGTAGATAGAAAAGCTTTCAAACACATTTTAACAGTATTCAGTAAGTATTTGGTGTGCGTACACACGCACACACACACACACACACGCACACACACACACACGCACGCACGCACACACACATACTGTTTACATGTGTTGAGATGTTGAGAAAATGCTGAGAACAAGGAATGCTTTAAGAAATATAATAATTATTGTAATAAAGTAGATTTTCCTTTAAAGGATTTTGATGAAAATGCTTTTTTTTAGCTGGATCTACAGATTGACAGAGGCTCTGAATCACAATTATTCAGATTATTTCGTCATAAGGCAAGAGAGTTGGCTCCTTGAAGGTCTGCATCGTTGTTCTGTCTAAAAAGTGGACTAAAAAATGGTATGAGATCTGCTTTGAGAAGGTAGTCGTGAATCCAAATGAACTCTAGAACTGTTGGTTTGCGGTGAGAACGCAAGCTGAACTAAATACCAATGGAGAAGACAAAAACTTGCCACGGGTCAAAATCAAGCAGCGAAGTCTGTCCATTTTGAGAGTTCATTCTAGCCAATCGAAAAGCAGTCGAAGAAATTTGACCAATGAGTGGCCCGTTTGATGTCACATGTAAACCTTTTGAAATTTCATTGTTTTCTAAAAACATTTGTCAAAAAATGTATTTTCTGAACCGTTGCAAACGTTATGTTCATCTAAATCAAGGGTACTGGCAAACAAAATTTGTTTTTAAATGACACATCTAAATGACAAGTTTATCTATTGGCTGCTCTACTCCTCTCATGTTTTGTATATGCTTTCTTTTTTTTAATAGTTATGTTTGGGAGAATCAGTGTGATACTATTTGGAGATGAGACGTGTGAGGGTATTAATAAACTAATTCACACACTGTTGTGTACTGGAGAATATTTCTGATCGATGTAGGAAATAAAATCAGCAGGACTGTTCAGTAATTGGAACCATAAAGAAAGTTCTGCTTGTTTTATTCCCAAATGTTTTTTCTTGCCTAATGGGATTCACCTTTGGAATAGATGTTAGTCATTTTTAAAGGAGGGATTTCTTATTTCTCTCCTGCTCAGGATTTGGAGAAGCTTTAGTTTCTTTACTAAATGGAATGTGTGCCACTGGAGCCTCTCTTAAATATAGATGAGCATTTTATTCATCAGTTTGTTCCTGCAGAGTCAGGCGGTGCTTCTTCTTCGGAGATAGGAAACTGGGAAATTGGAAAATTGCAAATATAATCTAAAATGTATAGGGGCTGGTTCTGGAAGGTGTCTGCTGGAAAAGTATTAATCTTTCTCTGGTGTCCTGTCTGCTCTCAAACCTAACCTACTGGAAAGTATTGGAAACATTTACTTTCAAAATGCATCCTGTTCTGATGGGTTTTTTGCTTTTGGGGAAAAAAATTAACGTATTTTTCGTTTAAGTGGGGAATGCATAACACGCCTCAAGTCAACGGTCAACTAATTTATTCTCTTTTTACTTCAGAACTGCTTAATATATATATATATATATGTATATATTATATGTATATTAATCATAATTAATCTCAAACACAACCCGAACCTGAACTTGTGATGTTTATATGTAAATGAAATCCATTAAAAGCCATTAAAACTAAATGGAGAGAAAAAGTAATGCGTTTTAATACCTGAAGTATGAAGGTCAGTATAAATAATTACAATGGGTGTCAAAAGCATTCAAAACAGAAGCATAGTAGAACAAATATTTAACATTTTTTCCCACTTACTAATGCAGATATTTGTCTTTTCCATTGTAGGTACACCTGTCTATAAACTATGTTTGAAACAGAAATATACAGAATACACGGTTCAAATACCATTTTAATGATTTTATTGCACGAAAAAAGTATTAATCACATACCAACCAGTAACTTTTCTGGCTGTCAGCATCTTTCTCTCCACCCATCACCTGGATTTCTTAGTGTGCTTGGTGACCAGAACAAAAGACAGTTCACTGAGGCACAATCACTGCCTCAAAACTTTTCACTATGTTAAAAAGGACACCAGTGACAAAAATGTAGACCAACCTGTAAAAGCCTGGTATCGCCCAAGAAAGGGAATAACTCCATTTTTCCCTGTAGGAAAATCCTACACTAACAATAAAATTCACACAGGGAGCTACATCCCTGTAGAGGTGCTCAGTGTGACAGTCTACCTCATTGTGGGAATCAAGCTCGGTAAACTGAGGGCTAGCCCATTCAAGTTCATGTGGACCTCAGCTGATCACCTGCCACAACCTGGAAAACAGACTAAAGCAACAGAGAACAGAGTTGTTATGGTGTTGATGAGAACCCAGTGATAAACTAATATACTGAAGTATTTAGAAAATCAATGTGATATCCTATTGGATCCCAGTGCAGCGATGACTGGTGCTGTAGATGCTACGTAATTACATCCCGTGTCACATGTTCCTTATTTTAACTGGAATTACATTCCTTTGAATCTTAAAATGTACTACAATTTCAAAACTTGCATTTGTTTTTTCATTTTTTCAAGCCATCTGAGTAGTTCCAAATAACATAGGCACACATAGAGCATATACATGATGTCTAAGTGGATTTAATCTTACATAATGGGCCTTTGGGGGAAAATAACTTCAACACTCAGTAGATTTCTCTGTACGGGGAGTTTTTAAAACAGAGCAAATGTCTCAGTGAGTGAAAGATTGTTGCAACGCTCGAATTGAAACTAGTTAACCTGGGAGCTGTTTGAGACGCCCACCCCATGGCAGGCTGTTTGAGGTGTTCGCTAGTGAGCTGAAGCTGTGATGTGCTCGTAGTGACGTAAATCTGCGTTCCCACCGGAGCACTCAGATACATCCCAGACTGCTGAGCGTGATGTGGAGATGTTGCCATGGAGATGGAGCTGCAGTCGTGATTGAGAGAGTGTGTGATGGATTATTTCCAGATCCTGTGAAGCTTGTGCACACACACATCGCGTCTGTTCCTTCAACACGTTCCCTGATCATGGTGAAGGGGAACATGGCCAGATAGCCTCTTCTCAGAGGGACGGCTAACTCTAGGAACAAAATGATCTCGCGTGGTTCCAAACCTCTTTGAGTTTGCTAAAGAGATCAATGCACTGGTTTAATAGTGGAGCAATGGTGGCTATTGGTTCACACTTTGGTGAACTATGTCTTTAAATACAGAGGTTACTTTCTCTTGTGCATTTCTGCTTGTTCTAGAGTTCCACAATAAGACCGGCAGCACTCTCTACGGACCCTTTGACATTTATGACTAACAGCAGAGAGAGAGGTAAAATCTGTTTATTAGGTTCGAAAGAACCAGGCTGGTTTAAAAATATGTTTATTTAGCATTTAAAGGTATGTGAAAATATATGAAATATTGTAACAATGTAAAGCCATTTAAAGTTTTAAAACCGACTTAAGTTCAAACCATGTTAAATTATTGTTACTAGGGTAAGCAATCTTGTTGTCAAGGAGGAATCAGTGACATATTGTTCAGCTTGTGATATAATTCAGCTCCCATGTCTACAATTTTCCAACGCTGACATTAAAATCGGCTGATGTGGTTGCTAGGGTAAACAATCTGGTTGCTATGGATGAGTCATCGACAAAAAAGGTTTCCCTTGCAGTGAATGCAAATGTCGAATAGTGGATAAAGGCTGGCCATTGATTCACATTGGGTTGTATCTTTATATAAAGGAATTCCTACAAGTGGAGGTCCACCTGCAGCACTCTCTAGGGACCCTTTGACATTTATGTCTAACAGTGGAGAGGCAAAGGTAAAATCTTAATTAGGTTTGAAAGATCCAGGCTGGTTTAAAAGTAAGCACAGGAACACGGTGAGCTGTGTTTCCTTGATTAAGGAAGCGTCAAAACAACACATCTATCACACAATGCAACATCCCAGTGGAAATCAGTGTCTGTACGCTGTTTGAATAAACTTACACTTATGCTGTACTTTGACTCATTTCAAACCTAGTTAGTCTTTTCGGTCATGTTTAATCAATTACAAAGAATATTTGGAATATTTAACATTTTATGGGTATTTGAAGATGGTTGTGATGGTTGAGTATTAACATTATTTGTAAATGACATGTGATGTAACTTTGTATAGCGTTCATTCATCGGTGAACACCACGGCGTGCATTGCTTTTGGGAAATATATGGATTTTTAAAATCCTAACAGTTTTGATGTTTCACAGTTTGGTTTCTCAGTTCAGTAATTAGCTTTGCCATCATATGATGTAACTGAGGATGTCTGCACTAGTTCATTTTTCATTTTACTTTGAAATTGTTTGCATTTGGCCTTTTGCCAATAATCTCCATCACACTTCGTAACATGAATTGATTTTTATTATTTATTTTTAAGGGAGGCACAATTACACATTTACATATCAACATTTTTAAAATATACATGTTATTTAATCTTGGAAGGAGGTAATATGATCACTTGAGTTCTGCTTTCTGATTGGCCAACATTTGCATATTCAAGTGAGCTCTTTTTCAAGCAGTTTTTTAAGTTCTTTTAAGAGGCTTTTAAACCAGGAACTCTGTACTCTTGGCTTTGTTAACATGTGCCAAATCCTTCTGCAAAGTAAAATAAAAAAAAAATGTTCTCCTTTTGGAGGGTGTCAGTGATGGTCTTCTGCACAATTGTCAAAACAACAGTCTTCCCCATGATAAATAACTGTAAGTACTAAATTAAGACACAGATTTCATGACGTTCTCATGTGAAATCCCCTTAAAGGCATTTAGCAGAATAAAATAAACTGCACCCCACCAAACAGTTTGGTTTCTATTCATTATTCACAGTTTCCTCTGGAGCTTCAAGTTTCTGGTGCAGTTCTTGAGACAGGGACACAATCAAAGCAGATGTGCTCGTCTTGTTCATAGTGTTTGTTTCTGCAAAAAAAAAGCACTATACGTTTTATTATTATTTTTATTGCTTGGGTCTTAGAGCTGGTTATTTGGAGACCTCACTCTTCCATGAAAATGAATGGGACTTCATGTTTTTTATCAAAAGCTTAATTTAAAATTGATCTTGCGTAACAAAGAAGAAATGACTTGATCTCAGGAGTGAATCATTTATTTGTAATCACAGAGTCACTTTGAAGAGGTCATTGCATCCCTCACAACTGGTGCTGTAAATGAATCATCTTCTATGTTTATTTTTAGTTTGAATCTGAATTCGATTTGTTTTGCAGGGTCAACCTGTGGGCCAGTGTGACTTCAACAGACGTCTGCTGTGCATCGAGAAGGAGATCATCTCCCCACGCTTTGAGAAAATGAAGCTGGGCCAGATCGATAAAGCCAAAGAGCCGTTCAGTGTCAGGCACAAGCAATTCTTCGACATCCATGTTGCTCGCAAGGTAAGTTTGTGCATTTCCTACAGATCCAAACAACTCGCCACAATGTGGTATTCTATACTTATTAGCACTTTAATGTTTGGAATGTTTTGTAAAATTGTTAATTTAAATTTAAAATGCATTTGAACGTTTTAAAACAGAGTGGAGTCATGGTTGCTAGGGTAAGCAGTATGGTTGCTATGGAGGAGTCAGTGACTTGTAACTTTCTCATTGTCATTATGAGTGATTTAAACCAACCAGCATTTCTCTACAATTTTCGTAAGCTGAGAAAACAATCTGCTGATGTGGTTGCTAGGGTAAGCAGTCTGGTTGCTATGGAGGAGTCAGTCAGTTTCTCCTTTTCATTGTGAGTGATTTAAACCAAACGGCATTGCTGAGCTTCTCTGGCTTTTTGTTTTAAAGAGTTTCATTTCGCACTTTTTAGCCCTGGTTGATGCCAGGAAGGTATATTAGGAAGGGACTGGGAGAAAGGGGAGGGCTGGGAAATAAAACCCCGGTCCCCTTGTGCATCCGTGCCCAATATGTATTGTACTCACTGTTCTCTATACAGTTGGGAACAAGAAAAATCTGATTTTTCTTTTTTTTTTTGCTGTCTGACACATACAATTCCTAAGTGTACCTTTCAAAACATGGTTTTAAATCCGGCTCAGTGGTGTAGGGGTAAACGAATTGGACGTGTACCAAAAATGAGTGGTCACACAGAACGACCCTTGTTCGTTTCCCTAGGTCTTGATCTCATGGTCTTTCCCTTCCCTCCCCCGTCTCTCTCCACTTTTCTGTCAAAAGAAAAAAGGGGGTGTCCTTTAGCATGTGATGTGTGTTCTTACAGGCAGTTCATACAGGAGTGCAAACACACTGGTGCCAATGTTGTGGTTTTTCCTGGAGTCATTGGAGTGCTGTGAAAGCATGAACCTGACTCATCTCTGTGAGCAGCAAGAGCTCCAGGAACCCTCCACTCAAGAATCTCTCAGAATCTGCAGTTTACATCTGCAGAATACAAATGATGGCCGCAGAATGTTATAAACAGAGCAGTAAATAGTTGAGAAGCAAATGTTTGCTTTTTGTGTGTGTATTTTAACATTACGTGTTTATAATCGTTCCCAAGGTCCAGCACTCCTGTGAAATTGCTTCCTTTCCTGTTAATGGTCTGAAATCATGAATGTTCTCTTCACACATCGAGCCATTTCTGATGCGCTTTAATTATCTCTTGATGTTCAGAGCTGCTCTGGACTGATAGGAGCTATAAGAAAGCTATAAGAGTCTCTATTCAGTCCGGGGATGAGTGGATCTTTTTTTTTTTTCCTGTGAAATGAAAATTCAGAGAGAAATTTTCTGCCGGATGACTTTCAGCCGCATCGTTCTGTCGCAGCGATTGATTCTCTGTTCATTGTTTGCCATGAATGAGTCTGTATTTCTCTCATCCGGCTCCACTCTGAACTTTGGAGAGGGAGTTTTGGAGGGCTTTCTTTCCCTGGTGCGTGGTTGAATTCTTTGAGGGTGAGTTCACAACACCAGGCTGCGGAGAACTGAGAGGGACTCCTTGTTGCATCTGACAGGAAGTGGAAAACAGGCGAGGAGACAGATTCCATCAGAGATGGCTCTGAATAACCTCTTCACCGCATCAAAAAGCTTTTGTCTGTTTCCATCTGTTATGAAGCATGTTGCAAGGATCGCAATGCCACTTTCGCCTTCCTTCTATTCTGCTTCCTTCCTTCCTGAAGTCTGTGTCTTAAAAGGAGATTTTAATGGAGAACAAGCCTTTACTCTTCATTCGTTCACTGTTTGAGATCTTTTACTTCTTGTACTTCTACTACAATCAGAGCAAGCCGTTGTCTACCGCCAACATTTCTGATTGCAAACAATAATAAGTATGAGTTTGAACCAATAAATATGCTTCCAAAATGTTTTATTAATGGTGGAAATCATCCACTAAACCCACACTGACATGGCTAGCAGCTCTTAGAGAAGGTTTAATGTCTCAGTTAAAGGAAAAGCCACTTTACAGAGAACCTTCGCAGATTTTTTCCATTACGTGTGTATATTATAAGAGAAAATATATGGCGGATTTTCCGTAAATTTCAGATGCATAGTTTCCCTCAGATTCCTTTATTTAATCCTCCATCGCGGAGACTTTGAGTGTAATTAAGTGTTTGCATTGAGGAGCAGATGAACTTGTGAACTTCATGAAGTGTATAATGAAGATGGGAAAGATGCACTGATTGGAACGCTCGAGAGCAGTTATTTAAAACCGAAATCAGTACGTTTTGTGATCGAAATAAAATCTTATTTTTACTCCTCTTGAGTATGAGGTTGTCACATGTTTTAACTGGCTCCAATATATGTTTTTGTTCTTCTTTCAATCTCCAAAGAAGATGAGATGCAAGGTGTTCAAATACATTTTCAACGAGAACCATTTCAATGAGTTTCTGATCCTTTTTAAAATTAATTACTACAGTACCAGCTAGCATCACTCGACATGTTTTCCCCATTTCTGACCAGTATATCCCATTTCTGTTTGAAAGGCAGCCTCTAATGGTAAAATAATAGATATTGTGCCTTTTTATTTATTTGTGCATTTATTTATAACTGATCTGAGAGAGTTGGTTATGAGATATTTGGCAGTGTGAGGTGTGTTCTGACTGGAAATAATGTCTATGGTTACCTGTAGCCAATGAGAGAGCAGCATCCAGAGCAGTGGGAAGCTGGGGAAGATTATAAAGGTAGACCGCAATATCACCACCGGTGTCCCTTCAAAAAGAGGCTTCTCTTCTGTCTATTTAGGACACAAAAATAGATAAAAACCATGCACACTCCCGTTTTTTCATTAATAATCTATTGAAAAATACACTTGTGGACGTTCCATACATCATATAAGCTTTATTTCACTTCTCAAACGTCGCCGTGTTTGTCTACTGTATGATATATTTAACTAAAATTAATGATTTATTATGAAAATCCTGAAAATGTACAGGGGTGCCCAAACTTTTGCAGAATAAATCGCTCTCTAATTACCTGAATTCGACTCGGTGGTGTCTTCTCTTTCGAACACAAGACCACCAAACATAACAACGGTATTTTCAGCATTTTCCAAAAACTTTGCCCGGCGTGTTCAACAATGTTTTTGAAATTACCGTGTGTGTGTGTGTGTGTGTGTGTGTGTTTGAGGTTTAAGTTCTCTGAGTGTGAGTGCGATGCGATTGGCTAATTAGACATTCGCATTAAGGAGCGGTTGAGCCTAATGAAGAGACTCCTGCGTTTAGGATGAATGTATGAAAGGGCCACTGATTAGAAAGCTGGAGCGGGACTAAACGAAGAGAAATGCATTTGTTTACCACTTAGAGATTTGAAATGGCCTGTCTGAATGCAAATTATTTTTGCATTAGTGAACGGATTTGTGGCTCTATTTATGCGTTTGATGAATACAAATCAGTGTCGGCTGTTGACATTTTCTCACAGTTGCTCGTGTAGCTTTCGAATTGTTTCTAGCTCCATTTTCCTTTAATACACTGATCTGTAATCTGTGAGTGATGCAGTAAATCCAGCCGTAATGGAGCTACAATTCTTTTCTAATTATATTTACGTTGATGAGTCTATGGAGATTAATTTCCTGATGGTTCTCACCTCTATTTCTCTTTCTCCGGCTTCTCTCTGTCTTTTTGCTTTTCGTGGGCCGTCTCTAAATGTTGAGAATGCACCACGGAGATCTGAAGAACATCGGTTTTAATTGCATCATTAGGGTTTCTCTGTTACATACTATACTGTGCTCATGCTGCTGATTTCCAACAGGGTGTTAATGTGCAAAATTCATTGTTTTCAGCACGAAAACATCAATGTGTGAAACATCTGAAGAGGGCTTAGCTTTACAGCAAACTGTTTCATCATATGTTTTGTAATTGTTTAAGATACTTGGATGTGCTGTTGTGTAGTGAAACGGCCACTAAGGTACACCTTGCTAGTACCGGGCGGCACCAGGTCAGACATATCGACATTCTTCTTCATTCTGATGCTCAGTTTGAGCTGCAGCAGATCGTCTGGACCATGTCTTTATTCCTAAATGCATTGAGTTGCTGCCGTGTGATTGCGTTGAATTTGCGATAACGTAATCGTTGGACAGGTGTACCTAATAAAGTGGCCGGGGAGTGTAACTAGTGCTATCCAGAGGTAAAACTCTTTCAGACTCTTTCCCAGAATTGTGAATTATCGGTAAGGTTAATCTGTCTTACAGTACAGCAGTAAAACAATGCAGCGTTTGTACAGTAATCACACTCTGTAACGCTCTCAATCCTTCCTGGGTGTTTATTATATTTTATATTCGTAGCTTTAATGGTTTTTCCATCTTATTTTTGGTCCAATGATTTTTTATACATTTAATAATTTTGGATGAATCATCTGTTCAGTGGTAATTATTCTGAAGCATGTTGAGCAGTGAAGCATGGTTCCTTAAATGTTTGGGGCTGCATTTCTGCAAAAGTTGGAGATTTGGTTAAGATTAAAAGTGTTGTCAATCCAGAGAAATATCATCCATCAACCAGTACCATCAGGGAGTTGTATGTTTGGTCGCAAGACCCTAAAGTCATGAAGAACGTTCTACAGAGTTAAACACTGGAAATGATGCATGGCCTCCACGGGGCCCTGATCTCAGCGTCATCGAGTGTGTCTGTTATTACATGAAGAGACTCCTGTCCTGACTCCTGGATGTGAAAAAGCTACATCCACAGAAGATCCGGGGTTAGTTCTTCAAGATGTTTGGAACAGCAGCAGAGTTCCTGAAGAAAAGTGTAGCTAGAAAAACTGCTGCTGTTTTGAAGGCGAAGGGTGGTCACATCAAATATTTATCCGTTCATTCTTTGTTTTCAGCAGGTTTTCACACATGCCTAATACTTTAGTACAATACTGTAGGTATCTGGAGAATATGTGTATTAAAAAGAAACATGGTAGCAAGACCAAACCAAAGATATGTGAAATCATCGAAAGATGAAAGACGGTATCTTCTCTGATGCGATTGACTGTTCTCACCCTCGTCCCACACATTCACTGCTCTCACAGCCAGCCTTTCCTCTCTGCACACGTTTAACAGCAGCTAATGATCTCATTAAGCGCTAATGTGCTCCTGAAACAAAGAGGTACGCGTCTTTAACCTGAAGAGAAGCTCTGCTGCTCTGGAGCTGCTTCAGCCGTGCAGAGAGAGGCTGTTGGCTGCAGGCGCTCTCCATCAGCGGAATATTAATATTAATATCCTTCCAAGGCTCTGTCGGTTGCACCGTAGACCTGTTTCGTCTTGATTAACCCTTGTGGGTGAATTTAAAAAAGTTACACGTAGCTTCTGTTCAGAAAAATGATGAGGAGCCTGAAGAACTTTTCTCACCGCGCCGAAGTCAGAAGGTACTCTGGATTCAATGGAGGCAGGAAGGACGCCGTGTCCTTGGGATTTGTTCTTTGAAAGAACAAAACTATTCTGGTGTTGATGGTTTTCACACTTCCACTCCAATGTTCCATCAGCTTTTATAAGAGAGTAGTTCACTGTCTTTGATTGTGATTTAAAAACACCAGCAACAAAACTTTCTCAGAATCTGCTTTGTTCCTGAGTGCATCTGCATCGTAGGCTCTTTCTTTGTCATTTTTATTTGCTCTGCATAAGGTTCACAAGTCTTGCAGTTTATGCTATTTTGGACACATGGCTACAGGGCAGTAAAAAGTGGGTTCTCGAAATCATTTACAACTAGTCATAAATCCCAATTGACTTCCATTGAAAAACATTTGCAGATATCTTCTATTGATTTTTGACTAGTCGTAAATGATTTCGAGATATCTCAAATTATATTGCGGATATCTTCAAATGAGTTTTGACTAGTGAACATATAACTGGAGATATCTCAAACTCACCTTCTTACTAGTGCAACTAGAATTGAAGATATCGTTAAATGCCTTTCCGCCCAGTCAAAATATATTTATTACTAGTCGGAATACATTTATTCCTATCTTTAAATGCATTTGTGTATGGTCAGGTCAGATGTTTAAATGTACAGCTTCCATACACATAGAACCTTTGGCAAATCTTTCCCACAGTTAAAAAAATGTCTAAAAAGTTCTTCAAAGCATCTTCTTTAGAGCTACAAAAAGATCACTGGTAAAGGTCTTTTACTGCATCTCTAGGAGAACCTAGTCCCAGAGAATTATGGGTAAAGCCGACGAGTGCCGTGTTCATCCAAGAACAGAATTTATTTAGGTCCAGAATGTTCTCTGTTGAGAACACAACCGGCTCAAGCTCGTGAAACATTCATGAGGGAGGGATGGGTTCGCTGCAGATAAAGCCTCGCTAATGAAAACCAATTTCTGTTTGTTTGAGAAATTACTTTTTCATATTTGTACACTTTTTAAACACACCGTTTATAAAAGAGATGAGATTGCTGTCGGCCAAGGTCGGGCGGGAATGACGATTGACCCTGATCGCTTTATAAGAGCCGTTGATTAATCATTGCATTATTGATAAACCTTTTAATCTCGTATCTTGAGTATTTCACTGCATGGACAGCGGACACAATAGTGCATTTTCCAGCTTGTGTTTGGTGAACGGTAGATGAACGGTTACCTGGTTAATGTTGATGGCCGTAAAAACATGGGCAGAACATTCGAACACCGGTCCCGCAGTGCTAGAATCTTTGACTTTAAATCCACATATTAACCTATTTTTTTGTAGATTTGGGTGAATAACACAATTTGTATCATTTGTGGGTCTCTTTGCTCAACTCTTTGCTTCGTTCTAAAGAGAGTTGGGACACCCCTTCTTATCGTATGAATGTGCAAAACCAGAAGGGAAGAGGGAAATTGGAAAATGGTAGAAACGGAGCATCATCTTAAGTCTTGTTCCCAAAGTCTTTTCACTCATTTGAAGTGAGCAGGGGGTCGAAGACTTTTGTTTCCTTGCTGCACATGTATAAATGTTTTTCTGGAGCAGCATACACTCAGCTCATGACTCCTGCTTGTGTTGTGCTATGTTGACAGCTGCTGGAGGGAAGCTTCACCTCACAGGTCAGCCATGAAGTGGACGGCCTCATCTTCCAGCCTATAGGGGTGAGTCCTAAACAAGATGCGGCTTGCTTTCTCAAATCACCCCATTCCTTTACTCCATTTGCTCCACACTTGCATTTAGATTCACAAAACCATCTTTTAATCAATTACAAACATGAATTACCAATAAATGCATTTTCTTTTACGCATCAAATTAATGTTTCGGCCATTTCAGTAACATTACACAATCCATCATTCTCCCTCTCTCTCTTTCTGCGCTCCCTCTTTCCCTCTTCTATGGAATTCATTTTGTGCCAAAAATACGCACATAATTTCATCAAAAACGAACGCAACTAAATTGATTACAAAGAAAAAAAATCAGCCTGAGAACAAAAAAAAAATCTGCTAATTGTTTTTTTTGTTTGTTCCGTTTTAAGCTTCAGTTTCGCTTCTCAGAGTTTTGATTGTGCTTTCAGCATCTTCGCTTTTGCTTTCTAATTTCTCGTTTGCGATCCTGAAAGTTACGTTTGTCATTCTGGTACTAACCTTCCGTGAGGGCGGGGATAACAGTGGTTCACCCTCATTGGCTAGTCAATTTTTTGGCAATTACTTGATTCATTTTTATGGGATTACAAAATGAATTCCGTACTCTTCTGCTCTCCATCTTTCCCACTCCCACTTCTGCTCACCTTCTTACTCTCTCCCCTTTCTAATCTCCCACTTTGCCTCTACTTTTCTCTCTCTTCTACTCTCCCTTTTCCCTCTTTCCCTCTTCTGCTCTTTGTCTTCTCCTCTCTCTCTCTCTCCCTTTTCTTCTTCTCTGCTCTCCCTCTTCCCCTCTTTCTTTCCCTCTTTCTATTCTCTTCTTCCACTTTCTCCCTCTCTCCCTCTTTTCTCTGCCACTTCTGCTCTCCTTCTTACTCTCTCCCCCTCTCTTGCTTCTGTTTTTCCTTTTTTACCCCTTCTGCTCTCTGTCTTCCACTCTCCCTCTTCCCCCCTCTCTCTCTCTCTTTTCTGCTCATCCTTTCCCTTATTCTTTCCCTCTTCTCTTCCTCTTCCCTCTCCCTCTTCTCCTCTACTCCTTATTGGCTAGTTAGATTATGATTGGCATCTGGCTGACTGTACATGTACCGGTAATTGTTTTTGTTTGTTTGTTTGTTTGTTTTCTCAAAAGTTTCAAGACTTGTCAATGCCATCGACTAGGGCGATACAGTGGTACAGTCCCAAGCATGCCTGACACTTCTGTCTAGTAATAGCCACAAAATCTTTAATAGATGGAACTAAAAAGGAATACATTTAAAACACAGTTCATCCAGAGATAGTTTTTAAAGGAAATGAATCCTCACTGAATAACCGGCAAATGCCTGTAAAGAATGCAAATAACCTTCTAATGTATGCACCAGACGAACATTTCTTCATTTTTTTTTTTTTTTCCGCGGCATGTAGAGCCCAAGACAAATTCACAAAAACAACCTTGAGCACCGAATCCGGTCCCTGGAGGATAAACACTTCAGGTGAAAAATGAAGCTTCTCAATGTGCCAGAGACTGATTAGAAACAAAGCACAAGAGAAGGAAGAGAAATCACAACGCTGTAGCCTCCAGGGTTTGCTGCTTAGCAATAAATAAATAGTAATTCATTCCTCACATCATTTTAAAGGTGGTAAACTTGCGTAAAATGACAAATTGTCTATTATTACATAACTTAAGGTATTTGAAGTAACAGCTTGATTAATTCGCTCTGTGTGGAACTGAGTTCTATCTCCCCGTGGGGATGATTTTCGCCCTCCAACAGTCCTCCAGAAGAGATTTTATTTCGCAAGACATGACGGCAGGACCAATGTGATGTGTTGATGTACGAATCAACATTAGCTAAACATGAAAAGACAAGCTGAAAATGTAAATCCTCCTCAGCTGGAAGTCCTCACTCAGGATTGCAAGCATCTCTAGCACAGTGAATAGTTTTTCTTCCTTGAATAGAATTCCAGTCAGTTGTATTTATTGATTTTTGATTTTTGGAGATTTTAAAGGACCTGTGTATCAATGGAATGGTCAAAATCCCTCTTTGTCATACACTCTGCGGCCACTTTTGTTAGGTACACCAGTTCAACTGCCCCCGTTAACGCTAATTTCTTATCAGCCAATCACATGGCAGCAACACAATGGTCGAGATGGTCGAACAAAGGGAAAAAAGGTGACTCGAGCAGATGCCTTGTTCATGCCAGAGGGGACTGGTCAGACTGGTTCGAGCTGATAGAAAGGTAACTCAAATAACTGCTCGTTACAATCGAGGTCTGCAAAAGAGCCGAAGACCACTGCTGTCAGCTGAGAACAGGAAACTGAGGCTCACAAAAACTGTGTAATGCTCTCATGTCGATATGGAACTCTCTGAGGAAAGTCTCCAGTACCTTGTTGAATCCATGTCACGAAGGATTATGGGAGTTCTGACCCGGTTCAAGCAAGGTGTACCTAATAAAGTGGCCGGCAGATGTACATGATTGTGGACTAGAGGATGACACAATTTTCGTTTGCCGAAGCAAGTTTTACATGTAAAACGCCTAATCCGTGCAATGGATACGTATCTCAGGGCACCACTCTACTGTTCTTCATTTAGTTTACAGGTAATAAATTAAATCTGATCTAATTTTTCATCATCCTTCTTAGACCAGCTGCTAAGTGCCAGGTTGTAGACATCCTGGAAGCCCTTAAATTAACTCTTTAATAAAAAAGGACTAGTTACCAGGTAAAAATAATACATCTGTTCCTCTCCAGAATGTTCTTAATCCTCCAGCTGCGTCTAGAATGTGCTGCTGGTTTTAATGACCCAGTTCAGTCATTTAGAGACAGAACTTCTACTTTTTGTCTTGGCAACAGCTTCTCCTTTAAAATGAGCAAAACTCTGCCTTAAACTAGACGGAGGGCACACAGATGTGCAGTTTCTCCAGACTCATGATCTCCGTTGTGTCTGAAATCACTGATCGACTCTTACACCCGTCAAATGCAAAGCAGTGGGAGTTTCTCTTGCTTCGTTCAAAGTTTTGGTTAAAAAGTTTGCTACGGAAGGCAGTTTCTGTCACAGTGAGCTCATGCATGGAGACTCTCCCTCCTAACAAAAAAGCTAAAGCAACATTTTGGAGAATTTTAAGCTATAAATAAACAAAAATAATTAAATATATTTTCAAAAATCAACGTCTTACAGCCCTGCGTAAGACATATGTGAAGGAACGCATCACGTATGAGGTTATGATGAAATTACTACAACCCATCCTTAAAACAAATCCTGGACACCTGTGGGGAATCAATAAAGGTGTGCATCAGTGCAGGGATTGCATCTGAAAGAGTCAATAACAAGCGAATCCAGAGCCTTCGGGCAACCTTCTTTTAATCCATTTTTAAACATATATCTGTGCGATCGACTGCTGCTCAGACAAGAGTACCGTCCTTCACATTGAAATAAGCCCAAAGGAGATGAAAATGCTATTATTATATGCACTCACCGGCCACTTTATTAGGTATACCTTGCTTGAACCGGGTCAGAACTGCATTAATCCGTCATAGCATGGATTCATCAAGGTACTGGAGACTTTCCTCAGGGCACATATCTGGTGACTGTGGAGAACAGTTCAAGAAACCAGTCTGAGATGATCTATGACATGGAGCGTTCTCCTGCATGGAGACATTGTGGTCATAAAGGGATGAAGATGGTCATTTGATCAACGTATTCAGAGCCACTCTTCTGCAGTCCAGTCTGACCATTCCTCTCTGACCTCTGGAATCAGCAACAGAACTGCTGCTCACTGGAGATCAGCACTTTCTGAAACACTCAGACCAGCTTGTCTGCTAGTAATAATAAGTGACAAGTTGAGACAAATAAATCACCTTTTTTCCTCAAGTCTGATCCACGGTTTTCCCATGTCTACAAATGCAGTGTTGCTGCTGCGTGATTGGCTGATGTACAGGTGTACCTAATAAAGTGGCCAGTGAGCGTACATTAGAGACTGAAGCATTCCCTTAGGATTACAGAATGACGATGGAACCATTGCGTGGTTGGTGGAAATGAGTTACTTGAGTTACCAGTTACATGTCCATTTGTGATCGAAGCATGAATGAAAGACCGGAGAGGTCTATGGTTGTCCTCAGGGCAAGGAATTAACGAGTACATTTTGGTCGAACTGTCATTTAATTCTGCAGCCTGATATTTTCCTAAAGGTGTCTGTAAGCCTGGGATTAGATTTGTCGAGGCAGAGGAAGATGTCAGTTTGACAAAGGCAGTTTCTGCTCTATGGAAATCTCATTGGCAGTTGTACAGAGGGCATAGGAGCCCTGGATTCTGGAAACATTGAGCGGTAAATGCGTTTGACAGCATGTTGTTGAGCAGCCCTCCAGCTTTGGGGCTTTTATAGAATAAGCCGAATCCGGAACAACAAAAAAAAAAAACACATTTTGTTCATGCCATTAATAAAAGCGTGAATGTTTCCGGCTGAGGTGTGTGTTTATTACACGAGACCTGAGGAGGACAGTTTGGTGTGGATTGGGATGCATTCCTCATCTGTTTGTATCACCACTGAAACCGGTCAGTATTTGCTTGGTGATCACGTCCACCTTCTCAACAAATAATCAGTGGTTGAAAATGCTGATCGAACTGCACACCGAGGACAGACAGACTCAAACCTGGAGTGTTCTCGATGCTAATCACAATGCGGATGGTTGCAGCTTTGTGATTCCTCGTCATAATGTTTGAGGAAACTGTATCTGCGCCGGCGAGTGTTCTCTGTTTGCCAAACATTAATTTAGCGCCTTCAGAAAGTGGGTCGTTTGTAATGTGTCGAAACGAACCAGCTCTGATTCTAATGAATGAAGACGTCTGGAGTAATAACGGAGCACAGAGACGCAAACAATGAGAAAGTGACAGCTGTGTTTACAGGAGCCTCTGATAACCCCTCGACACACAGATACACAACAATCATCTGCCGTCACTGACATTCACTGCAAACTCACCATTAAAAGCCACTCCTGTGTGATGGAAACACTCTCATGCCATCTTTCTCTCTCGCTCACTTTCTGTGTCTCTCTTGCTAAGTATTTTTCTCTTATACCCCTTTTCTTTCCCTTTCTTGCTGTCTCTTTTACTCTCTTCATACGCTCACAGTCTCTTTCTCGCTCTCTCACATTTTCTTGCTCTGTCTCACTCTCTCATACACATTCTCGTGATGGCTCACTCTTTCATGCTTGCTCTCTCATGCGTTCTCACTCTTCTGCTTGCACTCTTATGATCACTTTTTCTCTCTCTCATGTTTGCTCATCTTCTCATGCTCACGCTCCCTCTCTTCATTTTCTAAGACTCTCTTTTTCTTGCTCACTCACTTTTTAATGCTTTTTCACTCCATCTATCTCACTCTCATGTTAGCTCACTCTCTCTCGCTCATGCTCACTCACTCTTTCTCACTCTCTCATGTTTGCTCACACTCCCTCTTTTCATACTTTTTTTCTTGCTCACTCACTTTCTCACTCTATCTCACTCCCAATCCATCTCTCATGTTAACTGACTCTCTCGCTAATGCTCACTTTCAAGCTTGCTAACTCTTTCTCACTCTCTCATGTTTGCTCACTCTCCCTCTCTTCATACTCTCGCACTCTCCTTTTCTTGCTTACTCACTTTTTCATGCTTTTCACTCTCATGCACACTCTCAAGATGGCTCACTCCTTCATGCTTGCTCTCTCATGATCGCTTTCTCTCTCACTCATGCTTGCTCACCCTCTTTCACGCCCACTCTCTCATGCTAACTCACGCTCTCTCACTCTCTTTTTTGTTCTCTCATCATCCCACTTCACTGTGTTTTCACTCGCGCTCACTCTCTCATGTGCTCTCACTCTCTCTCACGATAGCTCACTCCCTCTCCCTCTCATGTTTGCTCACTTTCTTCTCTCACTGCATCATGCTCTTTCACTCTCTCTCTCTCTTTCTCTCTCACTACCTCATGCTCAAGGTTTTTCTCACTCTTTCATGCTTACTCACTCTTCTAGCTCTTCTCACATTTAAAATATAATTGTCTGTCAAAAAAGATATTAAAAAGGCTGAAATCTGGCTGAGTGTGAGCAGAAAGTCCTCCCTCTCTCTTTAGTGAACACACTCCTAAACAAGCCGCACCGAGGGGTTTGATCTAGAGTCTCTGTTGTGTGCATCATGTGATCAGAGCTGCTCTCTCACACGCGCTCATCAACCCACAGACATCAGGAGGTTTGGGGTCTTTGATGTCTGGAAGCAAACATGATCACCTACACAGGGACACACTCATACAAACAATGCTAATAATAGAGGACCGATCATACCTCAGCGAACCTCTTCTTTTGTTTAAATTGGAAGTTGATCCTCCGCCAAACCCTAACGGCAGACCAGCAAGTTAATTCTAAAAATTATTCTATAATTACATTTACATGAATTGACTTGAAGAAACTCTACTTTTCCATTTTTCGTTATTATTCTGGCATGTGCAGCTGGAACATTAAGTGTTATCTGTGCCAGAACCATTTCAAGATATTTATATTTCAATATATACAAATTAAATCCAACACATCTGTCAGTCTCTAGCTTGAACCTTAAACCACAACAGGTGTTTGTTTTTTGTGTGGTTTTGCTCAAAGTAGTTCTGTTTCAAGGCTTTCACTACATTTTTGAGGGTCTTAATGTGCTCAGTCACAAAATTTCGCACACACATCAAAATGATGAAAATTTATGTCCGATTCGGGTTTGAATTTTTTTTTAAATTGGCTCGATAGCACCACCTAGCATGTTTCAGCTTATGGTGCACATACACTTTGTCTTAGGTGACTAAATTTTGGCCCAAATCTGTAGGGTACCTAGACTTAAATAGAAGTAATATAGATGCCGTTTACTCGACAGGAAGTCATCAAAAATCGACAAAACCTCTAAAAATGCTGTACTTTAACAAACACCTTCTAAACTGTGAAACTATATCTGCACAGCCAAAATCGACATTCGTCAAAATGAGAAGTTTGACCATGAACAGGAAGTTAATAATGTCTTATCAGTCCCAAATTTACCAACTATGTTAGCAGTTCAGGTCTCAGGTTATCCAGTTGGCAACAGGAAATTTAACATTGATAGTGTATTTTTTTTTAATCTTGGCCAAAACAATTACAGAAGAATATTCAGACTCAACCACAGCGCCACCTGGGGGCCATGACACTTTATGATATGGTTTTTATTATTTAATTTGCCTGCATTGTTTAGTAATTCTCACTTGAATACATACTCTAAATAGGGGTTCGTCGTAGTGCATATTGGAAAAAAACTGGCTGCCAATATGCGATAGTGCCAGGGCATTGAGTTTTCTTTTTTTGGGCACTGTATAAATCCTACTTTAAAAGTATTATAATGAAAACGCGTCATATTTTGGTTTACGAAAGCAGTAGATCAGAGAAATGTGTGTGTTACATGATCAGACCTCCAGAGCAACTCTCCTCTGTGCATAAGGAAATTTGGTTGATAATTGAATATCTTGGACAGCGATGGATGCTCTTAATATCACCTTCTGCTGTTGGCCATTTGATATCACTCAGGATAGAGATAAAGCTTCAAACTGCCCTCTGACCGCTTTTATTCCACCAAAATCTGACATTAAGAAATGTTTGAATGTGAAAGCGTTATGTTTAACAGAGTGCACATGAACTTAAGGGGTCTCTTGAGATTTTAGCTTGAGAAATTGGATCCATGTGTCACATTTTAAGCCTTCGGACATCTAAAGTCAGGTTGTGTGGCAGTAATGGGAAGTCAAGAATAGCAGCACTCATGAGGAATCGCCCAGGGCTTTACATCATCAACTGAACAGAAATTCGTCAAATTCCTTTTTGATTTATGAGAAGTGTAAACAATTAATCTTCAACATCTCCTGTGAATTAGTCCAGAGAGACCAAAAAATACGTCCAATGAGACCAAACCAGCAGGTGGCAGTCAATTACAATGCTGAATTCATTTCTTGTTTTTTGTCCCCCTAAAGTTGTTGACCCCAAATGAGGCATTTATCAAAACCAGGAACTGAATGAGTCAGGACTTTAAAAGAGTAGTCCAATAATCCCTTGGGGAACACGAAGGTTCCAAATCCCTTTGGCGTTATGTTTTCCGGCGATGCTTGGTGTCCCCAGGACATTTGTAAGGAATTCCCAATAGCCCTGTCCCTCATCCCACTTTGTCGCTGAAAAGTCACTGCAAGCACAGGGTTTGATAACAATGACCCCACCTCCAAAACCTAATAGTGACATGAAGTCTGTGTTTCCAGAATATTTAGTCTCTCTTTGTTACATTTCTTTAGTCCATCATGATTCGTGATGGATCAGTGTTAGTTAGGGCCCAAATGTACAGGGCAAAATTCTCTGAGAGTTTATTGAACAAGGAAGCATTGGGAGCAGCCTTCTTCTGGGCGCCTTTGCATTGGGAGAACAGACACAAAATCTTCCCAGACTCCCAAATGTGACATTTTGAGTGTGTTATAGACCTTTAGAAACCTTTCAAGAATTAAGTCTTTACTAAAGAAACACAAACGTACTCAACAAAACGTTTGGTCTTCTGTTAAACACAAAAGGAGAAACCCCCATAAAGGGTGCCTTTGATTTAGACACAAGTGTTATTCCGGGTTGGTGTTCACGCACAAACAATGTTTTCCCCGTTATATCGATCTCAGTAGATGGTCTGGAGTCATCTGTAATGATCTTGACATTTGTAGCTGATGAATGGGTTTCAAAGCTCTGTTTTCGAGCCTCTGCTGTAAAAGAGATGAATTTCCACTCTTTGAAATGCTGATAATGTTGCTTTGTAGCCGAGGAAATCCACCCACACAGCACTTGTCATCTTTTGAGACAGCTTTAGCATCACAGCAGCCAGAAGGCTCAAGCTTTTGTCACCAGGCTTTCAAAACTTGTTTACCATTCTATTAAGGGTAATTTGTGGCTCTGACAATAACTGAAAATTGGCTAATTTTAACAGAAAAATCAGCTTTTCGACTGTCAAACTGCAAAGTGCTATGAAATCATTTGTGGTGGGATTTAAAGCGGCCTATCCGTGCTCGAAAATCATCACACCTGACTGAACTGGAGAAGTTTTGTTAAGTAGAACGGTCCAAAACACCTTCTGCCAGAATCCAGATTCTGATTGTAAGCTATGGAAGACATTGAGAGGCTGTTATTTGTGAAGGATGCACAAAATATCGAGTTATTTTTTCTTTTGTGATGCCTAAATTTATGCACTTTACAAATTTGGTTTATATAATTATTGCATACTTTCCATAAATCACATAAAGTTTTATTTCGCTCCTCATTTATCACTGTGTTTTACTTTGGTCCGCAAACTTTAGTATTTTTCTTGTAGCTGTCATGATCTTGGGACTCACAGAGGCCACTAAAATAAAATGGCGTGTGATTATGATTATTATTACTTGTTCGAATACATGTTTAAATAATCTCTGATTGGAAAATTAAACCGAAGACTGCTTGACGTGGCGTGAAAGAGGGTCTGGGTTCAGACAGCCGCAGGTCCTGAATGAAGGCTCTCAGAAAGATGTTAATAAAACAGCTTGTAAAAAATGTCACGTACAGTAGCTCTCAGTTTCCCTCAGGCGTATCATTCAGTGTCCACAGTTCACCAGAGAAATAAAGCAGAGTGAAGAGCAGTTCTCTAAATATTTAACCTGCTCCAGACCCATTCATTATGTATCAGCGCAGGTTACGAAAGCCAGCGTGGATCTGTTAGACTCACACAACAACTGGTACATGACCCGCGTTAGTGTGTTGAGGCTTATTAGCTTGTATGAAAGTAACTTCTGGTGATGTTTGGTGATATTGAGTTCATGTACAAGGAGAAGCTCCCCAAACTGTTTGAAAGTGTCTGTGCTGTGAGATCGATCTCAAGCAGTTTTGTGTTTGAAGAGTTTTTGATATTTTTCATATTAAATTGATTCCGCTCTGGAGTTGTTTCTATGGCACAATTGCAAATAATCTGATTTTACAGCTTTGTAAAATTAAATATTTGCAGGGGAAAAGTATTTTTAGCAGGTTAAACTCAATTTTGAACTGGAAATATGTGATGGTTGACTCTACATTTGATAGAGGAGATCGATCGGACAGACCTTGACCAATGACTAAAATATTTCTCAACGGTGAATGGGATTCTTTCCGCTTCCTTCGCTCAGTTCTCTGTTGGCTAAAATGGTTGTGATTGAGTCAGGCCAACCAATCAGAACTGGTATTGAAAATACATTGTTGTTCTAATATTGAAGACTCGAGGGGCAGGATTGTAATGAACAGAAAGGAAACTGGTTTATTTATGCATTGAAGGGATGGTACAGAAAAGCTGGTATTCACCTCCAGCCCCCGAGGGGCACCCGGAAGCTCTGTATGGGTCAAGAGAGAGAGGCCGGAACTTCAAGGACATCGCCTTCAATACGTGGTCTACACGCAGGAAGCACGTCAACCCATGAGTCACAGTGACACGCGAGCACATCGTATTTTTAGCATAACTGGCTAACACTATTTAGAATCATCGTTGATATTAAGATTAATTGCAATGATTACATTTTTCTATCACAGAACACAGAAGCCTCTGATTGGCTGGAATTGTTGCAGATTGAAACACAGGTTTTTCTTGATGGCATGAGGGCCTTCCTTTTTTCTGTGGAAGACAAACACTTTATTCTCAAGATTCAGTTTGCTTTCATTCAAAATTATTTTTTGCTTGCAAAAGTGTGTCATCAAAATTACTCCATAACCCACAACTGCTGGACATCCAGGAAGAAAAAGTGGTTCATATCGAATCCTGTTCGCCACCTGATCACGATTATGTCTATTGTCTATACCCCTCACGCTTACCAAACCTGAAATTGTACAAAAAAAAAGTAGCAAATGTTGTCCTTTTAGGTGTTGAGACAAAATAAAAATGTATAAAACCTTAAAAAGCAAAGAGAAGCTTAAAACAACCCCAAGTGCACCTTTCCTAAACATTATAAACCGTTTTTTTATTATGCTATTTTGGAAATAAGTTGCAAAACACAATCTATCTAACAGATCTTGTACTTCCAAGGATATCTAATCTTTTCACCACTAGACAACAGATGATTGTGCGTTCTCTCACATTTCAATTTGAAATACCTGCATCATAGCATTGTTATGTTCGTTGAAAACATTTTAAAGCTAAAAACCTACACATTGTGTTTGTAAATTAAATTAAATTATACAATGGTGAGTTGCATAACTCCTGCTTACCTGAAAACAGCCGCTGTGATTGGTGCAGGCAGAGATTTCTATAGGTTAATGGGATCAGGCTGCCTCCCTAGTGAACCGCTGCCTTGCCCCAGTGATGACCTGTTCAGTAAAGTCTGGAAAATCACAAATACAACAGAACCACTTCACTGTAAAAAAAAAAACTATGTTGAGATTTTTAAATGTTAAGGCAACCTGCAGCAATAGATTTTTAAGTTTGAAGGGCAACTCAAATTTCAATGTCTTGTAGGAAACAGAGCTGTTTCAAATAAAAATCACTGCTGTTTCTCTCCAAATTATACATCAATTATTCCAGACCAATCTACCAACATCCTAATATTTGTGTTTGGATTCTCTGTTTGCAAAAGAGTTGGATTCTGTTTTGCTCCAACCTCAATTTCGGAACGATATATTGAGTGTAGCCATTTTATTTAACTGATTACCTCGGCTGCATTTTAGAAACAATTTTTTAGAAGCTAGAACCCGTACACAATTTTCGACATTTCATATATCGTGGAGGCAGATGGAGAGATTATTCCAGACGCTCCTTGAGAACGGTCCGTGTCCTTCTTTTAATCATCCGATGCAAATGAAGCAGATCTTCCGTGCAGATAAGAGAGTTTGCTCGCAGATAGAGCATCCTCGTGCATTATCAGAAGTAAAAAGCTCCAGGTAAACAGGTTAGTCTAGCTTGAAGGAATGTTAACAGGGTTGCGCCTGTTTCCATGGCAACGCTTGGGGTTGTGCTGTGCTCCTGATTGATTTTCACCCCGCTCTCATTGTGTTTGACTCGATCAAGGACTAAGAACGCTGGGCTTTTGATAGCAGCGAGTCTCCAGCACGCCGATGAATAACATGATGAGCTGATTTGATTAAGAGACACAATTCGACTGCCTCTAAAATGTTTTGAAAAGCCCTAAGCAGCTGCGGCGCTCCGACCTTGGTCTGTCGTTCTGTAATACAATACTAAAAACCTTCAGCCGGAGATTGCTGTAAAAGCATCATTGTTTCTCAAGCCTTTTAGTCCCTGCAAACATGATGTTCAGATACAGGGCTGAGAATCTGCTGCATACCCCGAGTGCTCTCAGAGGGAATCTTTTGATTTCGCATGCACAGAGTCGGCTTCAGCCTTGACTATTTGTACTAGAAAAGTTTTCAAAGTTCTTTACAGATAACTTCAATTTGACCCTTAAACAGACAGCCTTTTATCCAGACTCTGTCTTTACTCTCTGCTGCCTTGGCTCAAAACCACTCCATTACCAAGAGCTCTGAAAGGTATAATTCACTTTTAAAAATGGAAAGTTTGCCAATGTTTTTGGAAGAAAATAAAAGCATCTTCGCTTCTGGCTATGAGTAAATCGTGTAGGATTTTTATCCATTGTGCCAAAATAACCCCCAAAACAGAAAACTAAAGAGTTCAGGATACAGTCAACAAACAGAGAACACTGTACAGATGTTAATAGGTGTTGTGGCTCTTTAAGTAAAGCAACATTAACCAGATTGTAAAGTTCCTTCTCACAGCTAATTTCAAATTAATTTTCACCATTTTACTCCATACACAGTTGTGCTCAAAAGGTTCCATACATACGTTTGAGTTCTCCGCAGAGATCTTCAGGGATATTGAGATCAGGAGACTGAGATACACTCTGGGACCCTCCCTTTTTTTCTGCAGGAACCAATCACAAGAGGGCGTGGCCTTGTGTTTTGGAGCGTTGTGGTTTTGGAATCTCCAGTAGCGTCCCATGCTCAGCCTCTGGCAGATAGGAACATCTGATGTTTTTTGTATGCAAGTACATTTTGTGCGTATTTGTCCTGTTTTGTGCGTATGCAATGTTTAAGTAAGCAATCCCAGATTCTTGTACATAAGACCCCAGATGAGGAGGTCATAGTCACAGTCACTCAAACGTTGTTAGTTATTGTCAAAAGTCAACATAATAGTAAAAAAACTGTGAAGCCATGGTAATAACAGGACGGTGACTGATGAAAGTACTCGTGGCAAGACCAGCGCATCAAAGCTTTTACCCTGTGGCTTGTTGTTGATGTGGCTCTCATACACAATCTCTAAACACGACATCACTTCCTCTTTCATCTTCTCACCTCATTCTGGGAGTCTGGAGCTGGGAGAGAGCTGCTATTAGGATGAGGGGTTCTTATCTGACAGAATTTCTGTTTCCCTGTGAAGCCAGGCGCTCACTGTGCAATTTTGGCCAGGGTTTGGTCATTTGTGACACATTTTAAAATCCTAAAAGATTCCTTTAATCCACGCTTCAAATCTGGAGTCTTTGGGTGCTGGTTTGACATGTTCACTGACGGCTGGCTAATGAAGGAACAGACTCTCTGGCAGTCGCTCTCCTGCATCCAAAAGACGTTTTTTTTCCTTAAAAACTCTCAAATACGGAAATTCTAATCGCTTTCAAATGTTTGGATTTTTAATAAAATAATGAGCAGCCCCCCAAAAAACTTTGTTGCATCGTAAACAAATATATAAGAGAGGCATAATTAATCTGCATTAAGAAGCTGATAATCCTTTCTGGAAGTCAGCTATTACATGCATGAACCAGTGACTTAATTAAAACTGTAACTTGAAGCTATTACCCAAGTATTTATTTAAGCTGAATAATGAGCAAATGAGTGAAAAGTAAAGTTACTTTGTGCTCATTTTTTATTTTATTATATAGTTTCTGGGTTCGCCCGTGCACGCTGGCAAATGACGTGTCGTTCAGTGTTCACGAACATTCAGAGGTATGCAAAGTTTTGGTATTTGAGATTCCTTTCAACCAATCATTGATTGGTTGGTTGATTTTTTTTTCTTAATACTAAATATTAGAGCACTAAATATTAGAAATTGGTTTGGTAACCTCAGTGACCCTTGACCTCCATAAACTAGTGAATCCAATCATGGAGAAAGAAATTAAAGGGGGTCAGTTGTGAGTGTTTCTCCTCTTTGCATCTTCTCTGGCATCAAATGAGCCTCAAAACAACTCTGAGATGAGCAGAAAACAATGATTGTTGATCTTCATGGGTTTAGGGGAAGGATA
Organism: Danionella cerebrum; assembly: GCA_007224835.1. NCBI lineage: Eukaryota > Metazoa > Chordata > Actinopteri > Cypriniformes > Danionidae > Danionella > Danionella cerebrum. The sequence goes on along the minus strand of SRMA01027142.1, from coordinate 574,379 downwards.
CAGAAAGCTCTCAGAGATTTAAGCTCTCAGTTTAAATTGTGAGGAACAGTGTGCGGAATTGGAAGACCAGAAGCACAGTTCTAGGCAAGCAAGTAAAAATAATTTGTAATACAGTGAACCCTGTTCGACTTTTCCATTACGTATGTATATTATAAAAGAAAATATATAGCGGATTTTGCGGAATTGTAAAAAATAGTCGCAATGTATGAAGACCCCAAATATTTCATTAATAGTTATTAATTTCTGCTAGTACTGTTGGTTCATTGTGCCTGTGTACTGTATGTACGTATTGTAGATATCTGTACATTACTGTAAAGGGTGGTTTGGTTACAGTACTTTGTAAATGGAGGGTTTTTAAAGTCTGAATACTGATTACCTGTTGAATAAATACTGTAAATATGGTGTCCCTACTTCGCGGATTTTCAGCTATCGCTACCAGTTCTGGAACTTATGTACCGCGCTAAACGAGGGTTCACTCTACTATTCCGCTCTTTGATTCTTACTCCTTCTCTATTCAGTCAACATGAAACAATATGTGAATAATGATGTCATCGTGATGTCGCCGGCGCGAGTTGCAGTTTTTCCTCTTTTTTTCAGTTTTGTACAGACATAACTCCATAAATAGTGTTAAAATTATATATAAAGGTTGTATTGATGCTAAAAACAGTACATTTATGCTCTAATAATGTATATATAATACATTATTATAATAACTTCGTTCTTTTGCAGGTAACAAAGGGATAAATAAAGGGTTAATAAACCAGTTTTGGGCGTAATAATTATGATGGAATTTTGAAGCTTTAAACATATGCTTTGTTTCTGAGGATTAAAGTCAACATGAAAGGAGCGGATAAATATACGTTTGATTTTGAGTTTTTTTTTTTTTTTATAATCCGTATTTGTAGTTTTCTGATGAGTTTATTTCAAACTATTCCAAATTAAGAATACTTAATCTCATACAGATTTTGATTAAGCAGATCCCATCTGTCCTGCAGACTGCTCAGAATAAATCATCATTTAAACACAACAAATTGCTACAAAGCAAAACATTGTGTGCTAAAAATAACGATGGGCTAAACTAAATCAATGATTAGTTCTTTTGTTGACGTGAACAACGATTCAGAGATTAGATTTACCTTTAGATTAATTAACATTTTAAAATGAAAAATAAACCTGAAAACACCACACAGTAGTGGAAATACTCAACTTTCATCCTGAAGAGACGAGAACCTTGGCTCTGTTGAGTCAGATGGCTATATATAAAGCCTTATATTGAGTTTTCTGTTTCCCAATTTCCTTTGTTTCAAGCACATTTTCCCCATCGCCTTTAGCTTTGGCCTCGGGGGAATTTATGAGATGTGTGTAGTGAGTTCTGGTTTCCCTGCAGCGTGAAGTCATTCTCTGCAGGCAGTGTGTGCGCGTCTGTGTGTGACGGCTCCATAACTCATCCCTTAGAACTGGGTTTCGGGCTCATTTGTGACAAGCTATCGTTCAAATATCAAATACGTACATCTCTTTCACTTAGAACAAGAGCAGGTCGCATTTCCACCGACTGTCACAGAGTAATGCACGCACCGCTGTCCAATACATCAGACTCTCTTATTCTGCATGTGTTCACACCATGCATTACCATCAGATTGCCGTCTCTGTGCCTCATAAATCTATGTGCCCCTGTTGCCAGATCCTCTCAGGATTGTTAATCGAGCATCTAGTCCGTTGTCAAAAATAACCGAAAAACTATTACGAATGAATGCTCTCTAGTATACAAGGAATGTTTCACCACATGCATACGAAACAAACATGAACAAAATGGCCAATAAATACTAGCAAAGCTCCTTTATCCAAGTGGTGATGTAAGGAGAAATACATGGATTTCTTTATTTAGATCTTCAATAGCTAGTTTTATCCAGATCAGGTTTCAAAGTTCTCCTGGGTTCTCTTCCACGGACATGCCAAGAATACTGAGGTGTCAAGGAGGCATCCACAAAAGCTGGATCCTCTCCGTGGATGATTCTTCTCCAAGTTCTACGTCAAGCTTCTATTGTTAAGACTTCCTCCATCACACTCTTTTTCGATTCGATCAGGAGGATGGCCATCTTCTCGTTGCCTGGTCCATCAACTTCATTTCTGCAGCCGACCATCCCCTCATTCAGTCATCAGTGCTTTTTCTCACATTTGAACTGCAGTGCAATCTTCTGAGTCCTGAATCCAGCTGCATGTCCTTCTTCGGAGACTTTATACACCAGCCTTCATCATTTCTATCTTATATTTGCACATTAATTTGGACGGTATTCTCTTTCTGTGATTTGTTGGCGAAGCATGATTAATTTAATGACATGGTTAGAACTCATTGAGCCAATTAATAGACAATATTCTTTAATTGATTAGTGCCTTGACTGTGACATGTACTTGGCATAGTCCAATCAATAGAAGCAGCGTATGTAAGGGTTGCTAGCATTTGGTAGCAGGTTTGGTGTAAGAGAATCAGAGACGAAGAGAACCACTGTGAAACGTCAAGGCGGGACAAAAGGAAAGCCTAGAGCATTGCATGAAACTTCATACCATTAGGTGTCAAATTACTTACGTTCTGGGGGAAAATTGGTGTCTTGATGTTTGGTTAAGTTAGGTGACCACTGAGACTGGAAGGAGTTTGGATTTTAATAGGTTTTGCTGGATTTTAAGAAGTTTTCCACAATTTATCACACAAGAGTGTGTACCTCACTTATCCGATCCACTTCCAGTCCGGAACATTACCACACACCAACTTATCTCTCTGAGCTGCTCACTCCAGACAGTTCTTCTCAAGAGCTCAGAAGCCATAACAATTGTTACACCTAAACATGGTGGTGGGAGGATTATGGTCTAGGGCTAAACACTAAACAACACTGCCCTGTTAAAGAATGATTGTGGTTCCTTTGTCTGTGGATCAAAGAAATAATGGAGAAGAGCTTCACCATCCCAATCCTTCTGCTATCATCATGGAGTTACAGAGGATTTAAATGGCAACAGTGATGAGGCAGTACTGGAAAATAATGGGGGTCCTACAAAAAATTGGACTTTTACTCAATTTGGACTTTTCGTCTTAGAGTTGCACTCACTTTTGTTGCCCAGGGTTATTTTTGATGGGGCCACAAGTTTACAGAAGGTCAATTTTCACTGGTTGAGTCCTGTCTATGGTGTTTTCACTAAAGGAAGTGTGAGATATATATATATATATTCATTTCATCAACATGTTTCATTTCATCAACATGTTCCAACTATAAGAAAGTGAAAGCACTAGATAAATAAAGTTGAGTTGTATCCAAGATACTTCAGCCCGGATGGAATTAGACCATACAGCAGCATGAAGTAGCCTCACAGAGTAACCTTTAATAAACATAAAAGTGTTAATAATGCCTTTAAACAAAAAAAAAATAATGCACTTCTCAACCAGCCCAATGTTGTTTTGTTTACAGCGGTTTCGAGTTGTCCGTGTGGTTTTATTCTCTTGAGCTGAAGCTCTTGCGGTTGTAACCTCAGTGTTTCTGAGCCGTTTGCTCTCACGCTATATTCCATCTAGCCTATCACAGAGTGCAGGCTATTAGAAAAAGCCACCAGAGGAAGAAGGGTGTTTGCCCATCTTGAACAAGAGCTTGGAGTTCAGACTCTTTAAATCAAAAGTTTCTTTCCATCCAAGCTTTCGGTTTATGTTAAATCTATAGATTGTTATTCTACTTTGATCACTTGAACTTTTTGCTGGGAATTGTCCACTTGATCACCCCAGTGTCTTGCCCTTTGAGAGCTCTGTTCTAGCATCTTCTGTTGGGTTCTTCCAGCTTGGGAGCTTCTTGTTTTATTTACCAAACTCATTACTTTACGTAAGACCTTCTATGAATCCTAGAACTAATCTACATTATTCTCTACAAAAGAGCTTTATGAATGTACTTGACTTGATCGTGTCCGCTCTGCGTCGGTGCACAAAGAAAGGGTTGCTTGACCCCATTAAACATTTGCTCTCTTCCCCAATCTTTCACAAAGTGTCGCAGAGCTGTTCAATCCCCCAGCATGCATCACTCCTGCTGGCATAGGTCCTGTTGCCTGGCAACACGTCTGTTGCTCCGCATCATCTTTGTCATCCCACATGCTTTCTCCAGATTTGATTGTTCACGTCCAGAATGATGACACGAATGGCTAATCAATCACATGCAAATGAAGTCGTGTTGTCAAGTTTCCGTAGATCAAGATGGCATTTTTATCCTCTTAAATATGTAAATAAATAAATAGTTTGATGAGTTATTATTGGTTGTTTCTTTAGATATTTTCTCCAGTTGGCCGTTCAGTTGTGACCTCCTGCCACTTCTTCCTGTTGGGTGCCAGCTCTGCAATGCGGGGCTCTCTTTATAGCATTTTTGAGGTCCTTTTCTTTCTGTCCTGCACAGCCCTAACCCAGCCATTACTTTCTAGACAGATTGAGCTGGTAAAACCCTGCAACCACGTCTGATCCGCTGCACTCTCGACTTCTTTAAAGTACAACCTTTTCTTTTGTAAGCTTTATTCCACCCCTCTTCCCACGAAACAGTGAGCTCCTCCAGCATCGCCGTGGGTACCTTTGCAGAGAATTCACACTGTTGTGAACAAACTGGTCTTTTTTTTTCTGCTTGCCCTTTTGCACAAGACCACACTACTTTTAAAAAAAAAAATTTGTGTCTTTTATTCATTTAGACAGAATCACTGAAGGGTGACGTGAATCACTGATTTAGACTGAAGGGTGACGTGAGGCCAAGATTATTATAAAAAATTGTTGCAGACTCCAAAGTTGCAGACGGAGCTGGAGGGGGGAGATTGTTAAGGACTAAACTGTTATGTGTATCGTAACTGTAGAGTCCTGTTTGGAAGGAAAAACGATCACTTATTATGGTTCTAGAAGTGAGATGATTCTGTAGCTTTCTACCAGTGAGGTGCTGAATGATTTTTTTTAGTAGAGGGGTTACCTGAGCTTGAGGAGAGGGATGAGTTGATGTCGGAACTCCACTTACCTTGGTTTTATTGGAGCAAGTGTTCCACTGACATCCGTTCTACTCCAACAGCTTCTAATTTAGAACACATTCCTAAAAACAATGCTCTTTTGGTCGACAAAAGAAGTACCTTGTTTCGAAACTCTCAAGTAACTTATTTTAAATTTTTTTTTCTCTCAAACCATTGTAAGTAGCTTTGGATATAATCATGTTTTTGTATTAAAATTGTCATTTAAATGCAAACCTACAGCCAAATGCAAATGAGTGTTTGTTATCCGGATTAAACCATCCAGAACCCCATTACTTTCCAGGAAGTCAGAAGAGTGTTGGATGAGATTTATGTGCTTCTCAACTCAGAATTAATCACCGAGCATCTGCTAAATGCCCAACTGTAACTGTTCTACCAAAAGTCAGTATATGTAAATGTTCAGTTAGAAAAGTCAGAATTGTGAAAAATGTCCTTTGTACTTCTTGTTGTTGTCTGATGTGGGATGGCAGGGAGCTTCACTGCTCTTCATTTCATTTGTTTGGTTCATTTTCTAAGGAGTGTGTGTGCCTGTGTTTGCTCTGTCCCTGTAGAAATATAAGCCGGGCCGCTGTGATGAGATCCTGAAGTGGAAGCCGCCAAGCCACAACTCTGTCGACTTCAGACTCAAGATCACCAAAGTTGGTGGAGAGGGGTGAGTCACATTCTCACCATTCAAGAATATTAATTATAAACCAAGTAAGAAGATTCTGAAAACATGGTTTACTGAGATTTAACAGAAAATGTGGCTTTATTTAGCTTAAACATTATACACATATCAGGTAAAATAGGCCCTGCTCTAAGAAAGAGAGACATAGAGACTTCCTGGTTGTGATGTATTTCCTGTTCTGTCTCAGAAATCATCCAGAAAATAGGATTATAAATATGTTTTCTATTACATCACTCAGCTAATGATGGGATGGAAACGTTTAAAAAAAGGATCGATATAGCATTGATGTGCAAATATTTCTTTAAAACAAGCAAATACTTCTATCTGAAATATGATTTTGTTAACTCTATGCCTATGCCAGTGGTAATTCTTACAGAAGCCAAGGTCAAATCTGAGTGAAAAATATGACCGGGGTGCAGAAAAATGGCAGTAGGTGCTCTGGTTACATTTCTCTAATTTTTATTGTGTTTAAAGGTCTTAAATTCACATCTTATAACCCTTTAGATACCATAAGTATGATGTTTATGTCGGTTAAAATGCAACTCTAATTTACATTTTGACTGGTAGCAAATCTCTGATGTGTAAGTGGTTCTAAAACCCCGTCACACGCAGGTGGCGACGCCTCACTTTTTGGAACTCGATCCGCGCCCAAAAATGATTTATGGGGCTGTTTCCAGAACAGACTGTGGACATTATATGCGGCTTGACATTTCTCTCAGCAGAAATGTAGCGAAGCAGAAAGTGTGAGTTGTTTAGCATTCTTCATTTGCGCCTCTCTCAGCCCATCTGCCCAGTCTCTCCGGTCTCCAGATATACGGCTGGCCTCGAATGAGCCGAGCTTATCTGTAACACGCAGACCTCCGCATCGACGGCACAGACCTTCTGCAAGCATCCGCATGTACAACGCTATTGTTTCTGTGTTGTCACTCGTGGGTCCTGTCGAGAACATGCCCAGGTTCAAATAAGACATGCACTAAAGAGATTGTGATGTAAAAAGTATTGCTGCATCATGGGCCAGTTTAAAAAAGAGAGGTTTTCTTTGTCTTTCTAAAGGGTTTATTGGGTTTTCAAAGTGCCGCCGGGTTTTTCTAGCACTGGGGAGATGAGTATCCATCAATGATCAGAGCAGGTTCATAGATTTGGTTTTATTTTTACTGCGTTTATAGTAAGATGTGGCTTCTGCGTGTGTTTTCATCAGTTCTCTTCTTCTGACTTGCCACGCTTACACAAAGACGTACCAACCATTGTGCAAAAATATTTGAACCCCACGCTCTTGCATTTGAAATGTAAATGGTCATTAAATATAAACTGGATATTGCAAACAAATTATCTTCAAAGAAAAACAGGGAAATGGGAGTTTGTTTATGTGAATCGTAGTAATAAAATATAAAGTTCTTTTGACAAAACTGACCGCTAGAAATCTCACCTTGAGTAAATGACAAAGTCATGACAGTTGGTTTATTTAACTTTTATTGACAAGGAGAACATTATATTATGTCTCTGACCAGACTGCTTACCATATTAATATGACATATATCACTCATTTTGGCATAGGCAACTTTGTATGATGTCACGGACTACTCCTTGGCAACCCAAAATTCTCCCTTGGCAACCAATCCATTTTGCACACACAATTTATGATATCGTTATTGTGAATTTATAATATACAATTTATGATTTTGTTACAGTCTTGCCATAATCTATTTAATAAGCCAGTAAATAAAAGGTATGAGGATATCTAAATGTTGAGAATTCAAGGATCCAAAGCCTTCCGACCCCTTCAAAAAATTCCAGGACAATATGTCGCTTAAATAGTAAGGATTTATTTGTTTTTGGGGGTTTTTTACTTGGATTCATGAAATATTCAGGTAAAAAGTTGCTAGGCATTTTACACGTTTGCATTCAACATTAAATAAAAACAGGACGATGGTTTTAAAGGCTTCATTATTTTATTTTCTGAAAACCATTTTACCAAAGGATCACAAAAGCTAGCACCGTGTGAGAATGCTAATCACTTTTAGCCAGCCTTCCCAATCTCTTTCTTCTCGCTTCTCTTCCTGTCTTCCTATGTGTCATTATCCTAAATATTTTAATTACAATTACGGTAGTTCACAACCTAAATCCTATTATGTACTGTCTCCTGAAGTACTTTTTGCTAACTATTAATTTTGGTTGCATTTCATAGAACAAGTGCAGAAAGAGTAAAGGATTGCATTTAAAGTAAAAATATTCATTTAACTGATTCTAAAAACATTTAGGGAAATAAACCTGGGCTCATAATCCTTTAGGAACCCAGACACATAAAAACTATTTTAGTTCCTTGTGTCTGTGTGAGCGTAAACTCCAATAGGAATATATAGTTACGGGTTGACTCCGCCCCCTCTCTTTTCTCATTGGTCCAAGCATATAAAGCTGCCGGTGAAGCCCTGCACAACCAGAGGTGAACTATTTTTATCAAGCCTGCCAAATTTACAAACTAAAAAGGGGAAATCTACATGAGCATGAAACAACAGATGCCTACGCGTGTCTGACGCAGGTACATGGAAGAAAAGTCAGAGCGGGCGCTTGAGCGGAGCTTCAGAACTCAGTCTGAGGAGAAGATTGTGTTTCAAATACGTTTGCAGGACAATGTTTGAGAGGTGACACCTCAAACTCCGTCTAGTTCTAAAACATCCTCCAGTGAAAACAACACAATAGCTTTGAGTTAAGTTATTTTGAGGGTTTAGATGCGTGTCTCAGTAGAGCATCGTGTGGTGGCGTGTTCTCTACAGCAGATGTGGCGGAGGTTATTAGCACGGTGACTCTCCTGCCAGGAGACCGAGGAAGAAAGATGACATCTCTCTCCTCCCACACATCTCTCTCTCCCTCTTTATTTGTCGAGAGCTTTGAGATGAGATGGGTGTAATGAAAGTAAAGCCGTGGCTCTTAAGTGCAGACGAGAGCAGTGATGGGAAGAGCTCCAGTGTGATTCTACAATTATCAACAAGACGAATTACTTCATCAGAAAACAACTGGACACTTTTCATTAGTAAAAGCACATGAATGAGAGCGTCTAAAGCGTCGGCGATCAAATGAGTATCTGCAATCTCTGTTGGTGCTTTCTGCAAATCTCCTCGTTTTCTCCTCTGTATTCACACGGCTGCATGTGTGGAGTGCAACTGACCTTTTCTTGCAAAGTACATAAAAAGTCTGCAGTTTCTATCCATTTGGCATCATTTCCCATTTTACCTTTTCCATTTTCTTCACCCTCTTATTCCTGGCTGGGGTTACAGGGTTCTCCTGGTGCATATCTCCAACTCGCACTAGATGAATGTCTTGCAAAAACGTTCAAGCAAGATAAAAAGTGAAATAGATATATTTTTAAATAGTTTGCATGTTACTTTGTAAGTGGTTGTCCACCATTTAAATTTTCTACGTCAACATTCCCAAAGTGATGGTTTCTCTTCAGCTGCCAACCTTTCAGCCACACCAGAACATGAATCAATCAAATGGCGTACAATTAATCTTTTTTTATAAAGCACACACTGCTCGGTGAGTTAATTGCTTGTGAGAGTATGCCACACGAGCGCGGTTGAGGGAGGAAAAGAGGGAGAATTTTAACCATTTATAAAAACTTCTTTAGCAACACTCCCAGATACTCTGACTGTCTGTGATGTAAACCCTAGAGATTATTTGAGTTTCCTGAAAAAGTGCACGAATGATCTATTGATTATAGAAAAACAACCAACAAAGCATTGATAAACATGTTAGAAAGATTTACAGTTGCCTCCAGGTTCACTTCTATGCTTGGATAAAAAAAAATTAAGAAAAAAATTTGTTTTTCCAAACACTGGCTCGCTCCCACTCTATTTCAGAACAGGCTCTGATTGTTGGTATAACAGATGTTTCAGCTGTTACACCCTAGAACAGATTTTCTCTTTATAAATTTCACCTCCTGTGTAGCTACCTGTGTCTTTCTGACTGACAGCGATAGAGTAAAAGCAGAGCAATGGCGACACCCAACCAAAATTGCTTTTGAGTTATCGTTGTTTTTTTTTCTGGAAATGGCAATAAAAAACGTTTCCATTGTTTGTAAATGTTTGAGCACATATCACTGTATATAAAGAGTTCAGCTTGTATTTCCTCTGGTGAAACCTAATACAACCAAATGTCAGTAATAACAAATTCAATTAATACAATTAATTTAGAAAAATCCGTTGGAAAACATCTAATCCACAAGGGATGGATTCTTTCAAACTCTGTGGAGCAGAGCACTCTGCTTCTTTCATTTTTGAAAACATGTGGAGCAGTTTTTAAGAGCAGAATTAGTTCTCACCTCCTTTCTTTGAGCACTGTATGCTATCTATTCTTTCACATGATCACAATCGCCAAGAGCTGGAGGGACATTAAACCAGTTGGAGTAGAATAACTCTGCTCTTTTGTCTGCTCTAATCAGGTCTTTACATGACAATAGTGAGCCGTGAATGGAAGAGACGGGCGGTGGTTATTACGAATAATCTACGTTAGAGTGAGGAAAAGGAAAGTTCTTGAGCTTAAAGCGAAGTTACTCTCAAAGTACCTGAGAAAATAAAGTAGTTTTAAGTTAAAGTGTATTGCGTCTTGCATCCAAGACTTGAATGCAAATGAGTAGCGACACCCAATAAGATCGCAGGGACTCGTATGCTAGCTGAATGCTTTGGGAATTAAAGTACAGAGCATTCGTACTTTGGCGTCGCAAACATGCAGGATTTTCTGGAATGAGAGTTGATCTCTTCTGGCTCGTCTCCACACCTTTCTGAAACTAGGCACAAGTTGCGTTTCCTGGAGGAAAGGTGTGAAGAGCTGCTGCTGTTTCTTATGATGGTACACATATCTTTCAGAATTGTGTAGAGATGTTGGGAAAAAAATCTTGTGTCAAAAATTGTTTGCGTTTAACAATGAAACAGAACAGAAAAAATGCTGTCAGATTGACACAAACTAATGTATCAATCCAAGGGTTGCCACATTAACACCAATACAATATACCACCAACAGCAGAACTCAATAACATTAATCATTGAACAGTTTCCTGTTAACACCTTCCTCATGAATGGCATAACATCCTCCACATTTCAGAACACGAAATCAACAGAGCATTACCTAAAACATTCAATAAAATGTTTTTTTCCTCAAACTGCCTTAACTATTATACTTGATACATGTTCTTCTACAGTGATTGGCACCTCCCCCGTCCCCCAAAAACGAGATCTAGCAAATGTAACCAATACAATACGATCACATTAATACAATCATTAGAAAGAGAAATAATTTTGCATAAACGGCTCGTTTATTTTCTTTTATCGTTTCACTCACCAGTAGAATAGCGGAATGTTTGATAATGCAGCAGTTTTTCTCTTTCATGCTCTTTTTTCTGTCTTTTTACTGTTTTGTCCTTTCAATATCACTCTCTCTCTCTCTCTTTCTCTCTTGCTTTGTTCTCTCTATTTTGCTCTTGTACCTCTCTTTATGCTCCTCTCTCTTTCACTGTTCCTTTCTCTTTTCAATCTATCCGTCTCTCTTCCGAACTATTTTTTACTGTGTTTAGAACTTTTTCTCTCCTTTCTTTACTTTTTTGCTAAGTAATGGCACTTTTACTTAGTTATTATGATTTTTCAGTACTCTTTATGCCACTGATTTAAAAATACAGTATTCTTTTTATTTTCTATCACAGTGGAAATGCACTGAGCAGCATTTAGCAATCTCAGTCCTTTCACTCAGGCTCATGACTATTCCTCTTCATTACTGTGTGTTGCATCACAAAGATGCTCAAAAATAACATCAGCTGCATTTTAACAACAGTCTAGCTCAATGAAAATGTTCTAGATTGTCTCTAAGTGAAGATTTATTAACGTAGCTTTGCTTTTCCCTCAAAACTGATGTTTGAAGAGAGCCCAGGAAACCCTGTCGAACCACAACACCGACACTTTCAAAAAGCTTGCTACTCCACTGACTCTGCATCTAATCCAACGGATGTCTGCGTTTAATCCGACCCGATATCGTTTTATTCAAATGTGTGCGAGAGATTGATACAGAAGCTTTATTGAGAGAGCTTCCGAACAGAATGTTTTATTGATTTGCTGCAGGTGTAAAATGGGCCTATTTCTCTTTCATCTTCATCACATCGCTCTGTGAACTCTCATATGTTTACCCTGGTTCTGCGTGCACTGTAATATTATCTTCCTGACCGTGCTATTGCTCTCATAATTCAACCTTCACAGTCTGTTCCTTTAGTCAAAGATTGAACAGCGCCGTGAAACTACCAACGCTGCACAGAGATGTGTTTCAGAGTCACTGTCTGACACTTATTTGTGTATTTGCACAGGCTCGTGGACGCAGAATACTATTCATGTATTACATTTTAAAGGAATTATAACAACAGACAAAGGATTGGATGATTTTTAAAGAAGATGACAAGTGATGAAGTCTCTGTGACTCAACAGATGGTCGTGATGAATGCTTCTAATTATAATAGACAGAAAGAAATGTACATCTCAGCACTTCACACGTTTCTCATCCAAATATGGAAACCGTAATGACCCAACCTGCAGCTGAAGAGAGACAGCATCTCTCGCAGACACACAGCTTGCTGACACTCGGGTGAGCCTGGGAGATGCTTGATGTTCTGACAGCCACTCTTTATAATCAGGTGTTTCTGCTGCGGTTGCAGAGGAAAACTAGGTTCGGTTTGGTGTCGTTATGAATGATTCTTTCTTTTTTTACATTTTAAGCATTTGTCCAAAGTTTCAGAGATTTCAAAGAAACCTCTTTTTTAAAATAAGAGCACTCTTTTGTTCACAGTGGTGCTTAAACACAGTATTTATTTAAAAATTATTTAAATGATCATTTGGTCATTTATGAGTTCCTAATAACATGGTCTGCTCAGAACACCTGAGAGGAAATGAGCATCTGAACTGAAAAACAACAGAGCAGTGGAAATGGATTTCTAATCAGAGTCAGTGATGTCTGAGAACGTTTCCTGTGAGCAGAAAGTGTGCTCAGCTCTGTAATGGTCCAGCTGTTCACAAACACACGCCCACCAATGTGCGTTTGCATCCAAAATAGGGGAAAATGAGCAGGAGGAGAGCGGATGCTGCGAGCTAAAGCACAGCCTGTCACTCTGGCTAATAGGGTTCTGTGCATGTGTTTTGGAGCCTCTGGAAACACCACACTGTTGCAGCCTCAGTGACTGCGTGCATGCTTTCATTGTGGATCGCTTTAGATCAAACAAAGGAACTATTGTTGCATCTCTGTTTGAGCAGAAGGTGTCAAACTCATCTTCGACTGACTGATAGACAGAGTATGGGTTAGAAATATGCCAATAACGATGACTTATCTAAGTTTAAAGAAGCCATGAACGAAAGCTTTGACATACGAGAGCTTACCAAACAATGAAACATGCGGAAGGAGTGAAACCAGACACACTACTGACATGGTGATGGAAAGGTTATGCTCTGGGGGTGCTTTTCAGTTATAACATTTTGTTTCTTTCCTTGGTATCTTACCAAAGACTTTCTATATTTGCTTTGATATATTTTTTAGAAGAAATGTGTACTTTTACACCAGTACATTTCTGATAACTAAACCGGTTTGTTACTTACATTCTCCTCGTGGTCATCGACTGTAATAAAGTCCCTGTAGTTGAAAACCTTGAATAATAACCACACCAAGTTAATCAAGTCAAAAATCTATTTATTGCTCAACTTAATGTGTCAGACTCTCTTCTTCACTTATGCGTCAGTATATATAGATGAACAGGATCGCCACCTGGTGGTCCCTATATGTTACAATCCCACATAAACCACATGTCCTGTAAAAAAATTGCACAATGCTTCTTAAATGGTTCAAGTGTTCTACTTAAAAAGAAATTGGATTGGGATTGGCTCTTGAATAAAATGTTAATGACAAGCATTTTTGTAATTATTATTTTTAAATTACTGCACTCACTTGGAATAAACAAATATTTACAAAGGCAAAAACACATTTTCTCATTTTACAGTGCATTAAAAATTAAAATACCTACATTTTTAACACAAAAACAAGAATATTGGGATGAATTTTTATATTTTATTTTCAGTTATGAATGAAAAATTGAATGAGTGTAACGTACATGGACCAAGGTCCAAATGTACGGAGGCCAATTGTCTAGTTTTTGGACTTGGAGACCCTTTTTAATATCTCCTGACCACTAGGGGGTATTGATCTGAAGCTGTGCATGCAAAGTCAGATCATGGCTCTTATAATAAACACCAAGTTCTGTATCCATACATGAAAGCGTTGAAGATCTTTAGGACCATTTAACAAGAGTTAGTTATGATACTTTAATAATTACTTGTAAATGGTTTGACAAATTTAACTTGTTCAACAACTTTTGGTCTGCATCGTCTGTAAATGATATGGTACACATTTTGTGGAGGTCTGATTAAATTTGTTGGAGCTAGAGAGTTTGGGTTAGCTGGACTAAATTGCATCACGTGACTCATCGGATGCCGTTGTATCAGTGCGCCGAAGTTTCCCACAAGTGGTGCTATTGGCTATTTGCACAAGAGGAAGAATAAAGAATGCAAACGAACACAATAGGGGGCTTCCTACCTTTGGTGAATCATGAAAACTTCAGTTTTAAACTGAAATATGAAGTTAATCCTGTTTTGCTTTCAAAAATTTCACTCATTTCAGTTTCACTCACTGTGTAGAAACACAACCTTCACCGCTCCTGACAATTGGTGCTTAATTTGCCACAAAGAAGCATGAAATTATCCTGAACACTTGATATTTTTTCAGTATGTTAAAAGGCATCATTAAAACAAAATGAGATGTGATGTCCAGAACAAATAACACTGAATTTCAGTAGGAGCGAGCTCTAACTGCTGAAAGCCTGTTCACAGCTCTCACTCTGGGCTCAGAAAGATTGGACGGCCTTTTAAAGTGATCTTCTCATGCTATATTCCCACAGAATGACCCAGGAGACCTTCTCATACAGCTTCCACATAAGCCTAACGTAATAAGCTTCATAGAGTGGAGATAATTACATGAGAGTCTTCATCCACTATCATGATGTGCTTCGATTCTGCACCTTTGTTTCAGGGACTGGGTCGGATGGATTTCCTTTGTTTCCTTTCAGATGGCTTCAGTCCCGAGCATCTTCGATCCATGTTCTCACAAAACATCCCTTTCCTAAATCAGCTCCTGTCTTTATTTTTGGGACGCTGTATTTATTTAGAAGGCCAGATAATTGCAGAGTCACGTCTGAGCACATCCTGTACAAGAGAGCTGGTATTATTTCCCTGAATATCCTTACATCCGCTTGCAGTCTGTAACACTACTGGGTTAAAATAAACCCAAGCTATTTTCTTCACGTTCGTAATGCTAAAATAAAAGTTGACTTTTTATGTGTTTTTATTTCAGTGAAAGCAAAGAAGTTCAAAAATGATCAATGAAAAGTAATTAATTATCTTCTATCATCACATTCTGATTCATTAACTTGGGTGAGCGATGGTTGGGTAATTCGTTAGAATATGAACCAATGTGGAACCAAAAAGATTAAATAAATGAAAAATTTTACACAGAACACATTACAGTTGTTGGGTAAACTTTGAGGTTCCATTTCTTATTTTCTCTTATGGATGCTTTCAAAAACTCTACATCATTTTAGACTGTCAAGATACAAAAATGAGGAATTTTTTACCGTATCATTTTGGAGTTATTCCATCCAGAACTTGGCTTTTTTTGGAGAAGCCGAATGTCCGCAAGTGGATTAGATCTGCAACTCAGGCACCTTTCCTAATAAAAACAATGTTCAGATTTATTGTTCCCACTGTTCTTATTCTTTTTAAAAATCCAGCACTTTTTGGTTTTCTCAGTTTTTGGTCTTTTTAAAAGCAAAGCTAGACAAGTTCAGCTGAGGTTGAGGTTTTGTATAGCCAGCTCCTCTAAGCTGAACACCTTGACTCTCCATCGAGCAGCTTCTGCAGCGAGGGATCGCTCATGGGCTGCAGCATTAACATGATTTCAGCATGAACATGTTTTTTTTTTTTTCCCTTCAGGCTCATCCCGCAAATGGTGGGTCTCCTGTTCGTGGGGAGCTATGACATGCCCTTTGCACAAATGAAGGTGAGAGAACCCCGGTTAATTCCTCTTGTCATCCGATTGAGACACTGCTAAAGATAGCCGTGTCATTGTCGAGCGCTCTTTTCATGATGCACTTTTAATGAATCGGATTCGACAGCTTGTGTCACACGAGGGCTCCGTCCTGAGAGCCTGCCAGTGCCCTACCTAGACGCCAGGGTGAGCGTCGTGAGAGATCTCTGAGAAGAAGGCACCGAATCACTGATTATTTGATCTTCAAATGTTGTCATTGAGTTCTGTTGGAAGACAACATGTCATTCAGGGATTTAATTGTTTTATGTTCAAAATTCAAGATCCCCAAATGTAGAAAAAGTGCAGGTGAAGGGTCTGTTTCTGTCCAAGGTCACTGTCAAAACTTCAGGTCAGAAATCCAGGCAACAGTTCAGAACTGACAAGATCTGCGTTAAATAAATGATGCAGTTAACTGTAAATGCTGTACTGTAAAGTGGCAGTCCGTATGATTTATTCATGCTTGAAACAGCTCTGGAACCACTGCACAACCATCCTGCGAACTACAGGAACCTCACAGACGATGGGATTGTTGGTAGGATGTGGGTGACATTTGCTTGTAGTAACAGATTCCAATAGCATACACACGGAAGTATTCCAAATGGCTTCTGGTCCATCATAAGTAACTTATTTAAATGTTTTATTAGCTTTATAATCCAAAGATGGCTGCCGATTTCTCATCACTATCCCTCTTGTTATTCTTTATTTAAATAACAGGACTGAAATGTTTTGAAATGATGCGTTTTATCATCACACAATCGTCAAATAATTAATATTTTATACCTTTTCATTTCCCAATACCTTCTAAAGACCCAAGTGATGCAACTTCATGCTGGAAAACTGACATGGAAATTCCCCAGTTTTTCAGGAGGGGGAGGGGTTAGGGTAACTGGAATGAGAAAAAGCTGGGAAGATGTTTTATCTAAGAAAGAAAGATATTTGTGTACATAAAATATATTTGAAACAAACCTTACAAATATGGATTTACATACTAATACAAAAGAGAAAGGTTCTTTTTAAAAGATCTTAATCGTTACATTTTATGGTGAAGTGTTGCATCAGAGACTGCGGACAAGCAAGAAATGCTGTTTATCAGTGTTTTATGTGGATTATATCAATATTTTAAACGTTATTGCCAATTTAAGTTACAAGAATAGTATTTGTACACTTTGCAAAGTAATAAACTGTATTTCCTAAGCAATTTTACTGCTTATTTATACATATAAAGTCCCAGGGACAGAAATGGCACCCATTTGGTGGAATGGCTCATAGCAATATACTCTGGCATTAAATTAAAAAGCTAATAAGACGGCCAATCAGATTCTTTGTGGATTTGTGATGGATTTTATGCAACTAAATAAACATCTGTCAGAGAATGGATGTCGCAGTATACACCAAGGGTAAATGGATTTCTGCGTATAACGTCCTTCATCAAACAACAAAGTCTGGTGGGTTTTTCGTGATTGAGAGGATATGGCTGCTTCGGGCTCCTTGTGGTGTCTTTTAATGCCTGCCAGGATTTAAAGATCCCATCCAAAAGTAACAGGAGCATGGTGTACCCAGCCGTGCCAAACCCAGTGACAACCATGGGCATCTGCCGGGTGCCCAAAACGCATCTGAAGATTCAAGTTTGAGAGATTTTTCCTGCTCCCTAGACGTCGTCTCGAAGCTCTGAAAGCATCGAAAAGCTTTATTGAGTCCCTGAACCAAAGGCGTGGTGTGTGCCAGAAACAGGACGAGGTGTTCTCTTTCATTCCCTTCTACGGAAACCTGAACTCGGTGGACGGCTGTTGATTTATTGAGAGAAGTTGGTGTGGAACATAAGGTTTTTGAATCCGTTGTTATGTGAGAGCTGAAACGTTTGCCTTCCCCTTGGCGCTCACAGATGCCCTGCTCTGTGGGATGGTAAAGGTATTTACTCATCCCATCAAGCCAGTCGTCCCAGAAGGGGGCGGCTTAACTGCCAACTCACTTCCTCCCCCTCAAACACAGAGCTGCCAGCATTTATGAGCTTTATCTTCGGATATTTCTTGCTCTTGCTTGCTTGGGCCAGGCTCCTGTAATCTTAAGGCCTTTGTGAAACTGTCATGTACTGAGTTGTAGGTTCTGTTGCTATAATTACTCACAAGGCGTCGTGAGTTTTGTTAAAGCTAATAAAAGAATGAAGCAGAGGCTAGTGGCTGACACACAATTATCTTACAAATGTATCTGAAGCTTGGGAATCGTATCCGGCTTACATCGCAGTAATGCTTCTCCTTTTAAAATCGTTACCTCCCTTTTATTTACAAATAGCCCTCTCTAATCAAAATGTGTCATCTTGTCTGATTTAATTTACTTTTAACCCTCTGAAACAATCCCATGTACAAAGGCAACCACAGTGTACAGTGTACAGTATAAAAATATTACAATCCAGAGAGCGAGTGTTCAACATGAACATTCCCAAAACATTTGAAACGTTAATCATCTTTTATTTTTTGGCAAATTACAACTCTTTTGATCATGTACTGTAGAGTAGCGTGCAAACTGATCACTGATCACCAGCTGCACTATAAAAGATAACTGTATAGAGAAAACCACTTTCTTCAGTTAGTTATATACCGGTATGTCTATTGTATTGATACCCACTCCCAGTAGTTACTGCTGTGATGATCACCAGTGTGAACTCTTACCTAAACTCTCTTGTAAGCTGCTCACTCTTACTGTGGCTCAGTCAGTAGTGCAGGGTTGCCAAATGCATACATGTAAAATGCACTTGCCCTAGCAACCCTGGACCCTTACACAGACAGCCAATGACAGTAACTGCTCACATATCAGTGATGGCCGCCTATTTTATTTATTTATTTGTACAAAGTGAACATTAAATTTAATAAAAAAACACTGAATATATGTATTTACTATCAAAATTTCACATTAGGGGACATTTAAAACTAAAAAAATTTGACTGAACATTTTCTTTTTTTGTTAATTTGTCTCAAACATTGATCAATGCATCTACAAATTATTTATTTTTTTAGTCCCCCTCCCCAAAGAGAAATCTATATTTGTTGCTATAACAAAACACAGAATAAACGTACAAAACTTATTTAAAACAAAAGGATAATGCTGAAAAGAAGCAACATACACATGGAAACAGAAGTCTAAATACTCTGCTGAAAGTGTTTTCAAAAGAACACATCTGAAGCTTTTCCTCTTTTTTAATAATTTGTTTATTTTATTCTTGCATAATTAACAGATGGCTCATTTTTTCTCAACATTTGTTTCTGATTCATCTGGCCTTTGAAGGAGTCAAGTGAACTAATGATTCAGATTTTTGAAGAAACCAATCAGCAGAATGAATCAAACGAATGACTCGGTGAATTACCAAGGGGTGTGCAAGTTACGGTTCAGACGAGTTTGCTCGTTGGTCATTAGCTAGTTTTGGATGTAAAAATCCCAGAAACGCTTAAACAAACAAGATGGAAGATGTAAAGTCTACAGCACCGTTAGAGGTGAACATGTTGTGTGCTGCAAATGGTTAACCTTCATTAATAACAACCATAATTGTGTGTATCAAATGGTTTTTTTGTAACCTTCTACCAAATACTTATTTAAAACAATTAAGTTCAACATTTACCATATCGAAAGTCATTATTTGTAGAATCAATCCATTAAATCGAAGATGGACATTTTTTTGGACATATTCACAGAATAGAAGCATCATCGGTTTAACAAAGAACATCTTGCAATAGACGTTTTGTTTGTTTGTTTGTCTTTTCTTCATCTTTTTAACAAAAATGAATCTTTTTTTTCACCAGTAAAGTCTGATTTTCTCATTTGCCTTTATTATCCAGATAACAAAGGAACTGAAGCAGTACGATAATAAAATAATCGAGTGCACGTTCGTCAACAACACTTGGGTTTTCATGCGGCAGAGAGTGGACAAGAGCTTCCCAAATTCCTACGACACAGCCATGGGTGAGATGCGAACGAGTTTTCTGACAATTTTCCATTTCTTCCACTTTGCTTTTTACAGTGAAGTCTCTGCTTTCATAATTTCTTGGTTGAGTGGGAAGGTCTCAAGTAAAGAAAATTGTGCTGGATTCCCATTTTTCCGTCACAAATAACAAAGCTGATAACACCTACGTTTTTATAGGTTTATGAAGCTTTCCTGTGCAGCCACATATATTCATAAAAGAGACAAAGGCAACCTGCAACTAGGAATCGATAGAAATTTGTTATTAAAAACATTTTTTCAGTATTTTTGTTCTGCTTCATATGCGGCTATGGCCGTCCTGTGTTTTGGTGAGTCTGGGGTGAATCTGCGTCAAGTGTGTATTCCTGCTTTACTTTAAAATTATTGCATGTTTTTACATTAATTCACAAGGTACAAAATCCCTTTTGTGCTTTTCATGAAGGAAAAATTATATTTTCCATCCAGCAGTTTAAAGCTGGCTCACACTTAACCATTGGGGAGTGGGTGTTATAACACTCACTCTTCCACCACTATGAGTTAAACACCCACATTATTTTATTTCCTTACGTCGATACCCCTAGTATCTATCACTGACTCTCCTTGCAATATGCCGCGGAACACTTAATTTCTCTGGTAATTTTCATGTAAATCTGCTGAAACATCACCTGCTGAAAGGCCAATCAGCAGCCAGGTAAGCGAGTTTGGCATCCATGGTTCTTGCTTTGAATTATTTTAGATAATCTCTGCAACAAGAAGCTGCGAAAGATGAATTTTGGCAAACTTGTGACAATTTTTTTATGTATTTCTATTTTTCTAGTCATTCAAGTGACGTTTTAGTGAGTGTTGTCTCTCATTGAGAGATTGTTGTTTTAACGTGTTGCAAGCTCACACTTCACACAGACTCTGACTGCGTCCCAATCTGCCACTATCTGTACTTCTAAGAGAGATTGTGATGCCATCTTGAGCTCTGTTCTCAGATGCTATAGAAAAGATATTCAATGTTGTGGCTTTTCATAATAGAAACAAGCAATACTGGAAAATGTCATAAATTCGCACAAGAATAGTTTTCCCGTAAAAGTCAGTTATTTCTCTCTCACTCAACCACTATTATTTTCAGTGCAAAGGAATCCAGCTTTATCCACACATATACAAGCATATAAACTGGGCCAAAAATGGTCCACCACAGTCTGAATTTTCAATTGAATTTTGTGACGTAAAGCAAAGGGATCATTATTGCCCACAATATTACTTCCTGTATGACCAAACCACATTATACACACATGTTACAAAGTGTACCTTAGTTACTCCTGTCATTCATTAATCAAAACCCTCTGCAATAATTGTCGTCCGAGACTATTCTGCCGGTGTTCTCTACCGAAAGATCGATCAGGTGGCGAGATTGAGGAGAAGTGTGGTTGAGGAGTTTTTTTTAAAAGAATATTTAAATGAAGAACTTTACCATTTTTTTTCTATGTAACTTTAATATTTGTTTAGTTTAATTTACTGCATTAATTTACATGCAACTGTGTCGCATGATAATTGAAGTGGGGGTCAGTTCCCCAGTAGAGCTTTAGAGTGTGTTTTCCTTCTACTAGTGAGTCTGGAAAGGCTCCAGCATCCCACCGTGGACTTCACTGGCAGTAGAGAACACCTGGGTAGGGTTGTTTTAAAATAAAACGTCCCTGTGTCTGTTTCTTTGTGGTGTCAGCGGTGTGTAACAGCATCCAGCACCCCGTGACGAAGGAGATCCTGCTGGAGTTTCTGGATCGCTGCGCTCAGCTCCATTCCCGAAAACACCCAGCAGACACCGAGCTGATGCCGCCGCCGCCAGCCAAGAGGAGCGGGCATGCCGTCCTGCAGTAGCACAGATCACTCTCATTCCCATCATGCTCTGCAGCTCGGCCCGAGAGACTTCTGGAGAACGTTTTGTGTCTCCGCGTTCGAGGGTCTATTTAAATATACTATTCAAACGTTTGAGTGCTGAGGTGTTTTTATTTAAGGAACGGGATGAAAAATGATTTTGTGTTTCTTTTATGTTCCGTTGTTGTCTGCAGCTGGGTTTTTTTTTTACTGAGCAGACCGTTGTTGTGTGCAGATTAGCTAGAGTCTGAGATGATCTTACAACCTGGAGAACAAAAACTCTTAAAGTAATCCATTCGAAGATGAAAATCTGTCATAATTTACCAGCGCTTTAACGACTTGCGTCTTTTTGTTTTGTAGAACGATGGAAACCAGTAGCCGCTGACTGTAGTCTACTCTGTAGCCAATATACTGTATTCCGGCCCATCAGGAACTAATAATAACAAAGTCGTTTAATCACTCGGAAATTATGACAGAATCTACAACAATCCAAAGTTGTGTCTTTGTTAGCGGATGATTGTGTTTGTTAGCGGATCGTGTTTTGTCTCTTTCGTTGTTGTTGTTGTTGTTTTTTTTTCTTTAAAAAATGTTCCTATTTCTTTTCCCCGGTATCTGTTTCTTAAAATTTGCCAGTGGATTAAAGCTTTCCTGGAGTTTTTGACTCACTTTTATTTTGAAGGCGTCTAGAAGCAATAAATCAAATACGATAACACTAGCGGTTCCAGTTCCTGCATAAACGTATTTGAGCGTAAATACATTCTTCGTGATTACAATACTATCCAGCAGAACCTTTACAGGAATCAAAGAGATTGTCGCCGGATACAAAGCTAATCATTCTTCAAACAAATGGAAAAATCTGCATGTAGCACTGCCGGAGGCTAGCAACCGTATGGTAATGAGGCAGGGGATGGAGTGGGGTGTTCTGCTGTTGTATGTTCATGAGACCCCTGACATGCTTCCTGAAGGTTGATGCTAAACTATTATGGGATGTTGTCCCCGGGAACATCGTGTACCATATTAAAAAGTGTAATTAGCCATTTATGAAACGCTTCAAGATTCCAATCTCATTTTCTTGATTGATAAAAGATGGTGAGAGTGAAGCTCATCGGCACGCTGTCGCCGTTAGAGTCTGATTGCAGCCGTATTCTCTTCTGATGGGTTTACAGAGCATTAAAATGATTATTTGGTCGATTGAGGGATATTCAGAATAGCGGGAAAGAAATGAACTGCTGAAATGAACTCATTTTATTAACTTCACAGACGTGAAACGCAATATTATTTTGTTTGCCACTGTACACCAGCTCCACTGTGTGAGTTCCCCTGCTGACCTTAGTATGTTGGCTTGTCAACTGGTCAGACTAAAGTTCCTACATCTTTTCAGACTGGTACCACTAAAGGAATGCTGCGAAATCGCTGAGAATCATGGGAAACTTTCCACTGACTGGAACACTAAGAAACTTCAAACTCAATCTGTGCAAAAACGTACAAGACATTTTGCAACTCCTAGGCTCTGGAGGGATAAAAGGTCACCATTGACTTATAATGGGCATTTAGAATTAATGACAATTTTCTATGACGTCATAGACCACTTCCTAGCAACACATCTGTTTACCCTAGCAACCAAATTCTTACAACTCTACCGCAGCTTTTGAACATATTTGTGCCATGGGGGTTGGTTTATAAAACTTAGTCAAAAAAGGAACATTTATATGGTCACATACCACTCCATAGAGACCAGAATGTTTACCATAGCAACCAATGTGGCATCTCTCTATCTCAGCATGGGAAAGTCATAGAAACATGGGGTTTGGTTTTTTTACTCATGTTATCACTGAACCTTCCATAGCAACCAGACTGTTTACAAGCCAACATCACAATTTGCATGCAAACTTTAGCCATATAGTTTAAAATTGGTGTGAATATAAAAAAAATTGGATGAATGGTGTGCATGTAATTAAAATAATATGGTGACATTCATCAATTAAGAGACTTTTATGCATCACGCTGGTGTTGAAAGCTGGCATCCATTACTCTTGTTAATTAGCGGAAATGGAATGGGATTTAAATCATTTTCAGCTTCTGGTTTTTGTTTGTTTGTTTGTTCCCATTCATCATGAGTTTTCAACGCCTGGTATGAACAGCTCTTTGCTTCAGTGTTTACTTCTCTTGAATCAGTTACGGCACGGATAGCAGTGTTAATGCAAGGACTCAGAGGCACTGCAGGAACTCAGCTGATGCGGGGACAGCATGGGATTGGTTTACTAGACAATAATGACGGGACTCCTCCTGTCTGAATGGATGAAAGTGCCTCAGATGGTGAATCCGAGCCCTCGGCAGATCTTTCATCCTCCGCCGCAGGAAGAAGAGCCTCTCCGTGATGAAAGAGCCGTGTATACTGTATGCTGGAGGTCACTCGAAACTTTAATAAAGTGTGTGTTGAAGGACAAGTTCCCACTGCTATGAGAGGAGAGGAAGTGTGCACCTGGAGCTGCGTATCTTCAATGATTTGTGGATGGTGGTGTGTTGTGTTTCGTCAATCTTGATGTGAGTGGAATGTAGACAGACATTCATTCCCTCACAATTACTCATTTTTATCACTTTTCTAATTAAAGCTGGCTTTGATTGACTTACAGACCGTCTAGTTAACTGATGAGCAGATATTGACTGAGTAGTATGCTGCAAATTAATTAGTAGAATTCATCTTGCTCCTAAAGATGGAGAGCTGTACCAAAGGGGTTTCAAGTGTCAAGAACTCCAGTGAGAGATGTATTATCGAGACGTTTAAAGAGACCAACACAGTGGAGGTCGATCAAGACGAGCAGAGGCAGGAAGGCGACGATTTCAAAAACTCAAGAACAACCATCAAGACACCGGTGAAGAACTAAAAATGAGGGACTGCGCGGTTCCCAAGCAAAAACTCCACTTCTCAAGAAGAGACTTCTCCAAACCTGACTGAATTTTACTGAGGACAATTTAGTGATGTAAAAAAACTTGAGCTTTTTGATCTGTTTGGTGGGAGTGTAATGCTCTGGGGGTGTTTCAGTGCGTTTGGAGCTAGGAATCTCCCCAGGGTTGAATGGGAACACTACAAGAAGATTTTTAAACACAAGCATAGACAGTCTGCAAAAAGAACATGGTATAGGTCAACATTTTGTGTTCCAGCAGGATAATGACCCAAAACAAACCTCACTTCTGCTGAAGAAATACTTCCGAGTGGTTCCTGCACAAAAAAGGTTGTGGGGCACACTGATGTCAACACTACTCTATTCCTGGATAAACTCTTATGTTTATAGAATTGTCTTTCTGGAAAAATACTCGGGAATTTTTTTTAAATTTATTTTCACATGTCATTTTTACTGGATTATTTTTATGTAGTGCAAAATATTAGTTATTTATTCTTTAATAATATTCCTGATGTCTGGTATTTATTCATATCTGTGTTGAGTTGCAGTGTGTTCACGACCTAATGTGTGTTTCGAGTTTCGGTTTGGCTGGTTTTCTTTGGGAAATGGCAGCGTCGAGATTCTGTTCTCGTGAATCATGTTTAGCAGCGACTGTAACGGGAACATTTCATCTGAAAGTGCTAATCTCACACTCTCACTCATCCCCAAAACATTTCATTCTCTCAATGACTTTGTTTTGTCAAAAATGACAAAAAGAATCAAATAAAATGATTCTATTTCCTATTAAATCTTTTTATGTTCAAATGTTATCGAAGAATCGCTTGAACTAAGTCACTTTAAAGACCAAACATTGCCTCTTTTTTTTTAATCTATAAAGTTCTTTAGATAAGGGATGGAGGGAATGTACACTGTGTTTTTAAGATGGCATTACTTAAAATAACGACACTAATGCTGTTTGTAAATCTTCTGTAAAGATTACCAGATCGATAAAATAACATATTGTCGTTTATTTCAATTAAATACTATTTCTGTTTAAAACTATGCTTTTTAAAGTGCTACTCCGCTCCAAACCGTTGTGAGATAATGGCGGCGAACACCAATGTGGCCAAACGAAGGAACCGAGTTGGCGGTCTGTAATTGGGTCCATGGGTTAATTTAACACCATTGAATCAACCTGAATGTGTTGAAATAAAAAAGGAATCAGCTCTTCAGTGTTTCCTGTGTATGAAGCTGTGCAAACGCTCTAAATAAATACATTTACTCGACGGTTGGCACCTACAATGGTCACCCTATAAAAAGCAGGTAAGTAGCAATCTAGCTTCGGTTCTCAGAGTGTGGGTGAGAGTTAATATGTAACAGGTGGGTTATTATTTACTTGTAATGTCTCTGCGTGTGTGAGATTTGTAAAACATCCCCTTCATTATGATCACAAGATTGCCAATTTCCCTGCGTCAAAGGAAACAGTTCCCATCTCGTTCCCAGTCCTTCGCCATCAAGATGAAACGCATCTCATTAACAGGAGCCCGGTTGCCATGACCGCAAATATGTGATCATTGTCATAGCATTTATTTTAGATAAAGCGAGCGGATTGAAACTGAGACCTGGACACAAGAGTGTGAGAGAGAGTTGTCTTCTACGAGGCAGATGGGCTGGATTTTTATTTTTCCCCACACACAACTAATCATCCTCGTCGTCTGTGCACATATTGTATCAGCTCTGGTAATCATCATCTGTTTCTGTGATTCGTTGCTCCTGCAGGACTCTTGTTGCTTGCAGAGCCAGACAAAAGCGGTTGCCTCAAGTGCCTTCCAGAACGATACTAGAAGGTAACGGTGAACAAAAGACACAAAGGAGGAATGCAGCCTTGCTCCCTGCATTCAACGCAAATGTGTCTGTTCTCCTGCATTCGATTTGTTTTTGTCGTGCTCTGTTTCAATAGTTGAAAGTTGAAGTACAGACTGAACGCTCACTGTACTCCTCCTCTTTAAACACTTTATCGATCCAGTAATCTGTGCTGTCAGGACCCTGTGATCCCAGAGCACTTCCAGTAAACCAGTTCTTTAAAGGCGGTGGAGAAAACTGATTAACTATGACCTAGCCATGACTAGAGACATGCAGGACAAAAATCAAGGTGATATGCACTCACCATCGTTTAAATGTAATTAAATGATTAGTTCATGAAAAGCGTGTGAGGCAAGCTCTTCCTTTGGGAAAAGAAGGGTATGCTCCTCCAGAGATACAGTTGTGCTTTACCAACGTTTTTATTTCTTGCTGTTAAATCATAGCGACAACAGAAACTTTTAAAAGTTTACACACCCCAGCTCTTAATAATCTGTACTCCCCTCTTTAACATCGACGACCTCTTGAGGTAGTTGTCGATGAGGTTCTTCATCTTCTCTGTTGGTAAAGCAGAACATTCTTTTTGGGGCAAAAGCCTCCACCTCTTGTGAATTCTTGCAAGAACGGAACATTTGAGTTTCCCGCAGAAATCTTCAATGATATGGAGGTCAGGAGACTGAGATCCACTCCAGAACCTTCACTTTGTTCTGCTGGAACCAATCACAAGTGGGCGTGGCCTTGTGTTTTGGATCGTTGTCGTGTTGGAATCTTCATCCCATGACCACAAGCTGCTTTCATCCTGTGCCTTTGGAGCTCACACTTCCCCAGAACATCAGTGACCCGCCTCCGTGTTTCACAGTAGGGATGGTTCTCCATTTATCATCAAGAGAAATGGTCCAAGCACTGAACCTTGTGGAACCCCTGTGAGAAATCCATATAAAATATCAATCATTGTTGTAATTATTTAGTTCTTTAATGAATGAAGAGGAGAAATGTAAAACGCCATCATGATGGGCCTTTATCAAAGTGTTTAGGTGAGCTGTCCACAGAGGGGCCTAGAAGCATCTCCCAGCTCGAAACTGGGATGCTTTTTAATCGTTTGAATATCTAAGCCAGGGAGTGGCTTAGGAAACAGAGTTTAGCTGATTCTTTGACTGCTTCTCCTGCATCTTGTGTATTTGATGCTGTCATTGTTACAGATCTAAAAGCTTCCCCTTTTAAGACATCTTTCGACGATCCACCCTTTTGAGGGAAACTCCACTAATGGGCAAAGTTTTAGTTTGGTAGATGGAATGCTTTTCTCTTGTATTTTCGGGGAAGGAAACTCAAGTTATGATGAAACCCTTCACAGTCTCAAAGAACGCTCGGCTCTACAAAGCTTTGTGGCTCAACAAAAATAAAAATGGCAGGGAGAAGGATGAGCACTTGAGCGATTGAGTACTTTCCCGCCCGCATGATAAAACGGCTGATAACAGACTGGAGCTGTGTGGGGGATTTGTTAATGGTTAGTGAAGATTTCTGAGGGATTTTCATCCATTTCGAACCCAGTAGAGCCGCAGTTTCTGCCACTAACAACCAGTCACTTAAATCCCCTTTCTTCCTCGTTCTGATGCTCGGTTTGAACTGCAGCAGATCGTCTTCGCCAATTCTCTGATTCTTGAATCTCTGAATCAATGCAAAGATGCTTTTTAGCAGACGGGTGTGAATTTAGAAAATGTTCACATAGCCCCACCTGGATTTTTTTGCTGACCAGTGGAGACGGTTGTTGCCCCAGGTGCATCAGGCACTTTTTTTTGTGCTCAGCAAATCAGCCTTTTGGGTAAAAGCAGTCATTTTTTACATATTCTGTGGATTTTTGGAGTTGCTGTTAAAAGAATAGAGATTTTGGGTGAGCTAAATGGGTTAAAAGCAATGCAAATTATTCACCTGTCAATAAAAATAATTAAATTCAGATCTTTCAATCCCCTTCATGGCCATGGGTGCATAAAATGAACAACTCTACTTGCATTTGTGAAAGAATGGACAACTCTTGGGAGCTCCGTGAATTCCAGTAAGGATCTTATTTCACCCGTTGAATAAGTCCAGTAGGTGAAAATGATGATAACAATTAAATCTCATTTATATTTGTTTCTAAAATGTAGATTCTGGGGGGAAGGGAATATATGAGAGAAAAAGAATGTGACTGTTTCAGGAACCCCTTAAGTATAAGGCCGATGGTTTTTACCATTTACCATTTGGTGTTTTTTTTGAATCTCACAGAATTTAAGGATTTCATTGGATTGTATTATGATTTTTGGTGTAGGGGGATTATTGTGTGGGGTTGATTTCCCAGAGCTTTGGTCCCTAATTCAAGTCAAAAGAAGTTGTATATTAGCAATTGTGCTAAGGAAGACCTCCACTGGCCTGCCTGCGGCTCCTCCTCACCAACACAGTTAAAATAAATACAAAAATTAAGCAGTCAACAAAAAAAGTTTTTTTTTAATTTGTTCCACCTTTGGTTTAAAAAAAGCAGCTCAATGTTTGTCTGAAGAACCATGAAATTAGCTACACAATTTACTCACAAATTAGCTCACATATCTACAATAATATGCATGCATAAATGACTAGTATGAGTCTGATGTGCAAATCGACTGTGCAAAATGAGTTTTATTTAAGTTATAATATGCTAGAAAGGCATCATTTTGAGTCTGGGGTTATTAACACGCAGTGTAAGAGCTTGGACAAGTCGATATTCTGAAAGGTCAGCATTTGTTCGATTATTCTTTCACCTTCTAAACCCACTTATTCATTCTATTTAGGCTCACAGCCGGGGTCTGCCGGTGCCTCTGCGATTCGCTAGTTCATGACATTAATGCAAATGCATATCAGCACAGCATGAGTTAAAAATGCAATACAGGTATGCAGATGGCATCATTAAAACACAAACACAGGGGCGCGATAAAAACACAAAGATTTCTCCAATCTGCTAATGTTCAATTTTGGTCTAATAATAGTCTCAGTTTCCTGTTCTTAGCTGCATGAGTTGACGCTCACTGGATATCTTCTTTTTTTTTTGTACTATTCTCTGCCAACCCCAGAGATGGTTGTGCATGGAAACCCAGCAGTTTCTGAAATAGTCAGACAACCCTTGGCAACAACCATGTCACGTTCACTTAATTCACTTTAATCCCCTTTCTTCCTCATTCTGATGCTCGGTTTGAGCTGCAGCAGATCGTCTGGACCATTTCTACATTGAGTTGCTGCCGTGTGATTGGCTGATTAGAAATTTGCGAGCAGTTGGACTGGTGCACCTAATAAAGCGGCCGGTGCTTGTATGTAATGATTTTATTCTTTTTCTTTCTTTCTTTTTTTAATTGACTTAGTTCAAGGCAGAGACACAACAAGAAATCTAAGGAAAGTACAGAAGAAATTTGCACGTCTCAGGGCGTTCCATTGAGGTATCAAAGATCTTCAGAAAATCCACAGTTCTTTATGCTTTGGAGTTCGAAGAAGAATCAATAAAAGAGATTTTCAATTTAAAATGAAGAGGATCCGGACTCAATGTCGCAAGAGTTCATTAAACACAAGCAGGAAGTGAACCCGGCAGCTTCCCCCGGGAGAGGCAGCACACCCTCCTGCGCCACCGTGCTCCACCCTCGCGTTTACTTTTCTTTTCTTTCTCGACAAAACGCCTTTTCTCTTGGGGGTTGGTGGTCACGTGACCCGTGAAGCGTCATGTGTGATGCACAGAGAAGAGCAGACCCGCAAACCCGAGCTCTCACTCTCTCGACAGACAGCATCCGAGCTGGAGCATCCTCCTTCCTCTCCATCTGTGCAGACAGAGCCGACACCTGCGCGAAATATGTGAAGGTAAACTCTTTTCTTACTTTTATGACCTCATCCGTTTCCTACATTCATGCAAAATCATGGAGAAAAAAAAACAAAACTGCCAAAACAAAAGTTGTTTCAGACACTCTACGGACATTAAAGAAGCACCGAAAATTGCGATTAATTGTAAAGTTGTTTTTATCACGCGGATTGGAATCATAATTTTAAAATGACAGTTTAATGACAAATAAAGTAGAGTTATAGCAGTAATAAAGATCGTTTTATGGTTTAATGGCGGTAGGTGTGCACAAAGATATCCTTTAATTCTATCTGCAACAATTTGATGCCGAGCAAAGATTGATGAAATGCTTGTAAATAAATCACTGAATTTTATTCTTTTTAAACTCTTAAATTGTCCATATCATACCTAAGTAAAAAATGTTAAGAATTAGATGCTAAAACGCGTGCAACTATGGAAGAAAGCGAGCACGTGATGCATGTGCCTGAAAAACAGAAACGTTAAATTATGTAAATTAAAATGTTTCAATTGTGAGTTTTTTTGTCATGAAACATGGCAGTATTAAATAAACAAATGGGTTTTAATATATAGAAATAATGGTTAAAGTACTGGATATTTTTCTGAAGTTAAAATATTGACATCCTGTTAAAAGTTTTAAACATTTCTTCAACCTTCAAAATATTTAAACCAAGGGGTCCTCAGGGGTTTGGGCTGCAAAAGAATGGGGAGTCTCGGTGCCGATCCAGAAGCTCCTGGAGCATCTCTGTGAAAATGCATCACTTTATTCGGAGAAATATGCAGCATGGAACTCTGGTGGAATATGATTGCTGCAATTGTGAAGTGATTAAAGTGTAATAAAAAGGACATATTTAACACAAATGCACTTCAAAGATAGCGATTTTGGAGAGTCCTAAAGGGGTACGTTCTGGTCTTTCCATTGCTGCATCTAATCTGCATACCCCTCACATGAACCTTGAGAACAAAATGAGCATTCTGCTTCAAAACAGTAATATGGTGATTTCGCTTTATAGCTGGAGTCTTGCATCAATTATTCAAGGCCAGTCTCTTAGAGTAATAATCCCTAGGTGCTCATCCATGCAAGAAAAACAAGAAGCACAAAATACAAGAGCTGCATACGATGCCTCATCTGAGAGCGCATTTATTTCCAGACTCAGCCAAGCATCGATTGAGCTTTCGAGAACTCAATATTCTCTGTTATCTGGGGGTCGATGAGAATCCACATGACTCATTCCGCTGTGTTTGAGCAAACCTTCTCTCCCTTTCACCCACCAGGTTTCCTTCAGGGCATCTCTGCACCATGCTGTTCCCTGCCTCCAAGTCCGACGTGAAATCTGTCCTGGATGGAGTGGCAGAAACCACGTTTAAAACCATCACTTCTGGACTGCACTACGTGGGGTCCAATGACATCGGCTACGGTGACCAAATCATCGATGGCGAACTCTCGAAAAGTGCAGGATTTGCGTTCTCAAAGCCCTTCGCTGCCTACCGAAGAAGCCCTTTCGTGGATAAAGTGGCACCAGATGAGGAGCTTATCATAAGAAGCGTCCCGTTCTTCCCCACCAACAGCTCTGATGTGTTTGGGAACTGGAGTCATGCGGAGGAAGGGAGTCCGCAGTGTGGTGAAAACTTCATGGACATGGAGTGCTTCATGATCCTGACTCCTAGCCAGCAGCTGGCCATCGCGGTCTTGTCTCTCACTCTGGGCACTTTCACGGTTCTGGAGAACCTGGTGGTGCTGTGTGTGATTCTTCAGTCTCGCACTCTGCGCTGCAGACCTTCCTATCACTTTATCGGTAGCCTGGCCATCGCAGACCTGTTGGGGAGCGTCATTTTCGTCTACAGCTTCTTGGACTTTCACGTCTTTCACCGCAAAGACAGTCCCAATGTTTTCCTCTTCAAACTGGGCGGTGTCACGGCATCCTTCACTGCATCTGTAGGAAGCTTGTTTCTCACAGCCATCGACCGATACGTGTCCATCCACCGGCCGCTGTCGTACCGGCGAATTGTGACCCGAACTAAAGCAGTGATTGCGTTTTGTATGATGTGGGTGATCTCTATCGTCATAGCCGTGCTGCCCCTGCTAGGCTGGAACTGCAAGAGGCTCAATTCGGTCTGCTCTGACATCTTTCCACTCATCGACGAGAACTACCTGATGTTCTGGATCGGTGTGACCAGCGTCCTGGTCATTTTCATTATCTACGCCTACATGTACATCCTATGGAAGGCGCACAACCATGCAGTGCGGATGCTGAGGCGAACCTCCCAGAAAAGCCTAGTGGTGCACTCGGCGGATGGGACAAAGGTGCTTCCCGCCAGGCCGGATCAGACACGCATGGACATCCGCTTAGCTAAAACTCTGGTGCTGATTCTCGTGGTTCTGGTGATCTGCTGGGGGCCTCTATTGGGCATCATGGTGTATGATCTCTTCTGGCGCATGGACGATAACATTAAGACAGTGTTCGCCTTCTGCAGCATGCTGACCCTTCTCAACTCCACCGTGAACCCCATCATCTATGCCCTTAGGAGTAAAGACCTGCGCCGGGCCTTCCTGTCAGCCTGCCAGGACTGCAGAGGCACGTCCAGCACCCCTCTGCAGCTGGAGAACAGCCTGGAGTCAGATTGTGCCAGGAACCAGCACATCGCTACCAACCGCGCCACAGAGAGCTGCGTCAAGAGCACTGTGAAAATTGCCAAATTGACAATGTCTGTCTCAGCGGAGACCTCGGCTGAAGCTGTTTGAATGTATCGTCCTTTTGACTGATCCTGGAACATCATTCTGACTGAGAACGTGATCAGTGCCGAACCCCTACCATAGAACCTTCTCACTGGTGAAAGGCAAGGGTTTTGACTAATGGGTTCTGATGATCACAGGCTTATTTGACCAAAGATCGAAAAGCACAAAAGCTTAGGTTCATGGTGGTTTTAGCTGGTTCTCGTACAACGTTTGTACTGGTTTCAGTGGGTTCTGAGATTGCAGGGAGTTCCAAGATGATTTGATCTAACGTAAACTGGTTAGCAGCCAGCAAAAGCTGGTTTAAACTGGCCATGAGCTATTCAATCAGGAGATTCAAGATGGCTTGAACCTGTTCAAGCTGGTCACAAACTTATTTAAGCTGGTCATGGGCATCTTCAAAGTGGTTTGATAAATTGAACCTGGTTTAGGCTAGTTTTTGCTAGTTCTGAGCTAGTCAAGGAACCGGTTCTTGATGGTTTGAACCATTTTAAAGCTGGTCATAAATGTGTTTGAGCTGGTCGTAAGTCAATGGGCAGTTTTAAAATGGTTTGACCTGGTTTCAGTGAGGCATAGAATGTTTGAGCTAGTTTTACCTGGTCGAAGGTCAGTTTAGAGCTAGTCTGTAAGCTCTTTCAAGATGGTTTGAACTTGTTTAAGTGGGTCACAGACTGAACTGGCTATGGGCTAGTTTTGAGCGAGTCAAATTTAAACTAGCCCCAAACCTGTTTGCTGGTTTGAGCTGGTCATGAGCTACACTATAATGGATGAATTGTGTAATTTATACGTATTAATTATGTATTTAAACTTCAGTGGTTGAAGATGTGCCAATTTACTTAATAATAATAATTATCACATTTATTTAATAATTTAATTTAGAGAATTTTTTGGATGAATTTTTTCCTTCATTGTTAGACCTAATTGCATTTGAACCCCCCACCCCCGCTCCAAAAAACTAATTAGAATTAGATCTTGATTTGAGCTGCGAGTCTCAAACCAAACACTACAGGGCGCTGTTTGACAAAGCTCGGGGCCTCCAGCCCAAGAACATTTGCCAAAACTCTCGCTATTCCTTGATTTCTGTCAACATCCAATAAGGTAATAAAAGAACAAGGTAAATGTAAACAGTTGAGTTACCTGACCTTCGCTTCTTTGTCGTTATATTAGCTAAATTCTTTATTTCTTACAGCTAGTTCCATTTAAAATAAACTCAAAATGTACTCATTTAAGGTCGACTTGACCTTGAAGTTTCACTCAATTTATTTTCAACCGCTGAAGTTGAGTAAACTCAAAATTTCTTTGCAGCCAGTCACTTTAAACATGTTTAAAGCCAGTCGTTGAGTCATTTTAAAATAAGCTGGTCTTAACATCAGAGTTTAACCATCTATTTTCTTCATTTTTTCCCCAAATCTGCACAGAAAAATGCAAAATAAAAATGTACTATTCAGAGAGGGACCAAATGCTCTACGAACAGAGTTCAAATCTACTGTTTGGTTAAAAATAGACTCATTTAAATAACTCTTCTTCATAGAATGGGACCAAAAACACTCTGAGTGGAGTTAATTTAGCAGGTACCTTATAGAATATACGGGTGTAACAATATATTTTGCCGCAATATTTTCACAATTTTTATCGTGGAGGTACTATTATCCACGATTAACAAGAGTAACATTATCAAACTACGTATAAAACAAGTTCACTCCTAACGAGAGACTTCTTCTCCTTTACTAATTGTCCACTAGTATTAATGCTGCCCCCTAGCTGGTGGATGATGCAAACTAGACACTGGCGTTTTAGTCTTAAAACCATTAAAATTCAGTGTTGTGTTGACATGACAGTTTAATCATTGAAATGTAAGTTGTTTCATTTATATTTATTTATTTTTTTGTTAAATATTGCTATGTGT
Source organism: Danionella cerebrum (assembly GCA_007224835.1). Lineage (NCBI taxonomy): Eukaryota > Metazoa > Chordata > Actinopteri > Cypriniformes > Danionidae > Danionella > Danionella cerebrum. The sequence goes on along the minus strand of SRMA01027142.1, from coordinate 539,503 downwards.
AGTGTTTTGCGGCCCTAATATTGTGATCTATATTTATCGTGAGCAGAGGTGTATCACTACCCCCCTCTAAAATCTGATTGGTTGAATGGTCTCATTGATCATAGTAGTTCTAATCCTCTCTCCAAATTCGCAGAACATCTCCCTAAGATATTTCCCAAACTTGACTTGTGTTTCGTCGACTGACCTGCTGATCAGAAGGCTGTTCCTGGATCAATAAAGACAATATTCTACATGAGAAAGTAGCTTCAGCATATTTTAAAAGCACAAAGGATGATGAGTTTCTTGGTTAGATGTATTCACTAATTTCATTGCATAAGTGCCAAAATATACCCCCCCCCCCCTCTTTACCACACCCACTCAAAGAAGGAGCTTCCTGTAGTTCTGCTTCTTTTACAGATTGTTCACGTGTAACGTCTGGATTGATTTTTGAATCTGCTATATTTTTATACGTTCGATTCTTGATTTCTTTTTTTTTTTACAATTCTCATTTGGGATCAAGGGGCTAATGATCTTTTTAATAAGAAAACTGTGTTATAAAATGTGATTTATGCTGTATATAATGAAGTATTCTGTATATTAGATTATGTTTGAGTAACTGGTGGATTCATTGATCTTGAAACATGACAAAAGAGTGTCTCTGAGAGTGAGAGGTCTTGCCAATGGTTATATTTTGTAAATTTACTGTAAGAATTCAACATTAAAAGCAAGGAGAGTTGATATATATAAATGTATATATATTTTTTTTGTTTGTCTAACTAACATGTTGAAATCTGTTTTCCTTTTATGATACTTTAATGTTGTGATGATGAGAAAAAGAGATTTGAGGTATTGATTTTGTTTCTCTTTCTCTACTTCCTCCAAACCTCAAATAGTTTCTTTTCCTGCTGCAAAGAAAGAGTTTTAGTGTGAAATATTGAAAATATGTGGAAGAAGAATAAATCACTGCAACTACCGTATTTACACTAATTTGGTGAATTTCTATGTACTGTGAAATTAATATAAATAACTTTTGCAAAGTACAGAGATTAAATAAGCCGTATCGAACATTGTTGTTGTGTACAAACAAACATTTTAAATGTAAATATATTTGTTCATGAATATTCCTTGGAAGTATTTGCTGGTGCTTTGTTTAACACCGCTTGAAATAATACAGGAGGTAAATTTTGCCACATTGTCATGACGAAGCATAGACATCATGAAACGTTCAGTAATAGTGCTTTGTGTCCCGAAGTAAGTCTGTCTGAATGTGACGTCTTCGTAAAAAGAAGCTGATTGCACAGTTGCAGTGTATTGCAGTCCATTTGGGGATTTTATGTTTTTTAATAAAGTCAGAACTGACGTAAACGGTGTACGGGTTTTTATTAAACCGTTCCTTCTGAAGATGTGTCAGCATTTATTTATTTATGCTTTATAGAGTGTACGGAAAGTATTTCCCTCTTGAAATTTCTTGAAATCATTAATTTCCCTCATTACTTTACAAAAACAGAACAGAGCACTGATAAAAAAATATCACATGTTCATATGAGAAATATGCAACAGGGTTTGGGGTCTCTCCTGCAGATCCTCTCTGGTCCTGCCATGATGTGTGGTGAATGTTGATGGACAGCCATTTTTAGGTGTCTCAAGAGCTGCTCAGATGGGTTTATGTCAGGGCTCTGGCTTAAACCCATTTTATCATTTTAGCTGCGTGTTTAGGGTCATTGTCTTCTTGGAAGGAAAAGGAAGGTTTTCATCCAGGACATCTCTGCACTTGGCCGCATTAATCTTTTTTCTCGATTGCAAACAGTGTGCAGGTGAAAAACACTCCCACAGCGGTAAGAAATGGAAGCATGTAAATCAAATATATCAGCGTCACAGCAAAGGCTTTGAATATTTATAACCAGTGATATCAATGATGAAAAAATGAACTTAAGTGATTTTAGCAAATGACTGCAATATGTATATTGTGCATATATATATATGCTAAGAATATAATATTGAGTGAAGAAACTTTGAAGTAGGTAAAGATCAATGTTTATATAGTTTAAACAATGTAAAATACTAGGTAAAGAAGAATGTTTAAATGTTAGACCGTTTGCATATGTTGATCAGGTTGATCATTTATGCAAAGATATAATGATAATGATCTTTTCAATATTTTCAATTATTAATACGATTTGCAGTACAGGGGAAGTGTATTATAAATTCCCAGCACATATTTATAAGAAACTGGTTTTCTGTCACACGTTAGGTGAAGTAAAATAATTCAGCAATCTTCTGTTGCCCCCTGTAGGACGCAGAGCTTTATCACATTCATTAAAAAGAAAAATAAATTAAATAAGGCATCAAACCATTTACAAAACCAGACGATTTTTTTCATTCTAAACATATTAATTGTCTACAAACATGAAATTATAAGCATTCCGACAGATTGTTAGTTTAGACAAAAAAAATATAAGTTAAAGATTTTATTCAGTTCATTAGACGACATATTTTGAGGGTGAAGGTAAGGCAGGTGGCATGAAAAAGGCATAAAAGTATATAACAGGATCCAATATGTCATCAGAATAAGACTACGTAATGCATATTATAAAAGTTTAAACACAAATATATTTTACACAAATAATTATTGAAAGAAAAAATATATAAAATATATATAAAATAATTTCAAACTTTCTCTCAAAGATTTAACAAGGAAAGAAACGTCTGTTTTTATTGAGAAAAAAAAATAAACGTGGACATTTTACCAAACATTTGTACGCCACAAAAGGTGGTTGAATATCATTCTGCGTCTTTGCTTTCTTAATGTTATATAATTTTAAGGATTTCAAATATCGTTTACGCAGGTGGAGGACACGTAACTTGTATTTTGGTGAACCAATGCAAGTGGACTTTTATTTTGAAAGTTGCGATTGCTGCCTTGGTGATGAACCCGGAAGCGACTGTCGCGTAATGACGATCAGTAATCAGATCAGGTGAAACAATCAGCTTGTGATCGAGGCAGGACGTTTTAAAATGTTTTAACGACATTCTTTAGGTAAGAGATGCACAATATTGCTTAAATAAGTCTTGGTTTAACATGTTCTGTTCTCTGTTGAGTTGCTTCCTATATCAGCTGACATCATCATTTAACTTGCATTGCTCTTAAATGTTGGGTGCTGTTAGTTCTTCTTAGGAATATTTTAATTTAAATGGCGGTCTTTGAGATGCATTGTCAAGATAATACCTAGATCTGGAGTTGTGTGTCTACAAAGTGAACGTTTTTAACTTTATTCTCAGTACAGTTAATTCTAAATTAACGCTATATATATTTTTTCAAATTTATTTGGATAAAATATATTTGTACAACGAACCATTTATCAACGTTAGCATGTTTTGTAAACGATGAGCGTTTGAAATTAAATTATAATTTTCTTATTGTGCCACCTGTGGCTTGTTACGCCCCCTTTCGAACTTTATGTGAAGCGTCCAAAAAAACCCGAACGTGGTTTTAAAAAGGGAACGAATAAATCTAAAGGACAGTAAGTTTAGCCTAATCAATATTTGACGTTAAGCGTCCACAAAGTCAGGGTTATTGTAGTCACATGTATGATGCACTAATTACCACATTTAATCCATGTTTAAACCCAGTAATGACTTGAGACAGAAATAGCTTTGTAGGAGGCTTATAACTGAGTCAAAACTCTGCTATCAAGGTGAGTTTTTAGAAAGACCATTGTAGTGCCATGGAAGAATTACACAGGGTAGCTCTACTAAATCAACAAGGTCTCTCCCATCATCCTGGTTACAAGTTCTTGCAGTCAGAACACAGATGTTTATTTCGGATTATGATGGTCTGTGGTAGGTCTCGGGGTTCAGAGACCATGGTGGACCCTCACCGGTTTCTGGGGTGTGTGAGGAGAGTGTTGCACTTGGACCGGTTCAAGGATCTCGCGCATCAGTATCCGTTTATCTTCGGGATCTTCACTTTTATGATCTCTTCCACGATCATCCTGAATCAGTGAGTGTCTTATTTCCACTTATTTCCAGATTTCCGGCCAGCAGCTTTTCTTAAAAATTCGACATTTAAAAAATTTATTTGAAGTGACGTGTTATAAAGATTGTGTACATCTAACAAACTAACTCATATCCTTTTTGCTTTTCTCGTATTGATTTAATTTCCTGCAGGTATCTCCACATTCTGATGGTGTTCTGGTCATTTCTGGCAGGAGTGATAACATTCTACTGCTCTCTGAGCCCAGAATACCTGCTGCCGAACATCCTCTTCTCGATAAAGACCAGGAGGAAAGTGAGTTGTAGAAGACACTCTGGTCTTTATTGCTTTAAATACTTCAGAATCTAAGCCACAATCAGCTCATCGTTAGTGTGTCGCATGTGTTGCTATGGCGATTCGTCACTTGTTACATGTTTAGTCTGGAAGTTGACCACAATGTAAAAAGTATTACAATCCTTTGAAAGTATGCCTTGAACATTGATCAATGCTATTTTGAACTCGCAGATTGTTTATCTCGAGGGTTCCATGACCCTTTAAAGCGAGCAGTATCGTATTAATACTGTGCCTCTGTCTGTGCAGCCCCAGGGTCAGCAGGAATTATTCCCTCTTGGTCACAGTTGTGCAGTGTGTGGGAAAAACCAGTGCAAACGCCACAGGTAACATCTCACTAGGGCTGAGACAACTAACCAAAAACGACAAAATCAATTTTATTGTCAAACAACTTAAATGAGAGCTTTGCAAATGACCCTGATCAAAAGTTTACAGCTCTTCTGTACTCCCCCCCCCCCATAACCTCAACGACTCTTGAGGTAGTTGTCGATGAGGTTCTTTATCTTCTCTGTTGGTAAAGCAGAACAAAAAGCCTCCAGCTTTAGTGAATTCATGGCACATTGGAGTTCTCCTCAGTGTAAGGGCTGGGTATTTGTGACCAATTCATCAATCGATTCGACTCTTATTTTATGGTTTCAGTTTGATTCGATTTCGATTGGCTATAAATATTTAATTTAAAGTGCTAGTTTTGCCAACATGGGATTCATTTTGTGATATAAAGTCTGGTAACTGAAACTCTCCTACTTAAGCTTATTACGGACATACACAATTGTTTATTTTAAACAACTTTTATTTTAACAAGCGGTGAAAATTCACATCCTCTTGCGTGAAGCAAGCGTATTACGAATCGATTTAGGGATTTCTCTAATCAATATTGTTTCGTTAAACTGAAGATCGATCAATTTACCCAGCCCTCCCCCAGAGATTCTCAATGATCTTGAGCTCTGGAGACTGAGATCCACTCCAGAACCTTCTTTTTGTTGCTGGAACAAATGGCGAGTGGGTGTGGCTTTCCGGCTGATGCCGCACATCCTCCAGGATCCTTTGAGAACAAGCTGCTTTCGTCTCCCATCAATTCTGACCAAGTTTCCTGTGCCTTTGGAGTTCTAACATCCCCAGAACATCTGTGACCCGCCTCCATGCTTCACAGTGTGGATGGTGTTCTATTCATCATAGGATGAGTTTATGGTTGCGGCTAAAAAGTTCAATGTTAGTCTCATCGCTTCAAACAACTTGGTTCCAGAGCTTGTTTCAGAGTATTGTTAGCGGCTGCTTTCTGGCTTTTTTCTGGAAACTCAACCATGAAACCTATTTTTCTTTAACCACATTTTTTCAGAGAGCTCTGTATTTCAGCTGAAATTTTTTTCCAATCCCTTACAATTTTTCTGGAAGTTGTAGCAGAAATTCGGTTGGTTTCACCAGAATCCCTCACTTTCCACTTCATCAGAGTTAGAATACGGCTGATTCCCAGTTTTTCTCCTTTTCCTGTTTTGTACACTCCAACCCTTTTCCGGAGATCCTTTGACGGCTCTTTTGTTGTTCTCCATCGCTCAGAATTCAGAGATGTCAGTGGATGAATCACTGGATGAAAGAGGCGAGGGTCTACCAGGAGCCAGAAACTCGGGTCATGATGAGGGTCATTTTGAAAGTTTGATGTCATTTTTATTTAAGAGCTTTTAAAATCGTTAATATTTTCTGAAAAATGCCCAAGAAATCTAAATATTTGCAAACTAAATCTTGTTCGGAAACTATTTTGATTTGGTAGTGCTCAAAGATCCTTGCTTTTATTTAATAATGGGTCGGTAAAAAAATATAATCTAAAGCATTCGTTTATTTTGAAGACCAACTCTTCTGCTGGAGAACTACCAGCCATGGCTGAATCTCAAGGTGCCGTCCAAAGTCGACGCCAGCATCTCCGAGGTACCTTCACAAAGCATGAGTTTTTCCAGAACTAAATCAAAGCAACACAATCTTCTCTTCTACAGGTTTTGGAGTTAGTTCTCGAGAACTTTGTCTACCCCTGGTACAGGTACAACTGTTTGCTCCTGAAATGTTTCAGCGGATCAAAGTAAAGCAGTGGAATGTGAACATCTTCGTTTTAATTTCTGCAAACAGAGACATCACGGACGACGAGGCGTGTGTGGACGAACTCAGACAAACAATCCGTTTCTTTGCTGCGGTTCTCGCTCATCGAGCACAGAGAGTAAATACCGACTCTTCTTTAAATTCTGATCGACTCGTTGTTTTGATATAAAGGTTTTTCTGATGTTTTGCAGGTGGACGTTCCGTCAGTGGTTATGGACAAAATGATGAAAGCTGCAATGAAGCACATCGAGATAGTCACGAAAGCGCAGGAGAAAGGTTCGTCGTAATAAAAACCTTTAATAGATACTACGCGCTTTGCTACCCTTCCACCTGGTCTCCTGCACGCACAGAATATCTACCTTCCTTCTCTCCATCATGTCTGCCAGCTCCCTACCCTTCCCTGTCATTGTACCAACGTTAAGAGTCCCTATTCTCAGATCTATACTCCTGCCTTTCCTCTTCTCTTTCTGTCGACGAATCCTTCTCCCTCCTCTCCTTCTTCGACAAACAGTAGTCCAATTTCCACCGGCACCCTGTAAGTCAACAGCACCGGAGGCGGTCGTTGTTAACCCGGGCCTCGACCGATCCGGTATGGAAATCGATTTGGTGACTCGCATATTTGGTTTTGGCATATTTTACGCCGGATGCCCTTCCTGACGCAACCCTCTCTATTTATCCGGGCTTGGGACCGGCACAGAAGTCACTGGCTTGCAACCCCTGTGGCTAGATTAAAAAAAAAAAAAAAAAACCTTTAATAGATAATAACTTGAAACTGTCTTTATGAATAATTACACCGGTGTGGCCGGTAAGGGCACTCCCTTGTACAGTTTTTGAGTTAAAGTTTGTTTTGAGACACTGAGTAAAGACGCTATTTCACGCTGGACTGAACTGAAGAGTTCGGAAAACTCTGTAAATTTACGATTTACTAATCACATCTGCACTAGAGCTCTCTCTCTCTCTCTCTCTCGCTCTCTCTCTCTGTTTGGGTTTTTGTCATTTTTGATTTCAATTGTATCCTCCAAAGTGACGGGGTAACTGAGCATCTGCTTTAACTTTTAGAGGCAGCGGTTGTTTAACTTTATCAAATCATCACACTTCTCTGTTTAGATGAATAGGTTTATTTTGCTGAATATGCCATTTTTTTGTTTACATTTCCCCTTTTATTGGTTGATCAGTTCGCAGCGGTGAAGGCCTCCAGCAAGCAGCACTAGCAGAGTATGGACCTGATCTCCACGTGGCCCTGCGGAGCCGGAAAGATGAACTTCTTTACCTCAGGAAACTCACAGAGCTGCTTTTTCCATTCGTCATGCCTCCCAAAGCCACTGACTGCAGGTACAGCAGACACATGCATCAGCCCTCTGCTTTCATGCTCCTTTGTGATATTCCTTTCCTGTATGGAGCAAATTCATGCGGAAATGTTTTACAAATGTAAATAAACCAAAAACTAGCACAAAATCTGAATTAGGTTTAGAAAAAGATAGCACAAATATTTTCCACTACAACTCTTTTTGTGTTATTTTAGGCATTTGTAAATTAAATTTGTGCATTTGTCGATTGGTTCCTG